>CM021100.1:147480871-147673264 GCA_007115665.2 Sequoiadendron giganteum | reverse complement strand
CTTGTAGACTGGTCCATACTTCATTTGATGATGTAGAGAGAGCTCACAATTTCTCATGAGATAGCCTAAGATCGATGATTGCCTTGAAATGCAATCCACCTGATACTTTTGTCTTCAATTGCAACTGGAACAAGAGCTGCACTAGCTAATGCACGATTCCCTCAATTTCCTTGACGATCGAAGGTTGATCAAATGATTGGAAGACAGAAAGATCCTACTTCTTCTCTTTGATCATTGCAATGATGTGCTCCACACCTGCTACCACCTGATCTACAATGAAGATCGAGGGAAGGCCTCTCTGAGTCAAACGGGAAAATTTCACCTGCCTATCGCTAGTAACCTAGTTCAACTAAGACCTGCATTCTACTGCCTGTTGAATGGCCTCATACATAGAGATGAGGATACTTACGCCCATAGCCATCGTTGTTCGATCATTGATGCCCACACTACTCAATGCTTCATCAGAAGCTATATACAACTTGCCCAATAAAATTTGAGCCTCTAGAACCTTGTCAGATTTTAACTCTTAAACCTACTGTATCAATTCACTCATTGCTCTGCATAGGCTAGCCGCTTGCGCCACAAATTTCAGGCTAGGCTGAAGAGTAAGGCACAAAGCCTTCACCTTTTCCTAGTATGATGCATATAGCTCTTTCATAATTTCCAATGAGCTCATCCGGGGCGCAAGGGGTTGGGTCCTTAGGGTAGCCAATTCTACCTCTCTGTTGCTCAAACTTGCCTTTAGCTCTAACAAGCTTTTGTCTAATGTAGATACCTGCTCTCTCAGAGTGAAAACTTCCTTTTCCTTTTCCACTAGAAGTAGTTCGGCCTACCTAGTCTTTTGAGTTTCCAATTCCAGATTGGCACTGATTCAGTAATTTTGGCAGTGGTGTTTTGCTAGAGCTCTTCCATTCCCTCAGTTAGCAGGCCAGACTCAGCGCGGAGTTTCTCCTCATTTTCTCAGCTCTGCTTGACCTCCTGCTGGAGTCTCAGAATGATCTGCGCACTCAAATCTTGAAATTCCTTGATTTTAATTTTGAAGGCACTCCTCTCCTTCTCAAGTCACTTTATTTCGTTCTCTTGGGCTTTAAATTTGTTCACCCAGATATCAACTTTTCCTTTGAGCTCCACAATTTGGTCATCCTTCTTCTTTGTCTACCAGCTGAGTTTGAGAAAATCAGCGGTCACTATTTTTTGGGTCTCCTCCATCAGCTCAACTTTATCTCATGGGTGGGCCTGCTACAAGTCTAACCCAACAACATTCATGGAATAATCACTCGGCAGCATTGTGCCAACTACCTTAATCACATTTGGAGTGATTTTTGCAAACATCAAGGAATTTTGACTTTCATTCGAAATAGTTTGAAAATGGGGCTCTGCCTACTTGTTTGCATCTTTCTATCTTCTTTTGTTGATCTAGTTGGCATGGGTGCTCTTATTTGCATCAACCTATGAGAAATATTCCTCGACAAAGATACCTAGGCCACCAGCAAAAGGATACTCCTGAGGGATGACCAGTGGGAAAGATAGCGTATTCAATGCATCAAAAGTCTTGCTAGGCCGTGTTATGATAGCGGGGGAGAATGTCGAAATGAATTGGCCACTCGGAGGAGATGAGAACAAGGTGTAAGGGAAAACTGGAGATGCACCAACCGCAGGGTTGGGCCTCAAAGATAAAAACTACTGGCCCACAAGCCCTGTACTTACACCGAATTGCATTTTAGGCAAGGTATGGAAAGCAGAGGATAGAGGTGGGAAACCAAGAGGGGCAGAGAAAACTAGAGCAGATGACAAAGCAAGGGCCGACGAAGGAGAGACCAGAGACATGGAAGAGAGAGAAGAGGGAGGAAAATTTACCTAAGGCTCACATAGAGCTGTAGACGTTTTGACCGCTTCCTCAATCAACTACTCTTCCTCCCCACCAGCTTCTCTGATTGATTGTCACTTTTCCTTTGGAGGATCATCAAGCTTTAAAATAACCTACCTCCATCCATTGGTAGTCCTCGCCTGCTTTCATGTTGATTTGGAAGAGCTGGCTGGCTCTAATTTTTGTGAGTATGGCTCTTCCTCCTGTGTAGGCTGCTTACCAGTATCCCTCTCTTGCATTAGACTCTCGGCAATAGTAGGGGAACTCTGAGTTACCTCCTCCTCAGATTCTGTGACAACCTCTTCCCTTCTATACTACTGCACGGATGTTGAGCGGTTCAGAGACCTTTCAACATCCGGATTTTCATTATCCCAGATATCATCAAATCTTTCATCAAGGGCTATCTCGTCATGAAGCTTTCCAGTTGCCAGAATCTCTTGTCGGTATACCTAGAAGACTTGAATCTTCTCAGGTGCCCAACCAAGCTTATTTAATTGGGTGATCAGGGAGGTGTTGATCTTCTACTTTGGGTTGGCCTTCCCCATGATGCGATAAAAATTCAGCCATGGCCGCCAACCATACACTATAGGCAAATACTCAAGGCTAACATACCTACCTAAATTTCCTTCCTCAAGATTCCTTTGAAGGTCCCAGAATGGCCGGGGTGAATGTGGGAATTTTATGCCCACTCCAACTAAATTATTGTTGGGATTGTAATTCCAGACATATTTTATCAGTACCAACTTGAGGTAACCCAACTTTGAAAGTAGAATCACTGAGGTATCAATTGTTGGAGTCCTCTTGTTAGTCAGTGACATAGATGCAAACATGATTGGCAGCAGCAAATAGGAGGTTAAGTGTTTCCCCCCCCCCAGTAATCATTGTCATAGGTACATAGGTTGCCAAGCCTTCACAACGTTTTAGGGTAACAGAACAAGGTTTGAAATAATTAAACCTTCTACTCTTTAGGTGCTGCTAGACCTAGTCGGGTGTACCTAACTAAATTAAGCAGATTTGACTTTTGATCTTTTCCTATTGCCCTAATTTGTCCAAGATGGCAATTTGAAATGGACAAAATAAAACAAAATTAGTACAAATTGCACATCAATATTCAAAACTAAACCCTAATACGCTCAGATAATAGGTGTAAAAAATGTGAGAGAAACCAAAGAATGAAAACGAAACACCAGTGCCTTATAGGGTTCACAGAGTCAAGAGAAATCTGAAATGAGTTTATTTGTTCTAGAAAACATTCAATTTGTTAAGCATTTTATTTGGTTTACAACTTGTATAAACATGCAAAATTACGATTATTGAGTTCTTAATAATCCAATTGATATTCCCTAATTATTATGATCAATTGAGAGAATTTAATCTTTACTGAAAAGAAACAATTAATTGACCATACAGATGCAACAAATGTGCATTGATGAACTAGGTATAAACTTGTTTACACCAATTGGAAGAACCAGAAAACACCATTACGAAGACAACTTCAATAATACTCTTTGAAAAATATCATAAACAACCAATACTAGAAAACATTGCACCATCATATCAGATTTTCATTGATATCTCCATGATTTTACATATGCAACCAGTCTCATCTTTGCCAAAAAAAATATATTTATGTGTGTTCTCTATCTCTATCTAAATCTCCCTCTCCTATATCATTTTCAAAATGAACATTTGTACATTGAGAAGATGAAAGGACGCGTCCTTTCAGAAATAGGAAAAAACAAAATACAAAAAAAAAGATAGAGAATAATTAGGCTCTAGTTAGCCATAAGTGAGTTTTATCAAGGTGGTCCAAATAATCTTGGTGCTTATACGTATCCGCATCTTCGACAGCATTCTGGATCGTGATTTCCATCTTGACCATTTCCTCATTTTGCTCGCTCACTTCTTCTAATGTTGTATCCTTTGTAGAAGATGTCTTCATGATATGCTTCAGCACTGTGTCACATTCATTCTTCCACCTAGTGGCATCTTTCAACTCCCCTTTACTATTAGAGAATGCGATCACATTTTTCTTGGCAGCTTCAATTAATCCTTGTTTATCCCCCTACAATTCCTCATAGAATTTTTGATGGCGACTAATAATATGATTTGCAACGTCAAGTGTAGTACTGTTAGCCTCATCACACGGGGCCAATTTATGAAACTTATCCATAACCCGCTCATTCATCCTTCCATGCTCCTTCAATGCATCTAGAGTACAAGAGTACTTTCCCCACAATTGATTTAACCAAGATGCCGAATTGTCCTGCCTCCTCTTAACAATTGCTACAATTGCATCATACTTTCCCTGATTATAAGTACTTGACCCTATCCAATGATCTTTTGCCTGAGAGCTTTCTCCTTGAGTGAGAATTTTGATTGGATTTATTGGAATACCAACCAAGTCTTTCAATCAATCATTTTCTCTTAACATTCTCTCATTACTTGCCTTATACATTTCTCTTTCTCTTATCAGTGCCTGGATCTGTGCTTTATTCAATTTTGCAATATCTATCCTAATCTCTGTAGTAACCACAGGATTAGCCTCTCCAACCTTTAGGGTCATAACATGGCCAAATTCCTTCTCTGTATCAATTACAACTGATTTCCTGTGGGGGGGATACAAAGCCCATATCATCAATGATCCCTCATCAGTATTATACTTAGAACCTGCATACACCTCTGTCACATTTTCCTTATCAAGTTTGTGTGCAGTGTTACTATCTCTTAAGAAACTATCAAAAACTAAGGTAGAGTTCAAATCAAGTCCAGGAAAAATCATAACACCAGCATTCTCCAACATTTTTTCTCCCCTTTTCAAGAGTCATATTTTTCATTTCATCATCCACACATTTTCTCAATTGACCCAATAATTTATCTTCATTTCCAGAAGTGACAACACCAACATTTTCTCTTATTTCCTTCCCCTTCTGTTTGTACAAGAATGCTTTGAATTCTAGAGAATTTATAAACTCATCATCCGAAACAAATGATCTATATTACATATGCCTTGCATCAATATCACCACTTTCAATACTCTATTCTCTAGTTGGGAAAACATACCTTCAAGTCCTTAACCTAGAAACTCTCTCCATTCTGCTCTATGGCACTTTATCCATTGGAGTTTCCTCATCCCCTGAAGACAATTTTCTCGTATCATGTAACCCTTGGTTATAGCTTTCAACCACCACCTCTGCTTCCCCTTCATCCAAATTCCTGATCATATCATCAAAAGGATAAGGTACATGCTGATACCTTCCAAAGTTAATCCTTACTATGGCAAAATTGATATATCCTTTAAGGTCAAAGTTTTTCTTGGGTGGTCCCGTTTTCATATTATAATGTTACAATCTATCATGGATTGAATTATATCCCTCCTTAGCCAACATAGTGAAATCACCAAAGCATAATGTACTAGGCATAAAAGCCTACTTCCCATAAGAACTGAAAAGCATCACACTGCTGTAATCCATTTGTTTGACAATTTCCAAATATGCAACTCTGTTTGGAACTGTCCTTGGTAGAATAAAAGGGGTACCTTCAAATCCATACACTCTTATCATTTTAGCTCCATCCAAACAATACTAGTCACCTCAATTATGATCAATTGGCCCATTGAAATCTTTTGGCAGAAGAAATCTTTTAATCTCATTAGTCAATGAATAGTTACGAGGATATTTATACAATTTGTACAAAGTTTTCACAAAATATTCCTCAAAGTGGATGAAACTAGAAATAGCAAACCTGCTGTCCCAAATAGCAGTCCACAATTGAACAGGCAATGCTTCACCCTCTTTACCAATTTGAGAAACTCTCATCTCTGGAGGGAACACTCCCAACTCCTGTCCAAAATACAGCACCAAGTGCATTAACAATGAATAATGTCTGAGATGAACAATAGAAGCTCCACCCTTTATAGCCACCAATCCTGAATCAAGCTCCCTAGAAATGTATGAAGCATAGTCAAATGGCCTGGAGTTGTGATACTGAATATCTGCTATGATAATCATTGGCACAATTGACATGAGTTCTGGGGCATCCATCCCCATCACTTGACACACTGAGAAATATGTGTACTTCATATAAGGCTCAAACAAATCTACATGATAAGGAGGCCCCTCACTATCTTGCAGAGGTTCTGACTTGTTACCCTATTTAATTCTATGGATAGGCAACCTCCAACCCTTATAGATTGTATCCATTCTTGAAAATTCCTTTTCCAACTCTTCACAATTGATCTCCTCATTGCAAAACCCTTCCAATTTGAAAACCTCACCTATTGCTTCTTTAGACACATATATCTGTGGTTTTCTAGATGGGTCACATATAGCCTTATGCTTTGGATCATAATTATTTGCAAGCAATTTTACTAATTCTGCATTTACAAAAATATTAGGGCACACCAGTTTCCCTACATTTAACTTCCATGGGTTACATACTGGTTCAAAGCGATTTCTTCTGTGGTAATGGAAACTGAATAATTCATATCCTCTTATGGCAGTCCAAACATCACCTATGAATTTGCACTTGTCATCTAATTTATCAACCTCTACCCTAAGTTGTGCCGACCTTCTAGCTTTAGGCCCTGAGCCAGGTAGTTGATCAATAAGGTCTTGGTTCAACCTCCTTTCAGTGCCCTCATGCTATGTATCAACCTTTTGTTTCTTTCGTTTTGACATACCACTCTCACCAGGCTTTCTACCCTTACCCTTTCCAGAACCAGAAGACTCCATTCTCAAGCTTACAGAATGAAAATATAAAAAACCAAGAAACAATCACTTACAGTATTCTGCTCGAGTTCCTCAAACTGAAAAATGTCCTGGTTCTCTGTTCAGCATGCCAATTCACCTGCAATCAATTTGGAACTGAAGAATTGATACAAAATTTACTGTTAGACGCCGTCGCGCCATTAATGAAGCACAAATGAAAACCAATTTGAAACTGGCACTGTCGCATCAAATGTCCTTTCGATGAGAGACTTTCAAATCTGGGGCAAAACCTTTTGCAACGTCTATTACACCTCTTGCCAAGACATAATGTGGTCTTATCAACACTTGGGATCCAAAAAATGATGACTGCCACTCCCTTTTTTATGTCGCTATAACAATCCCGAGTCGGGGAGATGCTACATAGAATTCATTGTGCCATATCGATATGCTTTCTTCAAGTCATAGTCGCTAAGACAAAATCACCCTTTCACTGATGAACTCTCATCTCGGCATATCCACCAAGTTTTCTCACCGAAGAAATAAACCCCACCAATGAAATAATACCTTCGGTAAGACAGTAAACCTTCAGGAAGACTTATATCGATGCCAAATGTCTTACCGAAATCACTCCTCCAGATTACTCCTATTCGGTGAAACTCACCCCAAACTACTTGTCGGTATAACATTCAAACTTCGGTGAAACTTATGTCGAAAAGATATTCTCTTGGCGATGCATGTCTCTATCGGCATATCTTTTAAATCGGCAAGACCCCAATACTTTCTCCAATAGATTTTTGAATCCCCTTGTATTTAGTTCGGCAAGACAAGAGTCACTTCGCCAAGACCTTCCCCGACGCACATAAGTCTTACTGAAACATTTGCTTGCAAGCCAATCGGTAAGACGAAATGATTTCGTTATGACTTCATGCCGATAGCCATCAGTTTAGCCGAAATGACCCCTCCACATGCTAGTTGGCAAGACCAATTGAATTCGCCGTGACACTACAACGATGCCCCGACATATGCCAATATACTTTTTCTATATGCCGGTCGGCAAGAAAAATACTTCGCTATAATGTTATCCCGAAATGCCTATTTTGTCACTGTGAATATTTTCATTCGCCGAAACAAAAGAAAAGTCTTGTCGATTGTCTACAATAGTACATGTTAGTTAAAAATATAGGTCGGGGATAATTTTACTATGTCTTACCGATATGGGACTTTCAATGAAATACAAAGAGCTAGACAGATTCTAATGAGTCACATGACAAAGAATACCAAGACAGTGCAGAGAGGGGATTTTATGCTTATGATAAGGACTTAATGCTGGAAACTCTTGAATGCAATAGACTGTAAAAAATCCAAAATTTTACAGTTCTAACAGTGGCTCCGTCTGGGGATGAATGATAGCAAGATCATTGCCAGGATTCAGATTTCTGGGTGAGCAGACCAAACTCAGAGTGATGGAACATGTGAGCATGATGGAATAGATGGCAATAGAAAAGAATGAGACCCTATACTACTGTACATGGAAAAGAATTTTGAAAAAAGGAAAATCAGGATTGTCCATGTACTTTCAAATCCTGTTCCTTTTATATCCTAGACTACTGTGCATGGGAAAGAATTTTAAAGAGAATCATCAAGAGTTTTCCATGCACTGGCAACCCTCAATCCTCTATGTTACCTTAAGAGAAAAAATGTTTCAGAAATTGCCCATGTACATGCAATTCCTGATCCTCACTAGCCATATTTTGCAAGTAGTATGAGTCTTCGCCTTTCTTTCCAACCACCACAAAAGGCCCTAGCCACAAAGCTTCAAACTTCCCATGTTCTCCCTTCTCCTGGCACCTTGCATTCCACATCAGTACTAGATCACTTTCTCCAAATTTCCTATCCTTTGCTTTTTTGTCAAATAAATATTTCATCTGCACTTGCAACTTTATATTTTGATTTTGAGCCACTCTCCTTATTTCACCCAATTCAGCTAGCTGCTCCATCCTTTCCTCCATGGGTTCAGGAATGTCCAAATCTTCCTGAAGGACAAACTTGTAGACTGGTAACAAGTTCTACAAAGGCATCCTGGCTTGTGCTCCATACACTAACTCAAATGGGGACTTCCCAATTGCCTTTTTCACCATAATTCTATCAGCCCATGCAGTCAGTCTTAATTTCGCATCCCAAGCCTTCTTGTTGTGACCTAGCATCCTTCTTATAATCTTCAGAAGACTCTTATTGCTAGATTCTGCCTATCCATTAGCCTATGGATGATAGGGAGCTGCATAAGAAATGACAATACCATATGTGCTACAGAAGCCTCTAAAGTCATCTGATCTAAAACACATTCCATTTTCAGTGATCAACCTCATTGTTGTACCAAATCTAGTAATGACATTATCCATCAGAAACTGTGTCACCACCCTACTTGTAGCTTGTTTAGTTGGAATGGCCTCTACCCATTTGGTAAAATAATTAGTGGCTACCAATATCCACCTATGTCCATTACTTGATTTTTTTTGTATCTCCCTGATGAAATCAATTCCCCATTGATGAAAAGGGGCATCAGCCTGCAAGGGTCGAAGTGGAAAAGCTCCCTGATACTTCAGTTTTCCAGAGAACTTCTGGTAAGCTTCACATTTTCTCACATGCGCAAAAGAGTCATTAAATACCTTTGGCCAATTATATCCTTCCCTGAGAATTTTTTGAGCAATCATTTTTGTTGAGTAATGTCCTCCACAAACCCCTTCGTGCATTTCACTCAAGACATGTTTAGATTGAAATTCATCCAGACATAACAATAATATGCCATCCCTGTTTTTCCAAAATAAATCTCCATCCATAAAAACATATTTAGACACCTGTAACTTCAGTGTTCTTCTTTGGTTGTCATTCATTCCCTTTGGACACTTCATGTATTTAAGATAATAATGATATTTGTATACCACTAAGTATGTTCAATGCTTGTAATTACATTTTCTTTTTCTACAATGTAAATCTGATTTGCTTCAATATTTGCCTCTGCCATTAGTTTTTCCAAACCCTGACCTCTGACCAATTTAGTAATTTGTATCTCCATGTCAAATTCTTGGATTTTGTTGATCCATTTGCATCTTTTACCTGTTACTTCAGACTGTGTCAGAATATCCTTGACTACTACTTGAGGAACATAAGCAACTACCTTAGCTCCAACAAGATATGGTCTGAAAGATTTTACAGCTTTCACTAGTGCAAATGCTTGCTTCTCCATTATATCATACCTTAATTCAGATCCTTGTAATGACTTACTAAAGAAAGATACGGGTTGTTCATGACCATCTTCATTCTTCTGTAGCATAACAGCTACAACAGTGTGCATTGAAGCAAATGAAAAAATCTGAAAAGGTTTTGAAAAATCAGGGGATTTAAGAATGGGAGCCTCCTTGATGGCTCATTTAATAGATAAAAAAAATTCCAAAGCCTCTGTAGTCCATTCCATCTTTTTTCCTTTTCTCAACATTCTTGCTATGGGTTTAACAATCTCAGCAAAGTTAGAGACAAATCTCCTAACAAAATTTATCTGTCCAAAAAATGATTGTATTGCCTTAACATTTTTAGGGACAGAAATTTTATCAATGGCCTCAACCCTTTCGGGGTCTATCCTAACCCCTTCCTTTGAAACAATATGTCCTAAAAGTTTACCCTCTGTAACTGCAAAATTACACTTCTTGGGGTTTAGGCTAATACCATATTCAAGAGCTTTTATAAATACCTTTTCCAAATGATGAACATGATCTTCAACCTTCTTGGAATAAGCAATGAGGTCATCCTGATACACCACCATGAGGATATTGATTAAATCAGCAAATGCCACATCCATGGCTCTTTGAAAAGTCACCCCTGCATTAGTGACACCAAATGGCATTCTCAAATAAACATACGTTCCCTAAGGAGTTGTGAATGTTGTTTTGTATTGTTCAGACTCTTTAACCTTGACCTGATTATACCCTGAAAATCCATCCATCATAGACAACAATTCACAGCCTGTCACCTTATGTAATATGGCCTCCATATTTGGCAAAGGATAATTGTCTTTAAGGGATGCTATGTTTAGATTTCTAAAATCTACACATAATCTGATATCTCCATTTTTCTTTCTGATAGGGACCAAATTTGAAACCCATGTTGAATGTCTGATAGGCTTAATAATTCCACCGTCTTTGAGCTTCACCAATTCCTCCTACATTTTAGGCTCTAGAGTTGGATTTATAGGTCTTTGCTTTTGTTTGAATGGTTTAGCATCTGTTTTCAATGGTATTTCATGCTGAAACAAGTCTTCTCTATACGCTTTTAGATCCTCATAAGACCAAGCAAATACATGTTTATACTTTCTCAACAAATCAATCAGCATTTTTCTAATTGCAGGACTTATCTTTCTACCAATGTACACCTTTTTTGGTGCCATCTCAGTTCCCAAATTAATTTCTTCAATATCATCCTTTCCAACTGGTGTTTGCTTCATTCAAGACCGATCATTTCCATCATATACCCTCTCAAGTGCCACCAACCCTTTAGGAAGTTTATTTGTCTTAAGCTGCAAAATCTCCTTCCCAAATAATATCTCTTTTCCATCTACTCCTTCAACAAAGGCATTGAAGTCGATCTCTTGGGCTTCATACTAGTCTATACAATGAAGGAATTTCAAAAGATCAGTGTCATCATTAAAATCCTGCCAGCTATATACATTATCAGGCACAATGGGCCTTGTCTTGAGTTCAATTTGTGACACTCCAGCCAATGTAATATCATCTCTCTTCAATGCTACGTTAGCTAAAAAATCTTCCATTATATTCTTTGACCTATCTATCCACTCAATTGAGAAGGTGTCAAGCAACTCAATTGTATCCCACACAACATTTCTATATTGCTTTAGTCTTTTGTTTTTTTCTACATACCTTGACCTAATTTGTGAGACAACTAACTCTAAATCTCCCAGAACAACCAGCAACTTTATTTTATGCTTCACTGCTATATTCAATCCAGTTAATAGAGCTTCATATTCCGCCACATTATTTGTACATTCAAAAGTTAATAGGAATGAATACTTAAATATAATACCTTTAGGTGAAACAAATACTATACCGGCTCCATTGCCTTCTTGGCTACAGGCTCCATCAAAATACATTTTCCACACACCATTGTGGTTCTGTGTAGCATGCTTCTCAATAGGATCACTATTAGTCAATTCTGGTTGTGCTAGCTCTATATTGAAACTCCCAAGATCAACATCACAAAAATAGTTGATTTGGTCTTGTGGCACATAATCAATAAGCTGACTCATCCTCGGTTCCCTGTACAACTTCATCTCTTGGCCATTTACCAGAATTGTTGCATAAGATAGATCGAACTGGACATTTCCACCAATAGCTGATGTCCACTGTCTTGATAAAAGCATACCGAATTGAGGAGGGGTGTCTATCACTATTATATCAATATTATAAGCTACTTGAGGATAAGCAGCTAACTTGACTTCTACATCTTTCATTATACCCACCACAGGAACAGGTCGGTTGTCAATTGCATAACATTTTCCTTCATATGTATCCACCCACATGCCTAGTTGTTTCATCACTCCTACTGGCATAATATTCATGGCAGCACCAGAATCTATCATGCAATTCCTCAATAATTTGTTATTTATGAGTAATGTAATAAAGAAAGGATCAACTTGTGGCGGACTTGTCAATACATTACTCAAGCAAATTTCTGGGATGTTTACTTTATCCTACTTATTTTTAGCAGTCGTTTTATTTTCAGAACTTACATATTTTTCACCTTCATTTGTTATCAATTGCACTGCACTGTCCCTGTACTCTTTAATTTTCATCATTTCAAAAAGTAGGACAGACATCTTTACCTGAGACAAGGCTTGAGTGAAATCAAAAGAAGAACCTTCTGCCTTAGTCACTTTCTTTTGTTCTGACATTTCTCCTTTGTTCTCTTCTTTTTCTCTTCTACTTGACAGATCTGTCTTTTGAATTTCTTTGGGTAATTCTTTTACCGCATCCTTTTGGATAGGATTTCGTTTGCTTTCTTCATGTTGTTTGTTTTCAGTCTTCTTTGAAACTCCTTGTACAAATTTCTAATCTTTCATAAAGATACCCCTAGGGACACCTTCCTTCTCATTTACTATCCTATTTCTCAACCAGTACTTATTCTTCGCTTCTTCAACTGCAGCAATAGTCAATCTCTCTATTTCCTCATCAGTAAGTCTCCTCACATTACTGTGAGCAGGAACCTTAATAGGTTGTGGTTCCACATAATCATCCTCAGAGTTAGAAAATACATGTTGCTCAGCCATATGGACATAGTACCTTTGTTCTACAACATCATATTCATAACCTCCTTCCTCTGAAGATGAGTATCTCTCCTCAACATGGTGAAGAGGATTTGAAGTTAAGTAGACCTTGTGATCTTCTCCACCATCTCCCATTAACACTCCCTCCTCTTGCATCCTTTGGGCTACAACACAATACTTAGGGGAATGTGGGTTATCACAAGCTTAACAAAAATAATTGTTATTCACCATATACGTTTTCTTCTTTCTCAATGGATCAGGAGTATCCTTGTCTCTAGGCCTATCTGTCATAGGCTTTCCATCTTTCCAGTTTGTGTTATAAGGCATATCATGCAGCCTAGGCCTATCCTTCCTATATGTGTTCTCCTACTTATATCGATAATTATTGTTTTGTTGAAGAGCTTGAGGGTTGTCTCTCTTATTCATTATCCCAGCAGCCTTTCTATTGTTCTCAATTGTTAATGCTATCTTTTTTGCTTCAGCTAAGTCCCTTGGGAACCTATTTCTCAACTCATACACTGTTTTAGGGTCGAATGCATTCATGTAAACACTTAATGCTACGAAGTTCGGTAACTTTGATCTGGGAGGTATTCTATTCTGCAGTTTATTGAATCTTCTATTAAAATCAAAGATTGAATCATTCTGGCCCTTCTGAATTTGCATTAGTTCATGGAGAGCAACGTCTGGTGCACTTAGATTTCCAAATTGTTCAAGAAATTGATCTTGAAATATCTGGAAAGAATAAATAGAAGTTGTTGCCAAGGTATTGAACCAATCCCTAGCTTCCTCAATAAGGGACATCATGAATAACCTCATATGCAAATCTTCATAAGGTACATCCAAATCCTAAATAGAAGCCTTGAAACTCCTTAAATGATCCTCGACAGTGATTGCATTACTCCCTGTGAATTTAGGCACCAAATCTCTCCAGGAACCATCCTTAGGATAAGGGTACAACTGAAACCCTACCAAATCAAATTATCTGATCATAGTAGTATACTAATACTGGTACATAGGGTTATTATATTGTAGATTTCGTTGTGGCACATGATGTTGACCAGGAGGTGGATAATTATTTATATGTTGTGTGGGAATATGCGGTGCATGATTTGGCTATCTATATTGATTCCCAATTTGATGGTGAGGGATCCTTGGTGGTTCAGAATAGCCAGCACCATGATTACCCTATTTATGTGGTGGTATATACTTTGGGGGAAAACCAGATGGAGGAATGTTCTGAGCTTTCTACAATTTGAATTCTCTTATTGCTTGAATCATTTGGGCTTTTTCTTGCTCTTCCCTCTCCCTTTTCTGAGATTCAAACTGTGCTTTAACTTCATCATAAGTTAAAGATTCATAATCTTCTTGATGAATTTCCTGATTAGTAGGTCCATTTTGATTACCCTACATTTTTTAGTCATATTCATATTGAATTCTGAGTCTTTCAGATTCGAGTCCAACTTCAAATTTAGCTTGTTTCTGAGGGTTGTAAGAAGGATTTTTTTGATCCTCCAAGGTACAAGGCTCTTCAGTTGAACTATCTTTCCATCTGTCAAAACAATTCTCACCATAAGGTATTGATGATTTGTCTTTGTTCGTCAAGAACATGTCCTCACATTTCCCTTTACCCTTGTCAACCTTATCATCTTTATGCGTCCACTTACTATTGCCAGGAGGAGCTCTAGCATGACCCCCCCTCAATTGAGATCTTCTTCCATTCATATTGCAATGTTCAAATCAGAGTTGCCACTCACTTTTTTGAAAGTGAGAAAAGGATTGTTACTTATTATTCCTAGCGGATTCTGTATATAGGACTTTTGACTCTATGATTAAGGGATAGATTCTTTGTTGTTCCCCAGTAGAGTCACCAATTTGTTAGCTCTCAAAAATGCAGGTTTGAACCATGACAGGTTGCCAAGCCTTCACAACGTTTTAGGGTAACATAACAAGGTTTGAAACAATTAAACCTTCTACTCTTCAGGTGCTGCTAGACCTAGGCGGGTGTACCTAACTAAATTAAGCAGATTTGATTCTTGATCTTTTCCTATTGCCCTAATTTTTCCAAGATGGCAATTTGAAATGGAAAAAATAAAACAAATTTGGTACAAATTGCATGTCAATATTCAAAACTAAACCCTAATACGCTCAAATAACAGATGTAAAAAATGTGAGAGAAACCAAAGAATGAAAACGAAAAGACCAGTGCCTTATAGGGTTCACGGACTCAAGAGAAATCTGAAACGAGTTTATTTATTCTAGCAAACATTCAATTTGTTTAGCATTTTATTTGGTTTACAGCTTGTATAAACATGCAAAATTGTGATTATTGAGTTATTCTTAATAATCCAATTGATATTCCCTAATTATTATGATCAATTGAGAGAATTTAATCTTTACTGGAAAGAAACAATTTATTGACCATACAGATGCAGCAAATGTGCATTGACGAACTAGGTATAAACTTGTTTACACCAATTCGAACAACCAGAAAACACCATTACGAAGACAACTTCCATAATACTCTTCGAAAAATATCATAAAAAACCGATACCAGAAAACATTGCACCATCATATTAGATTTTCATTGATATCTCCATGATTTTACATATGCAACCAGTCTCATCTTTTCCCAAAAAATGTATATTTCTTTCTGTTCTCTCTCTCTATCTAAATCTACCTCCCCTATATCGTTTTCAAAACGAACATTTATACATCAAGAAGACGAAAGGACACGTCCTTTCGAAAATAGGAAAAAACAAAATACAAAATAAAAGATAGAGAATAATTAGGCTCTAGTTAGCCATAAATGAGTTTTAGCGAGGCGGTCCAAATAATCCTGGCGCTTATACATGTCTGCATCTTCGATAGCATTCCGGATTGTGATTTCCATCTTGACCATTTCCTGATTTTGCTCACTCACTTCCTCTAATTTTGTATCCTCTGCAGAAGATGTCTTCATGATTTCCTTCAACATTGTGTCACATTCATTCTTCCACCTAGTGGCATCTTTCAACTCCCCTTTACTATCAGAGAATGCGATCACAGTTTTCTTGGTAGCTTCAATTAATCCTTGTTTATCCCCCTACAATTCCTCATAGAATTTTTGATGGCGAATGATAATACGATTTGCAGCTTCAAGTGTAGTACTGTTAGCTTCATCACGTGGGGCCAATTCATGATGTCAAATTGTCCTGCTTCCTCTTAACAATTGCTACAATTGCATAATACTTTCCCTGATTATAAGCACTTGACCCTATCCAATGATCTTTTTCCTAAGAGCTTTCTCCTTGAGTGAGCATTTTGGCTGGATCTATTGGAATACCAACCAAGTCTTTCAATCTATCATTTTCTCTTAACATTCTCTCATTACTTGCCTTATACATTTCTCTTTCTCTTATCAGTGCCTAGATCTGTGCTTTATTCAATTTTGCAATATCTATCCCAATCTCTGCAGTAACCACATGATCAGCCTCTCCAACCTCAGGGTCATAACATGGCCAAATGCCTTCACTGTATCAATTACCACTAATTTCCTATGGGGGGGATACAAAGCCCATATCATCAATGATCCCTCATCAGTATTATACTTAGAACCTGCATACACCTCTGTCACCTTTTCCTTATCAATTTTGTGTGTAGTGTTACTAACTCTTAAGAAACTATCAAAAACTAAGGAAGAGTTCAAATCAAGTCCAAGAAAAATCATAACACCAGCATTCTCCAACATTTTCCTCCCCTTTTCAAGAGTCATATTTGTCATTTCATCATCCACACATTTTCTCAATTGACCCACTAATTGCTCTTCATTCCCATAAGTAACAACACCAACATTTTCTCTTATTTCCTTCCCCTTCTATTTGTACAAGAATTCTTTGAATTCTAGAGAATTTATAAACTCATCATTTGAAACAAATGATCTATATTCCATATGCCTTGCATCAATATCACCACTTTCAATACTCTGTTCTCTAGTTGGGCAAACATACCTCTGAGTCCTTAACCTAGATACTCTCTTTGTTATGCTTTGTGGCACTTTATCCATTGGGGTTTCCTCACTCCCAGAAGACAATATTCCTATATCCTGTAACCCTTGGTTATAGCTTTCATCCACCACCTCTGCTTCCTCTTCATCCAAATTCTTGATCATATCATCAAAAGGATAAGGTACATGATGATACCTTCCAAAGTTAATCCTTACTTTGGCTAAATTGATATATCCTTCAGGGTCAAAGTTTTTCTTGGGTGGTCTGATTTTCATATTATAATGCAACAATCTATCATGGATTGAATTATATCCCTCCTTAGACAACACAGTGAAATCACCAAAGCATAATGTACTAGGCATAAAATCCTGCTTCCCATAAGAACTGAAAAGCATCACACTGTTGTAATCCATTTATCTGACAATTTCCAAATATGCAACTCTGTTTGGAATTGTCCTTGGTAGAATAAAAGGGGTACCTTCAAATCCATACACTCTGATCATTGTAGCTCCTTCCAAACAATACCAGTCACCCCAATTATGATCAATTGGCCCATTGAAATCTTTTGGCTGAAGAAATCTTTTAATCTCATCAGTCAATGAATAGTTACAAGGATATTTATACAATTTGTACAAGGTTCTCACAAAATATTCTTCAAAGTGGATGAAACTAGAACTAGCAAATCTGCTATCCCAAATAGCAGTCCATAATTGAATAGGCAATGCTTCACCCTCTTTACCAATTTGAGAAACTCTCATCTCTGGAGGCCATACTCCCAACTCCTGTCCGAAATATAGCACCAAGTGCATTAACAATGAATAATGTCTGAGGTGAACGATAGAAGCTCCACCCTTTATAGCCACCAATCTTGAATCAAGCTCCATAGAAATGTATGAAGCATAGTCAAATGGCCTGGAGTTGTGATACTGAACATCTGCTATGATAATCATTGGCACAATTGACATGAGTTTTGGGAAATCCATCCCCAACACTTGACACACTAAGAAATATGTGTACTTCATATAAGGCTCAAACAAATCTACATGATAAGGAGGCCCCTCACTATCTTGCAAAGGTTCTGATTTGTTACCCTGCTTAATTCTATGAATAGGCAATCTCCAACCCTGATAGATTGTATCCATTCTTGAAAATTCCTTTTCTAACTCTTCACAATTGATCTCCTCATTGCAAAACCCTTCCAATTTGAAAACCTCACCCATTGCTTCTTTAGACACATATATTTGTGGTTTTCCAGATGGGTCACATATAGCCTTATGCTTTGGATCATAATTATCTGCAAGCAATTTTACTAATTCTGTGTTTACAAAAATATTAGGGCACACCAGTTTCCCTACATTTAACTTCCATGGGTTACAGACTGGTTCAAAGCAACTTCTTCTGTGGTAATGGAAATTGAATAGCTCATACCCTCTTATGGCAGTCCAGACATCACCTATGAATTTGCACTTGTCATCTAATTTATCATCCTCTTCCCTAAGTTGTGCCAACCTTCTAGCTTTAGGCCCTGAGCCAGGTAGTTGATCAATAAGGTCTTGGTTCAACCTCGTTTCAGTGCCCTCATGCTCTGTATCAACCTTTTATTTCTTTCCTTTTGACATACCACTCTCACCAGGCTTTCTACCCTTACCCTTTCCAAAACTAGAAGACTCCATTCTCAAGCTTACAGAATGAAAATGTAAAAAACCAAGAAACAATCACTTACAGTATTCTGCTCGAGCTCCTTAGACTGAAAAATGTCCCGGTTCTCTGTTCAGCATGCCAATTCACCTGCAATCAATTTGAAACTAAAGAATTGATACAAACTTTACTGCTATACACCATCGTGCCATTAATGAAGCACGAATGAAAACCAATTTGAAACTGGCACTATCGCATCAAATGTCCTTTCGATGAGAGACTTTCAAATCTGGGGTGAAACCTTTTGTAACGTCTATTACACCTCTCACCAAGACATAATGTGGTCTTATCGAGACTTGGGCTCCAAAAAATGATGACTGTCACTCCCTTTTTTATGTCGCTATAACAATCCTGAGTCAGGGAGATGCTATATAGACTTCATTGTATCATATCGATATGCATTCTCCAAGTCATAGTCCTTGAGACAAAATCACCCCTTTCACCGATGAACTCTCATTTCGGCGTATTCACCAAGTTTTCTTACTGAAGAAATAAACCCCACCAATGAAAGAATACCTTCAGTAAGACAGTAAACCTTCGAGAAGAGTTATATTGATGCCAAATGTCTTACCGAAATCACTCCTCCAGATTACTCCTATTCGGTGAAAATCACCCCGAACTACTTGTCGGTATAACATTTAGACTTCGGTGAAACTTATGTCAAAAAGTTCTTCTCCTGGCGATGCATATCTCTATCGGCATATCTTTTAAATCGGCAAGACCCCAATACACTTTCCAATAGCTTTTCAAATCCCCTTGCATTTAGTTTGGCAAGACAATAATCACTTCACCAAGACCTTCCCCGATGCACATAAGTCTTACCGAAACATTTTCTTGCAAGCCAATCGGTAAGACGAAATGATTTCGTTATGACTTCATGCCGATACCCATCAGCTTAGCCAAAATGACCCCTCCACATGCTAGTCGGCAAGACCAATTGAATTCGCCGTGACACTACAACGATGCCCCAGCAAATGGCGATATACCTTTTCTATATGCCAGTCAGCAAGAAAAATACTTCGCTATAATGTTACCTCGAAATGCCTATTTTGTTGCCGTGAATCTTTTCATTCGCCAAAACAAAAGAAAAGTCTTGTCGATTGTCTACAACAATACATGATAGTTAAAAAATATAGGTCGGGGAGACTTTTACTATGTCTTTTCGATATGGGACTTTCAATGAAATACAAAGAGCTAGACGGATTCTAGTGAGTCACGTGACAAAGAATAAGCAAGACAATGCAAAGAAGGGATTTTATGCTTATGATAAGGACTTAATGCTGGAAACTCTTGAATGCAACAAACTATAAAAATCCAAAATTTTACAGTTATAACAGGTATCAAGCACCTCCCCTCAGGTGGTACCCAATCTAGGGTTATACAAAGGGATGTATACTTTGGTTAGATTGATGAGGCTGTGTAAGAACTCTATACTTGTATGATCCCTACCTAACATGTATCTCACCTCAATACCAAGTCTAGCGACTCTCACCATGTTCAGTTCTTTCCCCAAATGATTCATGAGGTCCAAAAATCTCCTATCTAATGCCAAAATATTTTATATAGGAATATGAACAACATCATCCTCATCTACAAATGAAGCTATAGGGGATGTTGGAGGAGTGGGTAAATGAGTGGTCTCATCAATGAAACTGATCTTGTCTATAAAAATTATGGAAAAACTAGTAATAAAGCCATAAGTGAACTTTTTCTTCTCCATTGGTAAGTGTCGTATACTTCTCCTAACAAAGTACTCAAAATTCATAGACTAACTTGTGATGCTCATAAACTCACAACACCCAAGTCTAGTTTGGCTACCCAGTGCATGGGAAAAAGTTTTGACACAAAGGAACGGATAGACGTTGATTCATGTAAGGTTCATCAAAATGTAGACTAGGGGTACCAACCACACCAAGGCTCTAGGTCATAGAGAGCTGAGATTGGAGGGCTTCCCTAAACTACCTCAGGCTAGATAAGTGTTTTAGTTCAAGGATAGAGAATGAAGATCACTCTCAAGTGCTTTTGTCACTCTACTAATCTGAATGTTTGGATGTGGCTAAACAAGCCAATTTTTGGAACTCGAATCGTACCTCAAACAAATATTTTCCCAAGGACAACAATGTGGGTCAGGGATGAGAACGTGATATGTTGATGTTTCTTTTGGGCATTGGTGTCCGTATAGCCAAAAAGTGTAAAAGTATAGTGCAGAGGATAAAAAACCTACTAACAGTCTAGCCAATGTAATTTACCATACTAAACAAAATGATAAATAATAAAAAAACAAGAAATGACTATAGAGATAATGAAGAAGATGACAAAAATGAAGGTGGCAAAGATCAACTCACTAAGATTCTAGTCTGCTAGCAAGCTCCACATGTATGCACACCTATACACATCCAAGAGAGGAAAAATGTTGGGGTTGTATAGGGTTTTGCCTCAGTAAAACCCCCACTTTGGTGTTTCCACCTCCATAGATAGCCAGATAGATAAAGAGAAATATAAATATGATAAAGGAAATTCTTGAAAGGAGAGTATCGAACACTACAAAAAACACAATTCTGCTCTATCAAACCACAACAAAAGAAGGATAATGAAGCAATAGCACCTCCACCCAAAGAAAATAAATGCCAATGAAGGGATAATGCAAGACTAAGATCTTGGAAAAGTCGACACGACCGCACTGGTGATGAAGGAGGTCTCACAAGAAACCAAAATCGTAGCTTTTATGGTGGCACAACATGTTCTTAGTGAAGTTGATGGAACAAAAAATTGTTGAGTAATGCTCGAGAGTGCAAGCCATTATGTAGATTTTCTAAAGAAATTGTAGAAGATTGTAGAAGATGCTAAAGAGCTGAAGTGAGTAAAAAATATCTATTTGAAGAAGAAAAGAGAGGGAAAGAGCCATTCTCAGGTCGACTGGTCAACATAGAGGTGTTACACTTCATCTCCAATGAGAAACGTAATGTCCCTATGGATTCTAGAGGTAGGAATTTGTTAGGGATAGTAGCACACCATGCAAACATATGTGTGTGGCGTGCATGTCCTCAACATAAATTACCCCACCAACACATAGGACAAACACCAAGTCGATGGGGTATAGAATGAAGATGTGAAATTTCTTAGTTAGGTTTGATTTTTCTAAAGTGGATGGTGGTAAAGTGGAATTTGTAAGAGGGATGAAAATTCGCTCCGATACAATCTCAAGTGAACAAGCACCTATGGCACAAGAAGTGTAGAGATGACCACTTAATATAGCTTTGACACAAGCACCTATCTTGAGAGGACCAAAATTGGACACTACCTTTCCACATACACATTGATGCTTTTGATTTTTCTATAGGATAGATATTGGGACAAAAATAAGGTAACAAGGAGTATGCTATCTCCTACATTAGAAAAAACTTACAAGGAGGTGAACTTAACTATACTGTCATAGAGAAAGAGATGTTGGCAGTTGTTTATGTCATCAATAAGTTTAGGCATTATATTACTAGCTATATAAGATTTATCCACACAAATCATAATTCAATCAGGTACTTAATTAAAAAAATGTGGTTGGAGGTAGACTACTCAAATGGATGCTTTTACTACAAGATTTTGATATAACAACAGTGGATAAGCTAGGGAAAGTTAATGTGGTGGCATATTTTTTGTCTAGATTTCCCACACAAATAGAATAAGGTGTTGTGGATGAATATTTTCCACATGAGAATCTATTTTCTCTTACTATCAAAGAATGGGAAAACAAACAAGGATAGATGAGATTCCTTTGCAACCATATATGGAACTAGCACCATTTGAAAAGTGGGGGCTAGACTTCATAGGCCCAATTTCACCTATATCTAATAACAAAGAGTATATTTTGGTTTGTACAAAGTATCTGACAAAATGGGTTGAAGTTAAGACATTATAGTTTGCAAGAGATGGGACTGTAGCTAAGTTCTTGTATGGAGACATTTTTACCAGATATGGAGTACCTATCAAAATTATAACTGATGAAGGTCCCCAATTTACTTCTGAACTCATTCCTAAGTTGGTTGAAGAATGTGAAATAAGACATAGAAAATCAACACCTTATCATCCCCAATCCAATGGGCAGATGGAGGTGATCAATAGAGAGATTAAGAATATTTTGACCAAAACAATGCAAATTCATAGAAAATATTGGGCATCTAGAGTACCTGCAGTAGTGTGGGCCTATAGAACAACATGGAAAACAACTACAAGTTTCACACCTTTATGAACTAGTGTATGGAAAAACAACAATTATGCCAATATAATTTGAATATAAGACACTTAGGATAGAAGTGGAATTATAAATGGATTTTACAACAACAAAAAAGGAAAGAGTAAACAATCTGAATGGGTTGGATGAAATTATAATGGAGGCAATGCATCACAAATAGATCATTCAAAAACAAAGGACTAAATGGCACGATCAATTTATAAAGACTAAAGAATTCAATATAGGTGACTGGGCTTTATTGTATGATTCCAAATATAAATATTATAAGGGAAGCTACAGTCAAGATGGTTGGGACCCTATAAAATCCAATAGGTATTTCCCAATGGAGAAGTCAAGTTGTAGACCATAGATGCAATTACATTTTCACCATTGGTGAATGGATACAGATTGAAGATATACAAGAAGCCAACTCAAAAGGATTATTTTCTTCTTTCTCTAATGCATCAATATGGTCAAAACAGTGGTTCTAATACAAACATACTATCACAAGATAACAACTTAGAAGAAGATACTACTAGTTCTCATAGTGACTCAATAGATGAGCTACATAGCTCACCTCTTGAGAGAACTCAAGTATAGTTTCTTATCCTACTTCATGTGCACACACAACACAGGTGCCAAAACCAACAATCTTCTTGAAGACCACTTCCTTATGTAGTAGGGACATGTAGAATCATAAATAAAAGCTACCACAATTCATTTTGGGACCTGTTGATGAAGGTACCTACAACCACTACTTGTTAGAGAATTCAAAAATTTGTGCCAAATTAATTATAGTTCATCCACATTCATTTCACTTTTTATACACATGTAGCTTTAAGCCTATCATATCAATACATGCAACTTAATCACTCAACTCCATGTCGCCTATTTCAATTTTCATACATTTGAAGTATCACTTCACATTCTATCAACCATACTTGCCACATCCTTTCATCACACGCACTGACTTGTCATTCATTTCACCACACATTGAAATTAACCAACATGAAATCAAAATCATGATGTAGACACTCTTCCAACAACTTCACATGTGTGGAGTTATGTTCATATCATCTGAAAGTTACACATACTAATCTTCCATAATTAACATGGATTCCCAATGTTTTCATTATTTACTCGCATTTAATTTAACATGCTTTCTATTCATTAATCATACCCTCCACCTAGTCACATGTATTAAAGTGAGGCCACTTCAATATTTTAAGTTGGGGGGGAGATAGTATATATTCCAAAATTTTATTTTTTCCACAAAAAGAAAAACACAAAAAACCCATACAAACCCTTTTTTCCTTTATACCTTTTTGCACCTGCAACCTTTTTGTTGTCAATTCCCTAGATTCAGAGCTAATTTGAAGCCAACTCAAGATGAGTCAAGCCAAGACACTAAAAAAGAGGAGAGAAGGGCATAATAATTGAAGTTGCAGTGAAAGGAAGTGCATGCAAGTGTAATATATATAGAGGGTTTGTGTGTGGTTGAAATTGAATTTTGAGCTAAATTTCAAGATTTTTGAGTAGATTTAGGATATTTCACCATGGGAGGTGATATTATTAAAAGGGAACCATCAACACACAAGAGAATTTTGGATGGGCTAGTTTTTCCTATTTTCAAAAGAGCAGGATGGTTAGACTACTTTTTGAAGTTGACATATTTTAATGAAGACATGACAAGTAAATTTGCAATGACATTACAACATGATGAAGGCACTTCCAAGGGATTGAGAGTTGATGCTTTAGAAGATGCAATTGTAAAAGTGTTTGGTCTACTGAGGATTGGAGCCGAATTCCCTGTAAGAGAGAATGCAATAGCTTCTAGGGATGAGTTCAGAGAGGTAGGAGCAAACCTTGATTCATCATCACAAGGTACAGAGAGATTATCACTTCCTTGGGTATGGGCCTCTTGTGCTTCTTATATTATTAAGTATATCACTTGTGATGGTAGAAAATACCTTCTATATATTTTGCATTTTAAGCTACTAAGTCATCTTCGTCACAATAGATTGGTCAATGTACCTAATTTAATTTACAATTTACTAAAAAGAATGAGGTCTGAATACCAAAGGAAGATAAATGATTCAAATTTGTCACATGACTGTTTGGTAATCATGTTAGTGAAAAGGAGCTTTAGGGTTCAATATCCATAGGTATCCTAGGAGAGTTTTTCAATTTATCAAGACATTGACAATATTCTTAAGGAACCAATAGTTCCATAAAACCTAGAGTCACCTATAGTATCTCTAAGGGAAACTCCTTTAGTTTCACATGTTTCTTCACCTACCCACAACAAAGTTGAATCAGAGGAGAAAAGTGTGCAGAGGTCACCACACAAAACATTAGATCAACTTGCAGAAAAAGAGGTATATGAAACCCCAAAATCCTCTAGAAAGACACCTAAAACTAGAAGATAGAAATGTGGTTCTTCTTCTACACCTTCAAAGGTGTGGAAAAAGAAACCTACTCAACCAAGGAATGCACACCACCCGAGAAGGAAAGGTTATATGAGGGGAAGTATTAGGAACCAAAGGAAGAAAAGAGGATGTTGTGATAGTAGGTACTAACTCAAAGCTGAAAGACAATGTGTTTGAATATATGCATGATCCTACAAAAATTAAATGGTATATATCAAATACCTTTGACTCATATTCAAAGGATATTTTTGTTGCCAACAAAACCAAAAAGAGAACCCCAATTAACCTTCATAGTGAGGGTTTTGAATACATAGAGGTTGGTGATGAGAAGTTTTCAAAAGATAAGGAATTGTTTTTAGAATAAAGGAATGCTATAAAATAATTACAAGAAGCATTAGAGATGATCAAACAATTGGAAAAAATGGTAAAAACCTATGAGAAAATAGACAAAGAAAGGGAAACGAAAATACAAGAATTGGAGGAAAAATTATGCACTTATGGACATGGGTCAAATTATATTTTCTTGCACAAATAGAAATAGTTAAAGTAGAAAACAAAGAACTTGTAACTAAGAAAAAAAGACCCCCTTCCACAAAAACTCCAACCTATCATACAACTATGCCCAAGATACCAATTGTGGAAAGTTACTCAAGAGTTTTATAAGAAGAAAGAGAATTGGAAGGAAAAATAAGCAATTATCTTAGAGCATACTAGAGAAATAGAGAGCAAGGATATTGAATTGAAAAGGTTAGCAATCAAGGAGGAAGAAGTAGTAGATAAAGCCACCCAAATTGTTAAATGTAGACCTCCAGCAAAAATATATGTTTTGTTTTTGCAAGAAAAGTTTTTGAGTTTTTAGTTCAATAGGTTGATTAGCAATCAACCAATTGCTATGAGTAAAAAAATGATTTTCTAAATGTATTTTTTGATGCCACATCAAGAGAATAGGATCTATAGACACCTAAATTTGGACACTTCATTTATCCAAATTTACCCCTTTTTCATCTAAATATCCTCTTATTTGCATTAATTAAGTAATATCGCTATTATTTAATTAATACCCTTAATTCTACCAAATCCCTAAGGTATTTAGTTAATAATTAAATACCTTATCCCTTTAATCCTCCCTTTCATCAAATGAATTAAATAAATATGAAATTTATTTAATTACTCACATGTGCCATCATTTTCTTAATCTTAATCAACCTCTTAATTTCTTCATTAGAGATGTGCACATGCCTAATCCTTGATTAAGACATGTCACATCCTCCAACTTTTGCAAGTTGGCTTCTTAACCTTCATTAGTGACTAATCATATTCTAATCAATAATCAGTTAAGCCTAATCAGTACCTTGGTCAACTCTCACCATCTCCCAAAGAATTTTTAATTCCTTTTTATTCATCCAAGGCTCCTCTCTTCCCCATGTGAGTTTTTAAGTCACTTTTATTCCTCCAAGGAATCTTCTCTTCCCCATGCAAAATTCTAGAAGCTTTGAATTGTCACATCACATGTGCCAGATTCTTCTAGAACCTTGGACTTGTCACATCATTCACATGCAGAAAATCTCCACCTTTTTGGAAACCCTCTCTTATCCACTAGATTCTTCCAATCATTGTGAATTTTTAATTCACTTTTATTCCTCCAAGGAATCTTCTCATCCCCCAAGGTACCTACAAAGTACTTGTCCTTCTTCCACCTCATGTACCTCTCTTCTACCTCACTCCCACATCATCTCACCCTAAGTCATCTCACATTCCACATGTCAAGATGTGAGGGCTTGTGAGTCCTCAACTCACCATATCCCTTCATCTTGGATTTGTTGGATTAATCTCAACCATTGAATTCTATAGAGAATTCAAAATTTTCTATAAATACCCCCTCCTTCATCTCATTTTGGGAATCAATCTTTTGCTATCAAAAACTCTTGCAAAATTTCCATTTGAAGCTCTCATCCACCATAGCATTTAGCATCTCACGATTACCATGTATTCACCTATCTTGCATATCACTTTGCATATTTAATTTAGCTTTTCATCGAAAGAGCATACAAATCTTCAAAGATCAAAGGGCCAACCAAGGAAGAAGCAACATGAGGGTATAGCCAATCTTAATTTATTTCATCTTGCTTTCATGTTTATCATTTCTTATGCTAATCATTGAGGTGTCATCTTTGTGTTATTTCATTTTATTGAATTGATAGTTTATTTAACATCTCATATTAAGACATAACATTTTAGGAGATCATATTTCTGGCACGCCTAGTGGGACCCACAAACGGGTCCCTTCACTTCACATTTGTTGTTGTTAAGTTTGTTTGTAGGAATAGGTTGTAGAAGTGTGGATACACCCTCCTGATTACTACATAAGTGTGGATACGCCCTCCTAATTAAAAACAAAAGTGTAGATACGCCCTTCTGATTACCGCAGAAGTGCGGATATGCCCTCTTGATTGCTACAGAAGTGCAGATACGCCCTCCTGATTACTGCCAAAGTGCAGATATGCCCACCTGATTCTGCAGAAGTGTGGATATGCCCTCTTGATTACTGTAGAAGTGCAAATATGCCCTCCTGATTGTTGTAGAAGTGCGGATATGCCCTTCTAATTGTTGCAGAAGTGCAAATATACCCTCCTAATTCTGCAGACGTGTGGATACACCCTCCTTATTACTGTAGAAGTGTGGATACACCCTCTTAATTGTTTTAGAAGTGTGGATATGCCCTCTTGATTGTTGCAAAAGTGTCGATACGCCCTCTTGATTACTGCATAAGTGTAGATATGCCCTCCAATTTACTGTAAAGGAGTGGATATGCCCTAGCTTACATGTCATTTTTAACATTTGACTGTAGAGGGGCAAATACGCTCTATTTTACATACTTTTTCTGACTGTTTGTCTGTAGAAGGGCATATTTTCCCTCTTGTTCCAGTATTTTCTGACTGTTTGTCTGCACAAGGGTGGATTTTCCCTCTTGTTCTAGCATTTTCTGACTATTTGTTTGTAGAAGGGTGGATTTTCCCTCTTGTTCCAGCATTTTCTGATTGTTTTTCTATAGAAGGGTAGATTTGCCCTCTTGTTCTAGCATTTTGTGACTATTTGTTTGTAGAAGGGCAGATTTGCCTTCTTGTTCCAACATTTTCTAACTGTTTGTCTATAGAAGGGCGGATTTTCCTTCTCATTCCAACATTTTCTGACTTTTTTTTTGCAGAAGGGCGAGTTTTGCCTCTTATTTCAACATTTTCCAACATTTTTCACTACAGAGGGGCGGATTTTCCCTTAACAACACATTTTAAAGGTAAAAACGGGCATTTTAACTTCGTTTTTGCCTCAGGTTTTTGTTGTTTTGAGGTTATAACCCCCTAACCTTGTTTGTTTGAGGATATAATTGGATTCTTGCTAATATTTGCCTTGTTCTTCACATTTTTTATGACATTTTAATGCAGAGGGGCGGATTTTCCCTAAACAACGTGTTTTGAAGGTAAAAATGGGCATTTTAGCTTCATTTTTATCTCAATTTTTTGTTGTTTTGAGGTTCTAACCCCCTAACCTTATTTGTTTGAGGGTATGATTGGATTTATTGCTAATATTTGCCCTATTTTTCACACTATTTTCTAATATTTTTACTGCAGAGGGGTGGATTTTCCCTAAACAACATGTTTTGAAGGTAAAAATGGGCATTTTAGCTTCGTTTTTGCCCTAGTTTTTTGTTGTTTTGGGGTTCTAACCCCTTAACCTTGTTTTCTTGAGGGTATAATTAGATTTATTTCTAATATTTTCCCTATTTTTCACATTATTTTCTAACATTTTACTACAGAGGGGCGGATTTTCCCTAAACAACACGTTTTGGAAGGTAAAAATGAGCATTTTAGCTTCATTTTTACCTCATTTTTTTTGTTGTTCTAGGGTTCTAACCCCCTAACCTTGTTTTTCTATTGGTATGGTTGGATTTATTGCTAATATTTGGCAACATAATTTTGTCTTCAACAAAAAATGGAGGATAAAACAACTAACATTTCCTTGCAGGGCCATCCGCTTATTCAAATTTTAAAAGTTTTCTTTTTTGTTTTCATATAGACACATAGATTAATTAGGGGGAAGTAATACTTGTTTGTTGTGTTTATTTTTCTTTGTGTTACCCTAAGGGGGTATTAGTTTTTTTTCACCTCCCCCTTGCAGTTTGTGCAGACGGGGGGGGGGGGTAGTTGGAAATGATTAGTTTCTTTTTAAAGGGACCTGCTTGGGGATTTCATCACCCCAAGAGACGATCCCAACCATGCATACCAATGGGTATAAAAAGTGGGGAGAGACAAAATTGTAATCCAATCCAGTTGTGTCATAATTGGCGGAGCGTCAAAGCTATGGTGATACCTAGATAGACGTGAAGAGTTGGTCCGAGCCTTTCAGTATCTCACTAGGGTTCTCGACTCACACTTGTGACGAGCTAGTGTTCACGCTTGTGCCTCACATACCGAACGTATATTGAGGAATCCCTAGAAACTTTGTGCATCCTAGATTAAGACCTTTTTTGGCCATACCCCTTAACACTAATCATAGGATTGTGCTTGCTCAAAGTGCCTTTTTGTAAAAAATCATTAAATCTTGATAAGTCAACCTCATTGAGTCATTTCAAGTCTTTGCCATAAACCAAGTCACTATTTTTGGTAGAGGGGCGAATACACCCCTTGATCCATTTTCTTTCCCACAGAAGTGCGGATACACCCCCCTAATCCACTATTTTTTTCCGCAAAAGTGCGGATACGCCCCCTTGATCAACTATTTTTCCTGTAGAAGTGCAGATACACCCTCCTGATCCACTTTTTTCTTGCACAGGGGAATATTTTCCCCTTGGTCCACTATTTTGACTACAGAAGGGCAGATACGCCCTCTTGAACAGTCAATTTCACCCTGTTTGACCAATTCAAGCCTTTGTTTGACCGTTTAACCATCCCAAACATCAATTTAACCCTTCTAAACATCCATTTGATTATTCCAGGCCTCCATTTAACCTTTTTAAATGTCTATTCATCACATTCATATTGATCATTTTACAATTTGGGGTACCTATTCTACCATTCTACCATGTGATTTAAAGAGTTGTTTTTCTTCCAAAAATATCACTTCACCAACACCCCCATCATATAAGGGACCTTTAGGACATCTTTAATTTCCATCCAAAGTCCTTCAAGACTTTTTTATTATTCAAATTTACCAAGGCGTTAAGTTTCATCATTATCCTACATATCAATCATTATCTTCAACCTAATCAATTCGCTTCTATCCTGAGACGGATTTTTGTTTTAAGTCAGCATCATTGGCCCAAATCAATCCCCTTCTATCTCAAGGCAGATTCGGTGTTGTGATCATTGATTTAGCCAGTTTAATCTGATCAACCAATGTATTAAATCACCTAGGGTGATTTCTAAATTGGTTTTAGGACCCTTTCCATCAACCAATCCTAATTCATCATCCAATCCAAAACAAACTTATCCTATCATATGCTCTGATCCAATCCCAATCTAAGCTCCAATCCATTTCTAATCTGATCGTTAATCCCATCATCCTAATCTGAGCTTTTATCCAATCCTAATATGAGCTTTCATCCAATCCTCATATGAGTTTCCAATACATCCTAGTTCTCTATCCGTCATCTATTCTTTCCTACTAATCTGTATCCATCATGAATCCTTACCCCCTTCTTGCATGACCAATAATGATAGTAAATGGAAGTCCTAATTACATCGATGATGATAATGAAATTATTGTTGATCATGAAGAGTGTTATATAGATCCCCTTGACACTATAATTACTAGCAAGCTCTCTCCAATCGCCTCCCAAAATCCCACCATGCCTTCATCCACATCTAATAAGGGTCCTTATGCTACCGTTGACAAGGGATATCCAACATCCTCACCATCGACATATTCATCATGTCCTCCCTTTCAACCTCTATCCTACCCTACACACATATCCTCCTCTCCTTATCATCATCAACAATCCCAATACCTCTACCTTAATCCCACATCCCAATCTTCCCATCCTAATCCAACACCCACACCTTCCTATCACAATCCCCCATCCCAATATTCCTCCTATCCTAATCCACCATATCAATCTGCTTATCCTAATCCATCATCCCTATCCTTCTATGCCAAATCACCAAACATTTCTTCCTATGGTGGTTCACCACTTTAATCTTCTTATTCTAATCCAACATCCACACCTTCCTATCATAATCCCCCATCCCAATATCATTAAATTAATTATACATCTCCCCATTCTAATCCTTCATCCACATCTTCCTACTACTACTAATGATCCCAATCTTCCCAATCTAATCCCACATCCACATCTTCCTACATCACTCTCCCTTTCACCACATTATATCTTAATCCTCCATCTAAACATAACTCACCTACTCCTCCATATAGTCCCATCCACTCATATAATCATAATCCTCCATCTACTCATAGTTCTACATCTAATCCTCATCCACCCATCCACTCATCTAACCCACCAATCCCTAACCCTAATCTTCCATCTCCCCCTATTCCCCCATCCATTAAAATACCCTCATCTATCCCTAAGCCACCAATTCCTAATCCTAATCCTCCATCCAATCCCATCCACTCATCTAATCATAATCCTCCATCTCCTCCTAGTTCTACATCTAATCCTCCAATCCCTAACCCTAATCCTCCATCTCCTCCTAGTCCTCCATCCATTTCCATCCCCTCATCTAACCCTAACCCAAAAATTCCTAATCTCAATCCTCCATCTCCTCCTGGTCCTCCATCTATTTCCATCCCCTCATCTAACCCTAAGCCACCAATTCCTAATCCTAATCCTCCATCTCCTCCTAGTCCTCCATCTATTTCCATCCCCTCATCTAACCCTAACCCACCAATTCCTAATCCTAATCCTCCATCTCCTCCTAGTCCTCCATACAATCCCATCCCCATGTCTAATCCTAATCCCAATCCACCAATTCCTAATCCTAATCCACTAATCCCTAATCCTAATCCTCCATCCATCCCTGATCCTCCATCCATTCCCATCACTCCACCTAATCCTACATCCCTTCCAAATGTTGCCCAAGGACTCATGAAAGAAGAGACACCATGCCCTCCCACTCTATCATGTACTATCACTAGTGATGAGGCCCTCCTCCATCCTACACCTATCCCTCCCATCACCATTCCTGACACTATCCAAATGGTTGAGCCAATCAAACCCATCGAATCCATTAAATCCGCATCTTCTACTGCTAGATCCATCCAATCCATTAAAGACATTCAATGCCCTCCTCCTAGTCCTAATATTCACAAACTTCAATCCCATGAACTTCATGAATCCTCCATCCTCCTATCTCCCCCAATTGAGGAGTCCCTCCAAAACTCTTCCATCATCATACATCCCACACAAGATGATTCATGCCAAGGGACTAATCCAAAGCATACAATCATATCCCCACCCCCAAATCAAGATCCTACAATCCCATCCACTACATCCTAAGATCATAATCCCCCATCCATCCCATCTCATGATTCCTATCCTCAACCAAGTCATAATCCTATCCTCCCATCCACCCCGTCTCAAGATCACACTAGCTCATCCACTCCATCCCATGATCCCCTTTGCATTCAAGATCCATTCACTCCATCTCATGAGCCCTTATCATCCACTTCCATAAATCCAGATCCCATTATACTCCCCAGTTCCTCTCTTGGTCCCTTATCACTCATTCCTCTTGATGCGGCTATCCCCTCATCTCCATCACATGATCCTTCATCGCCCTCTAGTCCTACCATCCCAACACCACTTTTGTATCACCTTGGTCACATTACACTTATTCGTGGTGGCCATCTTACAGAAGTAAAACAATGCGTATGCACCACCCTACCTCTTCCATCTACTAATGTGCTCGCATCATGCTTCCAAGAAAATAAGAATCCTACCATAAATCACATGCTACAAAACATGAACTATCAAGGAAAAGGTTTATGCCTTCATGAGAAAGGTACTTTAGAGCCCATCCAAGTCAAAGAACATCCAGACACACATGGTCTTGGATATATCTCCCAAAAACCTAACTCTAAAGATTTTGGTACAACCTTCGTACATCCTAAACAATCCTCTTCGAAAGGCACAAGAGGTACTTTCCATCGTTCTACCAAGTCGTTTTCCACCATCCCCACTCCTCCATCATATTACCTAGAAACAACCATCCATCTTCCTCCCTCATCCTCTCAATCCATTTTAGGTCGTTATGTCCCTCCATCCATCATTTGTCATCCTCCATCTACTATGGGTTCTTATATCCCTCCATCAAACCCCACATATCTTCCATATACACAGTCCATTTTGGGTCCTTATATCCCAAAATCACCCCCTCCATCTTATCCTATTCATCCTTTCATTCATCCACCCCCTCTCCCTCATACACAACATAAAAATCCTACCTTCATAACTCTTAATTAGGACCAACAAAGGCACATACCTACACATTCTCCATCACTCCACATCATCCATCTCCTCACATCTATCCCCTTGCTACTAAAATAAATTTGGATGCCAAATAAAAAATGTATAAATCCAAATGTCCACATGAATCTAAAGCTCCTCATGTCCCCTTCAAAAGACATGTTGAAGAAAAGAAAAATCAAGTCCAAAATCCAAATCAATCCAAAAGGCCACAAAGGCCCATCAAAGCAAAAATAAAAACCATGTGGATCCCAAAGAAAAAATGTGCCATACCTTCAATTGAAAATTCCATAATGACATCCAAAGTTTCTATTCCCCCACAAAATCATTCACCTCCTCCATCTCCTAAATCTATTTTGGGTCCCTACATCCCAAAAATCACTATCCCAACTCCTCCATTATCGCCACCCTCTCCATCCATTCCTCCACCTATCTTTTCACATCCACCTTATGTGCCAATGTTGGTCTTGAATACCTTCTCCTATCACACATCCACTCCATCATTCCATCCATACACTTTTCAACACCCCATCGACTATCCCCCCTATCTCCCCCATCCAATCCCTTTGATTCATCCTCTTGCATAATCCATTTCTTCTACTAAGGTTGTACCAACATCCACTGGTCACTTTACACATGGGATCTTATTACCTCATATGGAACTTGATGCTTGAGTCCTTCATCCATCTCCTTATCAACTATCCTCTAAAATCCACATATCCATCTTCATCCACATCCTAATCCAAAAAATCTAAAAATCAAAATAAATAAAAAAATATTAAAAAAAAGAGCAAAAAAAAGTAAAGAGAAAATCATTCGTCCAATGGTAAAAACCTGGAAAACAAGTGCCTTGGATAAGTACCATGATGAAAACTTGAAAAATAGGCGTCATGCGTAAATCCCCCATCCTGTTTCCTTCCACAATTGGGGGCAACTTCCACCTGCCAACAAAACCAAAAAGAGAACCCCAATTAGCCCTAATAGTGAGGATTTTGAATACATAGAGGTTGGTGATGAGAAGTTTTTGAAAGATAAGGAATTGTTTTTAGAATAAAGGAATGCTAGAAAATAATTTCAAGAAGCATTAGAGAGGATCAAACAATTGGAAAAAATGGTAAAAACCTATGAGAAAATAGACAAAGAAAGGGAAATGAAAATACATGAATTGGAGGAAAAATTATGCACTTATGGACATGGGTCAAATTAGATTTTCTTGCACAACTAGAAATATTTGAAGTAGAAAAAAAACAACTTGTAACTAAGAACATAATACCCCCTTCCACAAAAACTGAAACCTATCATACAACTATGTCAAGGATACCAATTGTGGAAAGTTATTCAAGAGTTTTATAAGAAGAAAGAGAATTGGAAGAAGGAAAAAGAAGCAATTATATTAGAGCATACTAGGGTACTAGAGAGAAAGGATATTGAATTGAAAAGGTTAGTAGTCAAGGTGGAAGAAGTAGTAGATAAAGCCACCCAAATTGTTAAATGCAGAATTGCTACCAAAACATATGCTTTGTTTTTGCAAGAAACATTTTTGAGGTTTTAGTTCAATAGGTTCATTAGTAATCAACCAATTGCTATGAGTAAAAAAAATGATTTTCTAAATGTATTTTTTGATGACACACTAGAAGAACAGGATCTATATACACCTAAATTTGGACACTTCATTTATCCAAATTTACCTCTTATTTGCATTAATTAAGTAATATCGCTATTATTTAATTAATACCCTTAATTCTGCCAAATCCCTAAGGTATTTAGTTAATAATTAAATACCTTATCTCTTTAATCCTCTCTTTCATCAAATGAATTAAATAAATATGAAATTTATTTAATTACTCACATGTCATCATTTTCTTAATCTTAATCAACCTCTTAATTTCTTCATTAGAGATGTGCACATTCCTAATCCTTGATTAAGACATGTCACATCCTCCAACTTTTGAAAGTTGACTTCTTAACCTTCATTAGTCACTAATCATCTTCTAATTAATAATAAGTTAATCCTAATCAGTACCTTGATCAACTCTCCCCATCTCCCAAAGAATTTTTAATTCCTTTTTATTCATCCAAGGCTCCTCTTTTCCCCATGTGAACTTTTAATTCACTTTTATTCCTCCAAGGAGTCTTCTCTTCCCCATGAAAAATTCTAGAAGCTTTGACTTGTCACATCACATGTGTCAAAGTCTTCTAGAACCTTGGACTTGTCACATCATTCACATGTGGCAAATCCCCACCTTTATGGAAACCCTCTCTTATCCACTAGATTCTTCCAATCATTGTGAATTTTTAATTCACTTTTATTCCTCCAAGGAATCTTCTCATCCCCCAAGTTACCTACAAGGTACTTTTCCTTCTTCCACATCATGTACCTCTCTTCCACCTCACTCCCACATCATCTCACCCTAAGCCATCTCACATTCCACATGTCAAGATGTGAGGTCTTGTGAGTCCTCAACTCACCATAGCCCTTCATCTTGGCTTTTTTGGATTAATCTCAGTTGTTGAATTCTCTATAGAATTCAAAATGTTCTACAAATACCCCATACTTCCTCTCATTTTGAGAATCAATCTTTTGCTATAAAAAAATCTTGCAAAATTTCCATTTGAATCTCTCATCCACCATAGCATTTAGCATCTCACGATTACCATGTATTCACCCATCTTGCATATCACTTTGCATATTTAATTTAGCTTTTCATCCAAAGAGCACACAAATCTTCAATGATCAAAGGGCCAACCAAGGAAGAATTAGCATGAAGGTATAACCAATCTTAATTTATTTTATCTTGCTTTCATGTTTATCATTTCTTAGGCTAATCATTGAGGTATCCTTTTTGTGTTATTTATTTTTATTGAATTGATAGTTTTTTTAACATCTCATATTAGGACATAATATTTTAGGAGATCACAAGATCAATTGTGTGAATATTATTTGCGTAATTATGTTTTTCCTAAAGATAAAAAATCAAACCCATTAATCTTTGTGGAAGATTTACAATTAAGGGTACTAACTTTTTGTTTCAAAAATGAAAAGTTTAGGGGTGAAATCATGCAAGAGTGTATCAAGAGAGAGAAATCAGTTTCTCTCCGAATTAGAAAAGAATCTAAAACCCCTGAGGTGATCATAGAAGAATGGTTGCAACTCTTCTACCAAAAAAAGTGTAGGTAGAAAGATCATGAACTTGAGAACACATGATTATAGAAGGATGCAAATATTGATTGTTGGACTCATCCATCCTTCCTACTAGTTTGTGCAAGAAAGATGGGTTATTTTATCTCTTGAATTGTAGAGGAAAGAGCCCCACTCTATTTACAATTTTATAGCTATGCTTGAAATAACAAGAAGGTATATGGATATTACAGAGAAAAATGACTTGGATGGGTTCCACTTACATTCCAACCAAAATTTCTCCTATACTCAGTACCACATTGGATAGGGGAGAAGAATGAAGAATATGAGAGAGCAGAGGTTACAAAAATGAACAAACTTGCATGCTATAGAGGATTCTATTTTTTATATGGTCAAGGGAGTGGATACTATCAGAGACTTTATGGAAATCACTTTTCACTACAACCTCTAGCCCTAGTTAATTTGTTTGAGGACAAGAAAATGGGTAGTTGGGAGGAATGATGAGTCTAGTAATTAGATAGTTTTCTTATGTTTTTATGAAAGTTCATAGATATTTTTAGAAACTTATCTTATACATATCCCTACATGATGCTATCTTTTATGATTATGATGTGATGGTTATTGCATAATTTATGTGTGGATATGTATGAAATGTAATTGATATTTATGCTTAGATATGGTTGTTAGTATGTGTGAATATTTTATAAAATAAATCTTTGAATCCTATATTAGTTAAACTGTAGCCCATAGAAATTGTGAGGTGCAACCCACAACCAAAGGAGTTCCAAGACAACAAAGCAGGGGAGGTTCTAGAATAAATTGAGTGCAACAACTAAAACATAAAGATACTTAATGAAGATGAATGTGCATCATTACGATGTCCAATAAATATGTTGAAGGATAATAACTCTATTATAGATAGGATTCTAACATGACTAATTCAACCAGTCCACATTCCAATTTTGTTACAGTAGAGTCTCAATTCTACTTGGACTCTTCTTCCTTTTTCAATTATAGATTTCTAAGCCTTTATCAAACTTTCATATCTATGGAGTGATGATTTATGGTTTCAATTTAGATTCCTTGTTTTAAAAAACTTCCCCCATTCCTATATGTATGGCTCAGTGGTTGAGGTATAGAGTTAGTTAATTATGTTCAAGAGCATATATAGTTTTTAGATATTTTTTAGTTAGTTTTTCTTATAGAGACAATGTTTATTGTTTAATCATGATTTCATGAATAAAATATCTCAGCAGAATCTAATGTGATATTCTAGAGTTGTGTAATGAATGGTTTTTGAGTTATTATGATTGCATTAAATCTAAGAAGCTAGATTTGAGTTAGATCAGTGGAGGAAGTCACTTGAGCAAGGGCCAGTCACAATAATTGTCCCTCACTTCATTTTCTATATAGTTACTTTTGTTGTAGCAATTATTTCATAAATCCATGATAATTAGATTTATTATGTTATTCATGAGAAATTATTGTTTCACATTTATTCTTTTGTTTGCTTAATTTTGTTGTACTCTGGAATCTAGGTTTAGTTATCAATATTAGTTAAATAACAACATTCATTTATTGACAGTAATTAGTTACAGTCTTATACTGTAGGTACCCATAGCAATAGTGCCAACATTACTTCCTTTATTGTTTTTTATGATTTCTTAGTAAGTATAACATATGTACTAGGATGATTTAGGTATTTTTAATTATTTGAAAGAATATACAGTGATATTACCATCACAATCTTACTAGCCTCGGTCGATAATTCAATGAAGGTCTTTCCAAAGGTTCAAGTGGACTGTTCAGATAGGTTTTCCCTCTGAATTGTGTGATTTTCACCAGGTTTACTAGACATTAGTAGGGACTCTACACCAAATATAACATAACAAATCAACCATAGATCCATAGATAAAAGGTTATCAAATTAACTCTAGAAGTGGACACCAATAGCTTACTAATGACAACACAACGAAACTAATCAAAGCATCATTAGAGATAGCAACAAAAACTCAATACCAATTGCTCACACTCTTGCAATAATCTCTTTCCAATACAATTGACACCAATGACAACACCAATTGCACATACTTGCAACAATATCCCCCTTTGTCATTAATGGTAACACATGATGTGAAAAACCATCAACAACAAACATAACAACTTTGATCCTCAATACTTTGCTCCATACCAACTCATTGTATCTTTTCACAACTAGATTATTACTTTCTCTCTTTTATAATGTTCTCTCCCCCTTTGTAGCTTGTATTTTCACATGAATCTCTCTCCCCCTTTTCTTAACTAAAAATTTTCACATTATTTTCTCTCCCCCTTCGACATCAATGGAAAAGAAAAAAATATTTGCATCACTCATTATCCTCTAACATTAATCAATTTATTCATCACTACTCTGCAAATTCCTTTCCTTTACTACTTTGCATACCCCCCCTTAGGATCACACTCCAAACTGAATCAATCAACAACCACTACACAATGACAACACTCATCCTGACTGCAACAATCAATAATGCCACTACCTACTCCCCCTAAGAGGTAGCCATCAATATCAGACCATACCAAAGAATGAATCTTGAGATCCATTTTATTGATGCATATCCTTACACATCTAGTTCAAAGAAGGAGGGTCAATAACCCCCAAATTCTCCCGAAGATACTCAAAAGTATCCTTAGGAAGATCCTTAGTAAAAATATCAACAACTTGATCCTTTGTAGGCACATATTCAAGCTTCACTTCATTCTCTATAACCTTCTCTCTCAAAAGTGATACCAAATTGAGATGTACTTTGTCCTTGAGTGCATTATTGGATTCTTGGAAATATCGATAGCACTTGTATTATCACAAAAGATAGAAATTGGTTCATCATATACCACTTTGATATCTTTAAAAGTTTTCATCATCCATAAAACTTGTGTGTAGTAAGATGCTACTATAATATATTCCCCCTCTGTAGTAGATAAAGACATTGAATCGCATTTCTTACTTATCCATGAAACTAATATACATCTAACAAAGAATGCACCGCCACTTGACTTTTCCTATCATCTACACAACCAACCCAATTTGTATTTGTGTAAGCACCTAGAGTAAAGTCAATATCCTTTTGTAGACACTTAAAAATGTCCTAAATGATATCATACACTCGAATCGGGTATACTAACATCATTTTATCTTGAAACCCATCCTCTTTTCGCTTAATTAATTAAATTAGCCTAGCTATTTAATTAATTATTTCATTTTAATCTATTAATCTAATTAATTTAATTGGGTTAATTCACCATTTTCCGTACTAACACTTCATCCTGTTAAATTAATTAAATATAAATCCCTAGATTTTATTATTTAATTAAATAACCCTAATTTATTTAATTACATATCATTCCTTTCCCCCATTCATTAAATCATTTTATTTAATTAATATCATCTAAAATTCTTCTAAATCCCCTAATTGCACAATTAACATTGTTTAATATCAATTATTTATTAGTCTACTTCCCCTCACTTGCAAGGGAATATTCCCAAGGAAAATTTCTCCCCCTTTTTGCATAATTAAACTTTGTTTTAATTTTCTAAATTATCCTTTTTCCCCCACCCATGAGAATATTCCAAAGAATATTCTCTCTCCTCACTCATTTGAAAAAGAGATTATTCTTACAAGAATTCACATGCATGTTAACTTGTGACCTCTTGTGCAAGTTGATTTGTGACCTCTTGTATAGGTCAAAAGTGTGTTTGTTTGAAGGAATATTAGCCCTTGATTAAAATATCATCTTTCATTCTCACCCCTTGATGGGAATCAATGATCCATGTTTCATCCTTCCTCCATCCTTGACCATTGATTAGATTTTTCAATCTCCACCCTTCATTTCTCATTTTCTCTCCTATAAATAGGTCATTATTTGAAGACAAATGGATCCATATTTTAACATCAAACTTATGCTATTAAAATCACTCACAATCACACTCATATTTAGCACATATTTAACATATTTTTTGTTTAATTACTTGCATAATAGCTTAACTTCCATTAATGGCTTCCATGGTAACTTAGATGCATACATTTAGCTTATTTGTTAATTAGGGTTTCAATATTTTAGCTTAAAATCCATTTAGAATTATCTTAGAATTTGTACATCTTCATTATTTTAGTATTAAATTATGTTAAAATAGCTTGCATCATGTTCATTTATCTTTAAATCATGTTTTCATACACATCTCACAATCGTTCCATTGGTTTTTTTCAATAAAACTGATTGGAACAGGCTCATTTATCCACAAGATTGGGAAAGGTTTGTTGTTCCGCATCAACGTGAAACCACTCCCATAATGGGATAGGTTTCAATGGATTAGAGTAGGCAGTTTTAAAGTTTTCATAGTTTAGTATGCTTGGTTTAATTTACACTTGATTGATCATGTTGAGATTGATGTTAGTGGTTTCATTATGCTTTGATTCTTCATGGATCGAGCATAATAAACCCATGCTAATCCATCGGTCACACCTTTAGATACCATAACCCATGATCCAGAGTTCCTTTCAAGTATCTGAATATCCTCTTCACTACTACAACATGTGAATCTCTAGGATCTTATTAAAATCTAGCCATAAGATAAACTACATGCATGATATCCAGTCCAGTAGCAATTAGATATAGAAATATTACAATCATTGATCTATACTTTCTTTGATTAGCCTTAGAAGATTCATCATTCTTGCTCAACTTGCAACCAATAACCATAGGAGTACATACTAGTTTATAATCTTTCATTCCAAACTTCTTCAACATTTCCTTGACATATTTTGATTGTGAAATGAAAATACCTTTATCTATCAGATTGATTTGTAGACCAAGGAAGAAATTCATCTCCCCAAACATTTACATTTAAAACTCTTTCTACATCTCTTCTACAAATTTCTTACAAATAGCTTCATCTCCTCCAAAAATTATGTCATCAACATATACAACCACAATCAAGATTTGATCTTTTTCAAATTTGAAGTAAATATTCTATCTGTGGCACCTTTATTGAATCCTTATTGTAACAATTATTTTTCCAACCTTGCATACCAAGCTCTGGGAGCTTGCTTCAATCCATATAATTCCTTCTTCAATCTTCTAAACATATCCAGTTTATCTGATAACTGAAATATTTTTGGTCATTCTATGTATACTTATTCCAATTATCCATTCAAGAAAAAAAAATTCACATCCATTTGATAAACTTTAAAATCCTTATGTGCTGAAAAATCCAAAAAAATCTTGATAGCTTCCATTCTTTCCACTAGAAAAAATCAGTTCTGAGCTCTCTAAAAACATTGCAACAAATAACATACTGACCCCAAATCCATAGATCCCTTATGTGTTTGGCGTTTTCATTTTTGGGAGAACCCCTCTCTTTTCATTTTTCTCTTGCATGACACAACTTTACTTGGAACCATATAACTTGGCACAGGGCTTTCCAAGTTGGCTCTTATGTCTTTCTTCTTGTTTTCATTTTTCATTGGCTACTTTAAAGTAATTTCTCACAACATGGTGTTTAACAATTTCTGTAAAGTTGGGGCATACACTGGCATTATTATTTTACATTCTCCTTTTCATGGTTCTTAGTGCAACCTTCTTGCTCCATTGCATTTTTTGCTTTGTGGATTTCAATGGGTGTGATGTCCTTCATGAGCATGAACTCTCTTAGCATATTGCATTCCTCTTAGTGGCTTGATGTGATGAAAACTATTTTGTGAATCTTATATTCTTTGATTGGTCCTCTGTTGGAGACATTAGGCACAATGTTCCCTAAGTTAAAGACCTCGCATGAACTAAGCAAGAATATTTTGAACAATTCCTATTTTACATTTATTCTTATATGGACACCTTGCATAATACAACTTGCATGCCCATGGAGCCATCTTGTTTGTTCATGAGATCCAAACATATAAATTTTCACTTGTCTCATGAAGCTCAAAAATATTTTTTATGTGGAACCTTAATAAAGTTATCAGGAGGTATAAATTTGGTATAGTTGAGTGGGAAGCCCAATCTAAGGCATGAATTTCCCCATAGCCACTTGCATGTGTGTGAGTGCATACCAGCCATGAGTGTATGTTTCTCACTTTTTAGGACTTCTCACTCAATGGACAACCAAGAGTTTCATTGCCTCAAATTGATTATGCATTTTTCAAACAAATAGCCTAGATCTGATCCACAACACGTTGGACAAATGATCGAAGCTTGATCTGACTCTCTTTTGTCTTTTACCTTTTCCTCTTTTCATCTTTGGCAATGTGTGCTTGTCCTTTATTGTTGCTCTTTATATCATTCTCAGGTGTGTTCCTTTGTGATCATGTTGGTTTGTATTGGGATCTTGATCTTGGTGGCTTGATCACCCCTCTTGATCATTTTCATCTCATCTTACTAGCATTGGTACATCATAACCCCTTTTGGTGCATGTTTGTTTACTTTAGTGTGAGTTTGAAGCAAGTTCCTCCTCTCACTAAAGTGGGGGCTAAATGTGACCACCAAAAAAGTAACCCTTCTACTTTTTTTGGTTTTTCTGGGCCCTCCTTGTGACTTTTGGCTCAATATTGGCTTGATTTAGTGTTGCTATGTGGAGAACGCATTCACATTAGGTCTTGGGCCCTTGTGAACTAATGGATTTTAATGGTTCCTTGTAAAATTGTTGTGAAGTGTTGTAACACACTTTCACACTTTTCTAGGGTTTTATCAAATATCTAAGCATAATATTAATCTTAATCTTGCCTTATTTGGAGTGTTTTAAAGTGTTGTAATGCACTTTCACATTCCTCTAGGATTGTCATTAATAATTGGGCTTTCTTATGCTTTAATTGGCCCTATTTTACATCCATAAGCCTCATTTATTGCATATTTTCAAGGATAATCCCGACACCAATCATAATTCAGGTTTTCTTGGCTTGTGTGGCCTAGATTTAGTGTTTGAGACTCGTTCGCCACCTTGGGTGAATGAGTTCCACCTAGTCCTTTTTGGCCCTGATGCGAGTTTTACACATTTGTAGATAGTTTTATTTTTGGTCCCATACATTGTGTGTGATGGGACCCATTTTCCACCTTTGGCGAATGAGTCTCATGTGACCAAATTAAAATTTAATTCAAATTTGGGGTGGTATTTTATTCTCCTAGATTTGATGTCAACTTGTAGTGTTGTAAATTCAGGAATTCTTCCATAATTGAGTATAAATACAAGGTTCTTTCACTCATTTTCATCTAAGACTTTTGTGAGAGCATCGTTATAGAAAATTGAGTTCACAAGAGTATTTGAGCAAAAAAAATCAAGGAATCAAGGGTAGATTATCAAGCATTCTAGATCATTTTTCAAGTGTTAATCATCATGTCAAAGATTGTTTGCATCATATTGTTTTAGAGCTAACAATTATGGTGTAGGGTTTGTGATTCAAGCAAGTGCTTCATTCAAAGATCTATCAACATCAAGAAAGATTCCAAGTCTACATCCATTGGAGCCATTATTTACATTTTTGTAACATCTTATTGCTAGGGTTTGGTGAGTTGCAACATTGTCATTTGTTCAATCATCATTCTCCATTCATATTTTCTTTCATTTCAAGGTTTAATTACCAACAAGGGGTTTGACCAAGGAAAACCACTATTATCTAACCCCACAACACTTTCCCCTCTTCTTGTATGTGATTTAAAGGTCTAGGTTACATATTTGTCAAGAAGAAAAGTTGGAGAATTTTTTTTAAATCCTCAAAGTTGTCATCAAGCATTGGAGAAGCTTGGAGAAGACCTATAGGTGGTATTTTGTAGATTCAGATCTGAAAACCAGGCAAAAGGAGTAGAGCAGACTAAGAGACACAAAATCTAGTTCATAAATTTTGAAAAAGAAGAAGTGGAATAATTAACCTCTATTGGAAAATGAGTCCCATTGTACAGGCCTAATCAAGATTTTTATAGATCCAGATACCGTTTTGGCTGAAACCTATTTCTACACATTTTCTCAGAAACTAGAGTGATTTTCCCAGCTTGGTAAATGAGTCCCAGTCAACATAAAAAATAGAATTTTTAGTGATCGAAACCTTCATTTTTACTTCTTCAGTCTTCTAGGTGCACACTTCTAGTTTCATAGATTTTTTACTACATTATGTTCATCTTTCTAGGTCATTTTGCATATCACATTGTGTTTTGAAATTCATTGTCTTTTCCAATTTTACACTTGGTGGCGAACACTTCATTGCATATCATTCAACCTCTAGGACAACCCTATTGCAAGATTTCAGTCTCCTTTTCTTTGAAATATCAAGGTTTTGTTCTTGAGTGAAGTGTGTGAAGATTGCCCCTTTCCTTTTAGGTCTAAAACCCTAGAGGTGAAAGGATGACCCCAATTTTCACCATTCCATTTTGGTGAGCCTAAATTTAGGACATAATTATTCTAATTTGGAGTGCATTTACATCCTATATTTAACTTGAATTAACATTGCATTAGGTTTTTCTTTTTTTAATTTTTATTCTATGGTTTCAAATTTTGTATTAGTGAAATCTCATTTTTCTTGCATTATTGCACTTAATTTCATTGAAAATCAATCAAATTACGCATTTGCATCTCAGATCCGCATTATAAAATGTAAAAAGCATAAAATTCAATTCAATTTTTTTGAAAATTTTCAAAAAAAATAGTACCTAGACTCATTTGCTACCTTGGGCGAATCAATCCCTCTACATATTTTTTACTACATTTTTTGGCATTTACAATTCATTTTTTGAGTCTTTGTTTGTTGTTGTTACCTTTCTATTTTAGCTTGCAAACTTTCTGTTTGTTGGCAAGAGACACTGTGAATATCATTTGGTGTTGTCATTGATGGAAAACCTAGTCGGTGATTATATCCACACATCATCAATTCATCCTACTGATAGTCAAATTGCAAATAGTTAAGGAAGAACGAATCATCCCATAGTTTTGGGTTCATTGCTTCACATACAGATTTTCAATTAAAATTTTGTGTTGTGTATCTTAGTGAAGGTTGATCAATGTATTCTTAGTGTTATCCATAAATCTCAATGCCTCGTATTGATCCATGTGTGAGTTAGAAGACTTGGCTAGCTAATTCTTTGTTTCATCAGTATTAGAGCTGACTTCATGAATATATCATGTCACATATGTATGGGAAGTAATTAGTTAAGTATTTTGTGTTAGTGCATCTTTTTTTGGGTCCTAGCTAAATTTTGGCTGATTGCTATGGATGCATATTAAGGTTTACTCATGATTTGAGCCGATAGATGTAAATATTCTTTTGTTCTATTGAAGTTGACATATTGTAATTGAATTCTAAGTTGTAGATATATATAAGAGATCGCCCATATCATTTTAGAGAATGTATGAAATGTATGTTGATGTGAATAAGAGCATAGTAGAAGAGCGATAATGCATAGTTTCACTTGTGCATGAAGGATCTATGTTGCGAGTGTGAGAAGAATAGAGCAAAAGTGTAGAATCAGGCTGTAGGACAGAAGATTGAATATTGTGCCTAACCAGAACTGTAATCGAGCATATGTAGATGCTATTTTTCTCAATTCAAACTCTCAAATGCTTTTAATTTGATTCTCTTTGTAAGACAGTGAGCCTTCCCTTTGAGAAATGAGCTCTAGAAAGTGCACCTGAATGCAAGAGCATTCCCCATATTCTAAAATTTATTTGAGTATACTCATATCATATTGTCGATTGGCCACCCACCATGGTTTTTCCCCTAATAGGGTTTCCACGTAAAAATTCTTATGTTATGGTGTTGTGATTGTTTTCTTCTTGTTCATGCATTTTGGTTGAATGTTAAAAGTTATTTAAAGTTAAAGGTTAATGAATTTAATTTCTACACAACACTAATTCAGCCCCCCTCTTAGTGTAGCTTGTTTCCAAAAATTGGTATTAGAGCTAGTTACTCAGAAGAATAAGTCTAACAACATGGGGAGATCTTGGAAAGTGCTTCAATGGATTAAAGCAATCTTCAAAAACAACTTTTTGTGGCTCTAGATGATCTTGATCAATCAAAGTCTGAAGTTCAAAAATTACAAGCAAACCTCATGGATGCTGAGAAATTCATCGAGTCTTTGAAAGACAAAGTCAATAATTCCAGAGAGAAGAGAAAAGAACTCTATGATCATATTAAGCATAATGATAGTAAGAGCATTGAAGATGAACAACTCAGTCAATCCCTGAAAGAAAAGATAGAAGAATGTGAAAAGATTACTAGAGAAGATACAGTCCTAAAGCATGAAATGGAATCTATCATGATGAGAAAGACCAAGGAGATTGAAGATAGAAATACGAATGAAGAGAACCTAGCACATTATCTGAAAGAAAAATATGAAGTATGTAGCCGTTTGGACAATGAATTGGAACAATCTAAAAACAATGAGGAAGTAATTGAAAAGTAGATTGGTGATCTCAAAAATGAACTTGCTACTATAAATGAGTACAAAGAAAAGTTCAAAGTTAGCTCAGCCAAGCTTGATGAAATAATTAGCAGTCAGAGGACAAATGGTGATAAGCGAGGTCTTGGATATGAAGAAGGGGAAAGTCTAGATCTGGTCAAATGAAATTCAAGCAAGGAAAACAAATTAACAAGTCTAGAAGGTATCCAGTAAGACAACCTAATGCTCAAAAATTTAATGGTTACTATTTCAGTTGCAATAAATTTGGACACATGGCTTATTAGAGTAGAATTAGGATGAATCAAAGAAGTCCATCATTCTCAGGTCAGTGTTTTAATTGCAATAAGTTTGGTCACAAGTCAAATTAATGCAAAAATGTGATGAAAAAATTCCATAAAAATGTCAGCTGTTATACATGCAATAGATTTGGGCATACTACCAACTAGTGCAGATCAAAAGGAAATTAGTGGAACAACTAGTCTAGATAGAAAAATGTTGTGTGCTACAACTGCAAAAAAATTGGTCACATTCCTACATTCTATTGGAACAAAAGAATTTTGGTAAATCAAAGAAGGAACATGCAAAAGGATGTTAAAGGAAAACAAAAAGTCACTACAGATGTGGTCAAGCAATAGATGCAAAAGAAATGGGTGAAGAAGAGTCCCTCTAATAAAGAAAATGCACCAGCACCATAACATGCTTCTCATAGTTCATATGGGAATTATTCTCAAGCCTTTGGCCTAGGGGGAGTTGTCAAGAAAATCTCTTAACCCCGTTCTGGTAACTAACACTAGAATGTGGATAAGTTTAGTAAATGATTAGATGTGTTATAGATGCTATTAAACCTATTGAAGAAAGTATTATGCAATGTAGAAGGTATGCAAAAGATTTATCTATCACAATGCATGAAAATAGTGTAACCAGATGAGTTAGAGTAAAATAATTTATTGCGTCAAAAAGGGTTAAGTATGCGAGTGATAAAAATTCATTTATATCTTTCATTTTTCACTTTTCGTTTTGAAGAAAAGAAGTCTGGAGAGCTCTGAGGTGAGTTAAGGAAAAATTCAGGTGCGAAGAAGCTTTCAAAAATCAAATTGTGATCTGACATAAAGGTATTTTTCGGTGAAACTCTATGAATTTTTGAATTGATAATGGCTACTCCATTAGTAGTTGAAGTTAAGGACATACCTTGTCCAAAGTTCAAATGGCATCCTTACCAGTTTGTTGAGATCGATCCATTAGGATCATTTTCATCTGTTTCATACGGTGTGTTACACACAGAGGATATTAGGGTTTATATTCATGCGAATATTATAGAACTAGGAAGCTCACAACTGTTGAATTTATTTTATAATCACATCATAGGTGAAGATTTTTGTGTGAAGCCAGAATATAAAACTCTAGAAGCAAATAAATTTACACAAACTGTCAAATTTCCCAACTTTGAAGAGTCTGAATGGGATTGTTACATTCTGAGTCAAGTCCATGATGAATTCGTGTGGTTAAGCATATCCTTCAAAATCACAAAGGAGGCTATCCATGCTATTACAAGTCTAAATTCTTTTGGTGGATTATCGATTATGAAATCGGTGAAAAATCAAATGATCACTAATGCTACAAGTTCTAAATATGAAAAAAGAGTAGTGAAAATTGATGACATTATTGATGTAGATGTCAAATTTTCATCTATGGTTATTGGGTACAAGATTTATCATTCCAGTCGAGACAACTCTATGTCTGATACAACCATTTATGTGGCTTATCAGATGGTGAAATAAAATGCAGACTATGATCTTTGTGAATTGTTGAGGATTCAACTAATGGAAAATATTACGAACATAAAAAAGGATAAAAAAAATTATTTCAAGTATGGAAACTTGGTTTGATGCTTATTCTTTTACTTTCATAGGTGAGGTTTCAGGATTCAGAAAGATTCATTGGAAAAGAGACAAATGGGTAGCTGCTCAGATCAAATATCTCTTTCAAAGATATGAAAACATTAAGACAAATAATGCCATTATCTAGGGATATTTAAAAAAAAATCAGAGTATGATGCAAGCCAAAGAGAGGATTCCCACTTCCATTGTAGAGAAATACGAGGATACAATTTGTTTCATGGTACATATTGATCAATGTATGATGGAAGTTGTTGATCCTAGAACAATCTAGATCATTCCTATGGGATATGAAGTTGAGGAGAAATTTTTATAAATGTATGCAAAACATTTGTTGAGAAAGCCTATAGATCAATCAAAAGAGAGATTTGGTACCTATGCTGAAAAGAACATGCAAGTTCACAATGAGCTTAGGAAACCTATGTTAACCAAAAGAGTTAGAAGAGAGGTAGATATCTTTGGAGAAAGTATGGGAATACATGTTGAGAAAATAAAAGAAGCCAAAAGAAAAGAGAAGAATTTGAAGTAGCAAAGGAGCCAGCAAAATTTGAATCAGCTAGTCTGACAACACCATCTGCCCGAGCTAGATCAACTAGAAGCTTTACATCGCATTCCACCTCTACAGCAAAATCAATCCCTATGAAAACTAAATCTAAGGGATCTGATAAAGAAGAAAAGAGGAAGAAAGATAAGATAAAAAGATTCGATGTAGAAATTTATGATGATCAATAAATAAAGTTTGATGAAGGTGTTAAAGAAATCAAGCATCAAGGCACCAAAGCAACAACTTTTATAAAAATTAAATCCTCTGGTCGAGATGTTCAAGCAAAGAAGAAGACAAAAAATTGACAGTCTAAGTATGTCAGTAGAGGAAGTTGAAAAGGATTTGGTTAAGGATGGAAATCTCAAGCCACTTCGTAAATGGTATGAGTCTTTTGGTGAATATGATAAGAGAATTATTGAGGAGGCAACAATAAAAAATTTGAATATTTTCAATAAATTTTTTATTGAAATAATGCCAAATTTTCCCAAAAGCTTATATGATATCTTGGAGATAAGGAGAGTTAATGCCAAATCAGAAGAAGAACAAATGCGAGAGAATTCTTGTTGAATTGTGTCTAGTAGCATCTATGGAATAAATAAAGTCAATACTGAATAAAGCCAAGAAGGAAGTCAAAAGAAAAAAATGAGTGAATAATTTGATGATTGGTCAAACCAAGGAAGTTGCAGAAGAAACATAATATATTATGAGAATTTTTTTGTTAAATAGAAAAATTGATGTTGTCCCTGAAGGAAATCATGGTGTTTCATCTAGTTCGAGAAAATAAGAAGAAGAAGATAATCTAGATGTAGTTGAAAATATTCAGATCCCTTCTGAAGAGGTCAATACAGAGATGCCTATGGAAATTGAAGTTCCAAAAAATATATCAGTTGAGAAAGTAGAGGTCCTTGAAGACAAGCCATAACCTACAACTGAGGAAGTAATGGTTGAAGAGAATAAGGTTGATGTAAAGACAACCCCAGTAGAAGCAAGAGACACTACAGAGGCAATGAAGAAATTCTTGGTAGAACAAAAAGAAGAGTTTGATCCTAAACTGATTGAAGCTCTGATCGACCTATCTAATTTGAGTCCAATTTAGAAGATGAAATTAACATCATTTGCACAAGAAAAAGCCAGAGAAGAACTATTGAAGTCCCACATTGAGTATAGTGAACTTCTAAATCTTGCATCTAGAGTCCTGGAAAATATAATTCCCACTCATGTGAAAGATCCAATCAGTTCATCCTTCGGTGAACTAAAGAGGCTCATCAACTCAATAAGTAATCACTTTGAGTCACTTGACAAATCAGCTATGATTAAAGTTCAAAAGGAATTTGATGTTAAAAGATTAAATGGGCTAAAGGAAATGATTGCTAAGGATAAAAATTGCTAGCCACCTATATGGAGAATATCCAAGATGCTCTATCTGAAGGTGTGAAGATTTACAAGTCTTGTTTGTCTTTATCAAAATTCACTGATGACAATGATAAAAAGGTCAAGGATTTGGAAAAACAATTAGCCATTATTTGTGATGCTTTTGATCCATTAACTGATAGTGTTGGAAAGTTATAAGGTGAAGTGATATCTATGTTTGACAAAATAAAGAGCCTGAAATAGGAAAATGTCAAGTTGGCCCAAAGATAGAAATTATGTCAAGTGCATTAAAAGAAGCAGAAGATGCTAAAGTAGTGGGTGATCTTGCAAAATCAGAGTCTGCAGAGACACAATCCTATTTGGTTTGTGGAATATAATAATCCTGGAGAGTCTCAAAAGAGTTTGGGACATGAATTTGGCTCTACTGAAGAAATATTTTTCAGACATTTTCAAGTTTATGTAAGTTTGTTTTGTATATAAGGAACTTGTTCATAACATTTTTGTTAAAATTTTGGTATGTAGATTCTTTCCTTTTCCATTGATGTCAAAGGGGGAGAGAGAAGAGTGAAAAATGCATAATCATTTCAGGGGGAGAATTGTATTTTGGAGAAGAGTTTGGTTTTTTTAATTTTGACAGTGTGGTTAATGTTGGTACTGATCCAACACTTAGTCAATTTTCACTAAGTGTTGCAATCAATGAAAAAGAGGTAGATTGTTGGCAAGAGACAATACAAATATCATTTGGTGTTGTCATTGATGGAAACCCTAGTTGCTGATTATATCCACACATCATCAATTAATCCTACTAACAATCAAATTGCAAATAGTTAAGGAAGAACAAAGCATCCAAATTTTTTGGGTTCATCGATTCACATACAAATTTTCAATTAATATTTTGTGTTTCATATCTTAGTGAAGGTTGATAGATGTATTCTTAGTGTTATCCATAAATCTCAATGCCTCGTATTGATTTGTGTGCGAGTTAGAAGATCTAGTTAGCTAATTCTTTGTTTTATCAGCACTAGAGCCGACTTCATGAATATATCATGTCGCAGATGTATGGGAAGTAATTAGTTAAGTATTTTTGTGTTCGTGCATCTTTTTTTGGGTCCTAGCTAAATTGTGGCTGATCGTTGTGGATGGGCATTAAGGTTTACCCATGATTTGAGCCGACAAACGTAAATATTCTTTTGTTCTATTGAAGCTGACATATTGTAATTGAATTCTAAGTTGCAGACATATATAAGAGATCATCTGTATCATTTTGCAAAATGCATGAAGTGTATGTTGATGTGAATAAGAGCAGAGAAAAAGAGAGATAATGCATAGTTTTACTTGTGCATGAAGGATCTATATTGCGAGTGTGAGTAGAACAGAGTAGAAGTGCAGAATCAGGATGTAGGACATAAGATTGAATATTGTGCCTAAACAAAACTGTAATCAATCATATGCAGATTCTATTTTTCTTAGTTCAAACTCTAAGATGCTTTTAATCTGATTCTCTTTGTAAGCTAGTGAGACTTCCCTATGAGTAGTGAGCTCTAGGCAGTGTGCTTGAATGCAAGTGCATTCCCCATATTGTAAACTTTATTTGATTATACTCAAATCATATTGTGGATTGGCCATCCACTGTGGTTTTTCCCCTAACATGATTTCCATGTAAAAGAATTTGTGTTATGGTGTTGTGATTGTTTTCTTCTTGTTCATGCATTTTGGTTGAATGTTACAAGTTCTTTGAATTTAAAGGTTAATGAAGTAATTTTTTGCACAAAACTTATTCAACCCCCCCTCTTAGTGTAGCTTGTTTCCAACACTATTTTCATTCAAATAATTGCATCTAACTTAATATTATTCATATTGTGCATTTATTAAAATCAAAATTATATTCACATCATTGTTACATAGTTTAGAATAAAAAATTTACATCATTAATATGTGCTTTAACAAGCTTTGGATGTCACTAAAGTCCTTAGTGAAGGTGTCAAGTTGTGCTTTTTGACATGACCCTAATTACATTGAGCTGACTCATGCTCACTCAACTCCTAATGCATGTCCTCCTCATGATGTTGACATCATTGGAGAAGATGATGACAACATGAATAGGTTCATAAATGGTTTTTTTTATAACTTTGAAGCTAACACATCCTTCTATATATCTATGAACCAACCAAATCCTCCTACCATACCACCCCTTGAGATGTTCGGTTACTTACATCCTGAAATAAAAGTTGCACCTAAATTCCCTACAATAGGTGAACCTAGTTCCTCTAAACAAGCAAACACTCAAATATTTTATAGTAAAAAAGTAACAAACACTCCCATCAATATTCAAGAAACATATGGAAAAGGCTTCACAATCTTGAGGAAACAAGGATGTGATACAACAAGTGAACATGAAATTCATCAACTCCTAGAACAATTACCAACTGATGAAACTACAAAGGGGATAGGATATCAAGATCCCCCTCACAATAAAAATGTTCCTAAAGAATATCTAAGCCTTCATAGCGATGGTATGGTTATCTTAGATCATCATCTTGATATGAATGACCTTCTTCCTAAAGAACAACCAATAACTCACAACAATGACAAGGATGATAAGATCTCCTCAGTTCCTCCTCCCCAACCTTCAACTAGAGAAGTTGGTGAATCTAGCAAGCACAAAATAACTTACAAGTTACAAAAGCTATAATTTATTTTGAAGAAAGAATTAATAACATTTTTACCTATGAATAGATTATTCCTATATACTAAGGATGAAAATGTCCCACATTGTGCATATCATCAAATTCTTGGACACAATATTGATGAGTGTCGTGCATTCCAATTAATATTGAAGAATTTTCACTTTGATGGCAATGAATGCCATCATGCGATTTCCTAGCCTTGTTTGACCCCCTTGTCATGTAATAGTTATAGAATATTATATTCTCACTATTACATGAACTTTCCCATCACCTATGTCAACTCATTCTTGTCTCGCACTCAGTGGGGGCAAGAAGTAGATGACCTTTCCCTAGTAAGGAATTTGTTGTTTTCCCTTAGTTTTTTCATTCACCTTCTACTTCTACAAACTGAGATTGGGAGGTGGATGACCTACTTTAGGTAGACTAGCCTATGCCTTACTAGTCTTTTGCATTTTCTTTGTGTTTTATTGCATATGTATGATATGATCCCTCATGAAATTCTATTTTTTCTCTCTTTTTGACATTCCTCTATTTGTACCTACATTCTTCTCTATGATTTACATCTATTTCACTTTTTACCTTTTTAATTTCTCTTGTGTTTTCCTTTTGGGTATGATGCAAGGCGTTGAGACACCCTATGTCTCTTCCATGTTGATCCAAAAGGCTTTCCTTTTCCTTTGCCTTTTCATATTTTTTATTTACCTTGTGTTTTACTTTTAGGGATGACACAAGGCATCCAGACCCCCCATGTCTCTACCATGTTGACCCCTTTGTTTTTGCTCTCCTTGTGTCATTCTTCTAGTTCTATGTGTATTTGGGGAATGATGATAGTTCTGAGCTCTCTAAAAACATTGCAACAAAGAACATACTGAACCCAAACCCATAGATCCCTTATTGGTGCAGGAGCACCTACACCTCACCCTCCATTCTTGTTCATTTGATAGAAATTGTGGTCCATAGAGTTAGTATTGGTCTTTTTGAGGATGTTTGCCTCTAATAAGGTCTAGTAATATCATTAAGTTCATTAGTTTTGGTCTAGGTTGAGTTTGGAGTTTTAAGTCACAATGTGCTCAAACACCATCTTGTATTAAAACAATGGCCTTGTAGCCTTTGAAGGAAAAGCAACATGAATTTGTATATAGGTGGGAAAGGTTTGAGGTCTTTTCAATGTAATAAGGCTGCTTTTAAGCCTTTAGTGTGGTTTAGGAGTCATAAGTGCAAAATATTTCAATACATTTGTAAAGTTAATAAATTGTGTAGAAGGCATAATCTTGACCTCAAACGGTCATTAGGGGTTCAAAATTCAGTTGGAGGGTAGTTGGTCAGTTGTATGAGGCAGTTTGAAGTTGTAAACATTATATATATTCATGTAATCCCCGAGGGGAGGTGGTTGTTGAAGTTTTAATAAAGAAAGTTACATTTTGTGGATGTTGATCACTGTTCTTGTTGTTTTCCCTGAACTTCTCTTTCTGATACAAGCCTGTACAATTCTCAAATGTAGTAAAGCATTGGATACCTATTCATTTATGTGTTTTTCTTCTCTTGTGTTCGTGTTGGAGGCTTAGAATCACCTTTTGTGGGAGCAGGGACAACAAACACAGTGATACCCCTGTTTTCTGTGTTGGGGTTTGAGGGCTTCAATATGAGATGTTAACCAATCCACCTACTGTTCCAGAACTGTGGCTTGGTGGATTGGTCTCTTACATGCTTAGTTAGGAGTAGGAATACCTTGGGGAAAGAGCGAACGAGGAGTATGGCCATGGTGTGATACTCTAATGTTGAACAGGGGTTAATGCAATCATGAAAAGAGGGAACCCAAGTAGCAAATTGGAGAATTATTGAGAGAAGTGGGAGTGGGAGTGTTCCTAGAGTCAGGGTAGGTGTAATACATGGTGTTTGGACCCCTCGGAATATTTGGGGGAATCAGGAGTTAGGAGTTTCCCTAAAACCCTTGGTTTGTGGAGATTTCAGAGGGTTTGTGAGCAGCGGTCTAAGACAAGTTCTTGGGGCCCTAAGAGTCAACAAATCTTGAGTTTGAGGACCTTTGCTAAGACTATTTCAGGTTCTTTTTGGTTAGGGATGAATTTGAGTGAGGGTTCCTTTGGAAAATAGACCAAATGGTGAAGTCTAGAACCGGGTAAGTGTATCAAAAGTTCAGGTTGGTCCAAAAAAATGGCCCTTGATTTTCATACATGTTGTGTAACCCTAAAAAGGGTATCCTAATCTCCTCTTTAATTACTAGGTGCTTTGGAAAGATTGGATGAAACTTGGCCTGTTCTGGTTTTGGGAGAGCTACAAGGGTAGGGTGATGTGTAGGTTGCTAGATGGTAAACCTTGGGGTATTGGTGATTGAGATTGTGTAGGAACCCCTATTTTTGGCATAGAAAATAAGGTTGTCACTTACCTTTGCATCATAGTGGTATCAGAGCAAGGGAGTAGGTCTTTTGTGAAGATCAAGATTGAAGTTTGTGTTCAGGAAGAAGAAGGTAGTTGGAGGGAACAAAATGCCTCCTAAAAATAATGTTGTTGCAAGGAAGCTGGATACTCATGAGAAGGATATAGATATACTGAAAAGGGAGATGGCTGCAATGAAAGCTAAGGGCAGGACCCTTCTGGAGGAAAGTGAGTCTGAAGAGGAAGAGACCTCTGGTGAAGAAGAAGAGATGGATCTAGATGATGTTAGAACAATGAGGCTACTAAAGGCTGTGAAGAAGGATGGACATGGCAAGATGGATGTGCCTATGTATGGAGGAAAACTTGATAGTGAAGAGCTCTTGGATTGGATAGGGGCTCTGGAGAACTACTTTGATAGTGAAGATGTTGATGAAGGACATAAGGTAAAGAAAGCAAAAACAAAACTGAAAGGACATGCTTTGGTGTGGTGGAATTTTGTGCAAGAAGATAGGGAGAGAAAGGGAAAAAGAAAGTTCACTTCTTGGGAGAAGATGAAAGAAAAGATAAAAGGTAAATTTCTTCCTTTTGATTACAATATTCAATTGCTTAAGAAATTGCAGAATCTTAGACAGAAAGAGTTAGATGTGCATGCATATACTAAAGAGTTTTATAGGTTAAGTATAAGGACTAAACATGAAGAATATGAAGAAGAGATGACTAGTAGGTACTTGAATGGTTTGAGGTTCAACATTCAGGATGAAATCAGCATGATGGCACCAAAATCAGTAGAGCAATGCTTTCAAATGGAAATGAGGGCAGAAGAAAAGCTAAAGAGGAGACAAGAGAAGGTAGCAAGAGGAAGAGGTAACACCTCTAGAGGAAGGGGATTCAATCCTAGTTCAAGGACAAACAATGAAGGCCAAGGAGATGAAAAAAAGGATCAAGAGCAATCTGATTCAAGAGGTGGATGGAGAGGTTCAAGATACAAATTTAGTGGAGGAAGAGGATCATATCAGTTCTTAGGAAGATGCTACAATTGCAACCACCCTGGACACCTAGCCTTTAAGTGCCTAGAAAAACAAGGCTCAAGCTCTCATGGTGGAGAAAGGAGGAATCAATTAGTGCATGAGGATGAAGAGAGTATGACTACACCTGTAGTGAACCTTACATCAGAAGAAGGAGATGCACTCATGATAAGAAGGACTGTGTTGCAATCATCCAAGGAGGAAGATTCAAGCCAGAGAAGGAGCCTATTCAGAACTACATGCAAAAGCAAAGGTAAAGTGTGCCAAATTGTCATTGATTCTGGTTCTCAAGATAATCTAGTGTTTAGGGAAATGGTGGACAAGTTGTGTTTGGAAAGATTACCTCATGAAGCACCTTATAGAGTCTCTTGGGTAAATGATAATCAAACCTTGGTAGTAAAAGAGCAAGCATATGTTGATTTTTAGATTGGGGAGTATAGTGATAGGGTCCTATGTGATGTTTTGCCAATGGATTGTTGCCATGTGCTCTTGGGGAGGCCTTGGCAATTTGATAGGAGATCTATGTATGATGGCTAGGATAATACATACACCATCAAGAAGGGGGAAAAAACCTTTAGGTTGCTTCCCTTGAAGACAAATGTAAGGGATAAAGGGAAGGCTAAGGTAGTACTATTTGGCCATAAGGAGCCTTTCGGGCCTGAGGATAACAGGTCTGATGTGATTGCAAGTATGGAGCAGGTTGGTAGAAATATGACAGTAAGGAGCACACCTATAAGTGGTGTTGGAATAGTAGATATGAAGGGAAGGTGTGGTTTATGTGAGAATGAGGTGAATTATACCCTTGCATGGCATAATGAGTTGGGTAACAAGGTGGCTCATACTGGTAATAGGAAGAATGAGATAAAGGAGTCTTTGGAGAAGCAAGAGGAGGCTGATAATGTGCTTGTTGGGACTCTTAGATGTTCTGTGGTCTTGTAGCACGTCAAGGAGCAGTCAGTAGGCATGAAGACAGGGTTTGGTGGAAAGGAAAATGAGAGGATAGTCAGTCATGAGACAAGGAGGATACAGAACCAAACACTTGGTAGTCTGATCACAGTAAAGGAACAAAAGTGCAGTGGTTTGATGACAGTAAGGGGAGAACAATGTATACCAATACAGTTGGATTGGTGCAAGTATGGAGAGGGAGCAGAGAAGGAAGAAGGTTTACATGGTTCTAATGTTTGTTTGTTTGCAGGTCTGAGAAAAAAAGAAAAGATGAATGCACATGAGAACACATTCCAAGATACCAATTACACAAGGAAGATTGTTGCACAACCAGTATACTTGAACCAATGGGGAGGATTTCCTGATCAGTGGAGCATTTATGGAGCTTGGAGACAGTGGGATCAAGGCCAACTTATGGGGCATGAGTATTTTCTTGGGGGGGTGTATGGTGCAGGAGCACCTACACCTCACCCTCCATTCTTGTTCATTTGATAGAAATTGTGGTCCATAGAGTTAGTATTGGTCTTTTTGAGGATGTTTGCCTCTAATAAGGTCTAGTAAAATCATTAAGTTCATTAGTTTTGGTTTAGGTTGAGTTTGGAGTTTTAAGTCACAATGTGCTCAAACACCATCTTGTATTAAAACAATGGCTTTGTAGCCTTTGAAGGCAAAGCAACATGAATTTGTATATAGGTGGGCAAGGTTCGAGGTCTTGTCAATGTAATAAGGCTGCTTTTAAGCCTTTAGTGTGGTTTAGGAGTCATAAGTGCAAAATATTTTAGTACATTTGTAAAATTAATAAACTGTGTAAAAGGCATAATCTTGACCTCCAATGGTCATTAGGGGTTCAAAATTCAGTTGTAGGGAAGTTGGTCAGGTGTATGAGGCAGTTTGAAGTTGTAAAAATTATATATCTTCATGTAATCCCTGAGGGGAGGTGGTTGTTGAAGTTTTAATAAAGAAAGTTACATTTTGTGGATGTTGATCACTGTTCTTGTTGTTTTCCCTGAACTTCTCTTTCTGATACAAGCCCATATAGTTCTCACATGCAGTAAAGCATTGGATACCTATTCATTTATGTGTTTTTCTTCTCTTGTGTTCATGTTGGAGGCTTAGAATCACCTTTCGTGGGAGAAGGGACAACAAACATAGTGATACCCCTGTTTTTTGTGTTGGGGTTTGAGGGCTTCAATATGAGATGTTAACCAATCCACCTACTATTCCAGAACTATGGCTCAGTGGATTGGTCTGTAACATGCTTAGTTAGGAGTAGGAATACCTTGGGGAAAGAGGGAACGAGGAGTATGGCCATGGTGTGATACTCTAATGCTGAACAGGGGTTAATGTGATCATGAAAAGAGGGAACCCAAGTAGAAAATTGGAGAATTGTTGAGAGAAGTGGGAGTGGGAGTGTTCCTAGAGTCAGGGTAGGGGTAATACATGGTGTTTGGACCCCTGGGAATATTTGGGGGAATCTGGAGTTAAGAGTTTCCCTAAAACCCTTGGTTTGTGGAGATTTAAGAGGGTTTGTGAGCAGCGGTCTAAGACAAGTTCTTGGGGCCCTAAGATTCAACAAATCTTGAGTTTGAGGACCTTTTCTAACACTGTTTTAGGTTATTTTTGGTCGGGGATGAATTTGAGTGAGGGTTCCTTTGGAAAATAGACCAAATGGTGAAGTCTAGAACCGGGTAAGTGTATCAAAAGTTCAGGTTGGTCAAAAACAGTGGCCCTTGATTTTCATACATGTTGTGTAACCCTAAAAAGGGTATCCTAATCTCCTCTTTAATTACTAGGTGCTTTGGAAAGATTGGATGAAACTTGGCCTGTTCTAGTTTTGGGAGAGCTACAAGGGCAGGGTGATGTGTAGGTTGCTAGATGGTAAACCTTGGGGTATTGGTGATTGAGATTGTGTAGGAACCCCTATTTTTGGCATAGCAAATAAGGCTAGCACTTACCTCTACATCACTTATATGTTTCATGTTTTCATTTTGGGGGCAACCCCTCTCTTCCTTTCTCTCTCGTATGACACAACTTGGAAACATATGACCTGGCATAGGGATTTCCTAGTTGGATCTTATTTCTTTCTTCTTGTTTTCATTTTTTGTTGGCTACTTTAAAGTAATTTCTCACAACATGGTGTTTAGTGATTTATTTAAAGTGGGGGCATACATTGGCATTATTCTTTTGCATTCTCCTTTTCATGGTTCTTAGTGTAGCCTTCTTGCTCCATTCAATGTGTTTTACGCTTTGTGGATAGAATTGGGTGTGATTTCCTTCATGAACGTGATCTCTCTTAACATATTACATTTCTCTTAGTGGCTTGATGCGATGCACTGCATCCCCTAAGTTGTGAATCTTCTATTCTTTGATTTGTCCTCTCTTGAAGAAATTAGGCAAAATGTTCCCTAAGTTAACGACCTTGCATGAACTAAGAAAGACTCCTTTGAAAAATTCCTATTTGAATTTTTTTTTATATGGGCACCTTGCATAATACAACTTGCATTCCTATGGAGCCATCCTGTTTGTTCATGAGGTCCAAGCATACAAAGTTTTTCTTGTCTCATGAAGCTTGAAAATCATTTTTATGTGTCACCTTATTAAAGTTATCAGGAGATATAACTTTGGTATGGTTGAGTGGGAAGCCCAATTTGAGGCATGAATTTACCCATAGCCACTTGCATGTGTGTAAGTGCATACCAACCATGATTGTATGTTTCTCACCTTTTAGGACTTCTCACCCAACGAACAACCAAGAGTTCCATCACCTCATAGTGAGTATATTTTTTTCAAAAAAATAGCCTTGATCTGATCCACATTGCATTGGACAAATGGTCAAATCTATATCTTAATCTCTTTTGTCTTTTACCTTTTTCTCTTTTTCATCTTTGGCAATGTACGCTTGTCATTTGTTGTTTCTCTTTATATCATTCCCATGTGTTTTCCTTTGTCATGTTGGTTTATCTTGGGATCTTGATCTTGTAGGCTTAATCACCCCTCTTGATCATTGTCATATCATCTTGCTAGAATTGGTACATTGGAACCCCTCTTGGTGCATGTTTGTCTACTTTAGTGTGAATTTGAAGAAAGTTCTTCCTCTCACTAAAGTGGGGGCTAAATGTGACCATAAAAAAAGTATCCCTTCTACTTTTTTTGGTTTTTTCGGGCTCTCCTTGTGACATTTGGCTTAATCTTTCCTTGATTTAGTGTTGCAATGTGGAGAACACATTCACATTAGGTCTTGGGACCTTATGAACTAATGGATTTTAATGGTGCCTTATAAAAGTGTTGCGACACACTTTCACTCTTTTCTAGGGTTTTATCAAATAGCTAAGCATAATCTTTATCAAAATTAATCTTAATCTTTCCTTATTTTGAGTGTTGTAAAGTGTTATAATACACTTACACATTCCTCTAGGCTTGTCATTAATAATTGGGCTTTCTTATGCTTTAATTGGCCCTATTTTGCATCCACAAGCCTCATTTATTACATCTTTTCGAGGATAATCCCAAAACCAATCATAATTCAGGTGTTCTTGGCTTGTGTGGACCAGATTTAGTGTTTAGGGCTCATTCACCATCTTGGGCAAACGAGGCCCACCTAGGTCTTTTTGGTCATGATTCAGGTTTCACACATTTCTAGACACTTTTTATTTTTGGTACCATACATTATGTGTGATGGGAATCATTTGCCACCTTGGGCGAACTAGTCTCATGTGACCAAATTCAAATTTTGGGTGGGATTTTATTCTAATAGATTTGATGTCTACTTGTAGTGTTGTAATTTTGAGAATTCTTGCATAATTGAGTATAAATACAAGGTTCTTTCACTCATTTTCAACTAAGATTTTTGTGAGAGCATCCTTATAACAAATTGAGTTCACAAGAGAATTTGAGAAAAATAATTCAAGGCATTCAAGGGTAGATTATCAAGAATTCTAGAGCATTATTCAAGTGTCAAGCATCATGTGAAATATTCCTTGCATCATGTTGTTTTAGAGCTAACAATTGTGGTGTAGGGTTTGTGATTCAAGAAAGTGCTTCATTCAAAGATCTATCAAGACCAAGCAAGATTCCAAGTCTACATCCATTGGAGACATTATTTACATGTTTGCAACATATTATTGCTAGGGTTTGTTGAGCTGCAACATTGTCATTTGTTCATTCATCATTCTCCATTCATATTTTCTTTCATTTCAAGGTTTAATTACCAACAAGGGGTTTGACCAAGGAAACCCCCTATTTTCTAACCCCACAACATTTTCCCCTCTTCTTGTGTGTGATTTTTAGGTCTAGGTTGCAGATTTGTCAAGAATCAAAGTTGGAGAAAAGTTGTCAAACCATCAAAGTTGTTATCAAGCCTTTGAGAAGCTTGGAGAAGACCTACAGGTGGTACTTTGCAAATTTGGATCTGGAAACCAGGAAAAAAGAGTAGATTAGATTGAGAGACAAAAAATATAGATCAAAACTTTTGTAAAAGTAGAAGTGGAATGATTCACCACTATTGGCGAATGAGTCCCATTGTACAGGCTTGATCAATATTTTTATAGATATGGATACTCTTTTGGTTGAAACCTGTTTCTGCACTCTTCTTGGAAACTGGACTGATTCACCCAGCTTGGTGAATTGAGTCATAGTCAACATAAACATCAGATTTTTTAGTGATCTAGACCTTCATTCTGCCTTCTTCAATCTTCCAGGTTCACACTTCTAGTTTTATATATTTTTTACTACATTTTATTCATCTTTCTAGGTCATTTTTCATATCACATTGTGTTTTGAAATTCATTATCTTTTCCAAGTTCACACTCAATGGTGAACCCTTCATTGCATATCATTCAACCTCTAGGACAACCCTATTGCAAGATCCCAGTCTCCTTTGCATTGAGATCTCTACGATTACCCTTGAGTGGAACCCCTTGCTTTCTTGGTGATTGGGTGTGAATACATATCATTCCCCTGATCACCTCCATCTTCATTTTTAAGAGTCTCCAGGTAGGACCAAAAATCCAGTAGAAGATTGTTCTTTTACTTTGAAGCTTCTTCTTGCTTGATTTTCAACTTGACATTCTTTATAGATAACATTGATAGGCTTTGTAATCTTTGGAAATCTCTCACACGTTGAACTAAACTTATTCTCACTAGGCTATCAAAATTGATGTGGCACATTCTTCTATGCCATAGCCAACTCTCATTGATTTGAGTCATGAAATAGTAATGATCAACACCTTTGAGCTAATAGAAATTTCCATTTGTCCTTCTTCCAACAACAATCATAGTTTCAAAGCCTTTTCTGATCTCATAACCATCATCCTAAAACATAAGATTGTATCATTTGTTACAAATTTTTCCAACACTCAAGATTTTATGTCTTAAACCCTTAACATAAAGAACATCATCAATAATATGCTTGCCATCAAAATTGATTGAACCCTTTTTAAATATCTTAGTAGATGTATCATCACCAAACCTAACTAGTCCTCCATATTTTTCAAGTTTGAGAAACTTAATCTTGTAACCATTCATATGATTAGACCATCCACTGTCAATGATCCAATATTTATTATCTTTTCTAGCATGGAAAGAAGACACCAAAGTGCCTTCAATTTTAGCATTTGCTTTTGAAGCCCTTTCCTTCACACTTCTCTCAGAGTTACCAGAAATAGATTCATCTTTTAAAGCCATGAACAATCATCTTCAACATATCCATAATTAAATTCATCATCAAATATACTGGCATCTTCTCTAACACCAAGGTCATTCAAACCTGTGTTAACACTTTTAACACTTAAGTACACACTTCCTCAAATCCAAATATGAATTATAGACATAGCATAATACTTGAACATGATATATAATATTCTATAAACACCCTAGAAACCAAAAAATTCCTTCACAACAAATCTCACTTGGATAATGTACACACCTAATGCACTCAAACAACTCTACCATACACTCCACTCAATAAACCAACTTTCAAAGCACCAAAACTCAAGAAACTTCAACAAAAGAAAGATACAAGCACTATTAGCACCCTTCCAAATCTGTATTACCTAAAACTAATCTACAGAGAAATGCAAATAATTTTTTTCTTCTTCCAGACACCTTTGTAATGTAGAGTTCACACACTAGTGAACATGCCTTCCTTTGCACAATAATTCGACACAAAAAATTCTAGATGCAACACCTCTAGAACATATTCAACCCAAAAGAGCTGTAGAGAAAAACTAGAACACTACTCTGCAACACAAAACACCACTACAACACATTGTTTCCTCTTTTTATTTAATTTTCTAAAAAACACTTAAAAACCAAGCACTAGAGACACATCCCCAACATCTTCATTAGGAAAATCATAAGTTCCTTAGGACAATCATAGGTTCATTAGGTCTGTCATAAATTCATTAGGATAGTCATAGGTTCCTTAAGATGGTCAAATGTTTATTAATACTATCATAACTTCATTAGGACAATCATAGGTTCTTTAGGATCATTATAATTTAACTCAAATAGTCATAGGTTGATAATGGATTCTTATAAATAAAGTGACCAGTAAGAAAGATCTATGTGGCTAGAAAGGGGTAACACATTAAAATAGTTTGCATATGAATATATAGTATTCTTCCTTTCAATTAATATGAGATATTCACGTGAATATTAATAATGCATTACATTATAATTATAAAACAAGAATAAGAAGAATAAATATACTCCATAACAATTAACCTTCTAACTACCTGTCAATGGTGATTCTTAATGATTAGAATTATACCTCATGCTTAAATTTGTCCACATAAAAAACTATTAAACTAGAAAGGTATTTACATAAATTTATTCCAATTCATACATGATAGCTCACTAGATTATAAATGCATGAGGGTTCTTGATGATGAAGAGTTGCATGAGGTCATGTGTGATGGACCATGATTACACAATGCATGAAGTCATGATAAGTTAAAATTTGTAGATACATTTATAATAATATAAAGGTATATAGAGGTTTGCATGATAGCATTTGAAAATATGTAAGTGCTTACATAGGGTGAAAATATTTTTTGGAGCTTGTATAATAGCATGTATAATAATGTAGGTTTTATTGGAGTGAAAAAAATATTGAGAGGGGGGGGTGAATCAATGTCATGAACTGATTTAACAATTTTACAGAAGCTGAAACAAAACAGATTTATGCTCTCATTTATCAATGATTAACTCATACATATATTGAATGCAACCACATAACTGTAATGAGAATTATGACAATGAAACACCAAACATGATATCAAAAGAGAAATGGATAGATTCACAACAAAGAGGAGACAATAAACTTTTAGCAACAGTTACAAATTCTTTCATGGCGGTGGTGCGGCTATGGTTCCAAACCCACAAGCTTGTGAAACACCAAAAAGAATGCCCTAACTTCCCTTTGCAAAGGCAATCGATGAATTTTCAAGTTTTGATAAATTTTAAAGTCCGTGAGTAAGAAAAAATGTCATAATACCTTTTAAAATTACGTTGTCAAAGGTTTAGAATGATGACACCATTATGACCAAGGCATTATTACTAAGGGTTGATGCCAGTCACTTTCCAAGTGACAACAATTATTTCCTCATACCTGCTGTCAGCCTTAAGGCCTAATGAAATATCAATTAAAAAACCCAATTCATATATGACTTTTATTCAAAGCCTTTTGCAATGTGATAAAGCCTGATTCCATGCTATGAGAGGTTCAATTCATTGACCTTTCCATGATAACCATACAAGGCCTAATTAAAGCCAAACATAATTCACAATGACTTTAGACAAGTCAAAAACTAAAAGAGAGGCCCAAGATAGATATGACTTTATACTAAGTCATTTTCCAATTCAATGAACCCCGAAAGAAACCCGATGAGAGTGATATCAATTCTATCAAATTCTTAAGGAAAATTGATAAGGTTTTATTAATATTAAATACCAACTCCAATTATGACAATAAGAGAGATAATAATAAATACCATAATTTCCAAACCAATAACTTCACATATATGTGCCAAGAAGAAAATAATGATCACCTTTAGATGTCAATTATGATATTAAAGCTTGAGCATTGGAGTTTCCTTTGATAACCAAGTATATTTTTAAAATCATATGCCATGTGTACCAAAAAGATTACCATCAAACAAATACGTTGCCTAAACCAATATGAATTCAAATGCCTCCAAGTAATGTGGGTTCAATATGGCTTTAGAAACATGAGTGAAATGATGTCACTAAACCAGGATCAATATGTTAAACATCAAATGAAACCATATACCTGAGTAACCATGCCAAGTACCTGTCTAAGTAAGATATCCTTTATCTACACATGAAGTTCAACCTGATCAGAACCAAAGTAAAGCAATAATTTTGTCCATAAACAAGATACTAAATGCCATAATATAAATAGACCAATCCGCCATAGTTGAACCAATTGAGTATCACACAGACAAGATCAGAGAGCCATAATACCAAATTTGACATCAAGGAAAAAATATCAACAACTTCTTGCACACAACACAAAGTACTATCAAAGAATGTATGGTGATGTGAAATGATGTACTCTTAGTCATTTTCCACCTTAATGTATTTCTATTTGAGCATTGTATCAAGTTGGGGATAATGAACTATTCACACACCAACCCAAGGTGAGCTATCTAGATGGAATGAGATGGAACATTAATCTTCATCTTACACCACTAACACTAGTGTGTTGTACTTATCTATGGATTCCTAGTAATGCTAGGGGATGTATGTGACATCCTTGTACTCTAACACTAAGAAGATAGGTGTATGCATAACTTACATGCCTCTAAAAGGGATGTGTGAATATTCCCTATACATGATAATGAATTACATATATATTCAACATTAATGTTGTATTTTTATTTTTATTTTGGAGGAATCTAATAAGGATAACACAAATTTGATAAAATTATATGAATGCTAAGGTATTTCAAATCAAAATTGTATGGATCTAAAGTGCCAACTTATTATCTAGGATAGACCAATTAGAATTACATAAATTTGATCCCAAGGTGGTCTAATGAAAGTAGTGCTTGATGTCAATCTTGTCTAGTGTGGCATGATTCTAGTATATATTCCAACAACATTGATGTACAAGAGTGAAATTGAGAGAATTTGTAAACTCTATCTATAATAATTATGAATATTTCTATTGGTGGTGTATAACCATGTAGGTGTTGACACTCTATAATAATAATGATATGTGTGTGGATGTATAATAAGACTATTGGAAGAATGAAGAAGGTCATATCGCTTTCTATCAATTTTTTTTGTCATTGATGTCATCATATATAAGTTGCAATTGCAAGACTCTAAGACTCATTAATACCGTATTCCAAACCGGTAGTACAGAATTATCTTTCGATATTTTTCTCTAGCATCCTATCCAATAAACAAGGACCACTTTAGTTTTGGGAAGTGGTTTGTGGTTGGTAAAAGCATGCTTGGACATGAAATCGTGTGTATAAATGATCGATGTGATCGTGGTATCATTCCTATTGTTCACATTTTTTGTTGTTAGGTCTTTTGCTGGCCGACCTATCAAGCGGATAAAGATGTATTGGATTAATTTTTTTGTGTAATCCATGTCGACATACCACTCAGGTGAAACTTTTTTGAAGAATTTGTTTTCTTGGAGCTGACCTAATTGTTAACCTATGGACAATCGGATATATATACAGGTTGTTTTGAAGATATGAAGAATAAGAGTATGCAAGAGATATGCAAATGTTAGTAGATTGTGTGGAAGCAAAAAAGAGAGAAGTGATCTGTTGGCATGCGAATTTTTGGAATTAAAAATTGAAAGGAAAAGAGAATAGTGCAGAAAATGTCTTCCTAATGCAAAATCCTCAAAGGAGAAGTGAAAAAATCCTTTCACAATTTTCATACATTTGAGATGCACATTGACAGAACAATGAGAGAGACAAAAATAAATCACACACATAGAGATAACACCAGATTTACGTGGGAAAACCCTTACGGGAGAAAAAACCACCACACCAAGTAAAGTCACTTTTTATTACAGTAAAAAAATTACATATAGAGTTACAAACTTCACTCTTAGATGTTAGATCTTAGCAACATCCCCTTGGTCAACCTCCAAAATGTAGACCTCAGTTCGTTACATACATTCACTATTACAATGCTTGTAAAACATACAATTAATTCTCTCTCTCCAACAACCATTAGGGTATATTTATTTTACTTTATCGACAATATTCCTTCATTCTCTAGCTATTCTCACCACCCTACAACACACATTGAGCCACCCAACATTAAATTCGGTTACAAAGAATTTACTATATTTGCACTTTGTCAACCCTCGAGCCAAAATATACATTTAATGAAAATATATTGCTAATAGAAGATCAAGCTTTCGACCAATGATTTTTGATTGAAAAAATCAACAAATGACATCATGCCACATGTTGACACATAATTCATTCATCTTTTTGACAGTCACACCAAACCTGTCAGTTGTGCCTTGTTCTCCTTCCACCGTGCCATTGCTAGCCATCTGAAAAACCCTTGAGGTAAGGCAGTATACTGCAGTACTATGTGACAGGTGTGAAGCCCTCATGGTATGGTGGTATACATTGTACAACTACACCAAAGCTAGAAGACACTTGTGGTATAGCGATACCCTGCGCTATTTCCAGACAATCAAGTGATCCCCATGGTATGGCGGCAAACCGTGCTACTGTCGAGCTATCAAGAGAACCTCATGATATGGTGGTAAACCAAACTACCACACCTCTTCCACAAATATCTAGCGATATGGAGGTAAATCCATGAGAAAAAAAGGGAAGTTCATCAAGCCTTTAATAGAGGTTCAAGCCAGCAAGTTGAGGCACATTTCCAACAAGCTCCCACTTGACGAGGACTTACTAGATTCCTCCAAACTTGAACTTAACGATGATCATAAGTCTCGAGGCCCATCAAACTCGCACACCACCTATACTTGTTTGTGCTCACGGGCTTTGTCAATGCATCAAAAAAATTCTTTAGAGTATCCACCTTTTCTAGATTAACCTTTCCATCATCCACTATATCATGAATGAAATGATATTGAACATCAGTGTGCTTCATCCTAGCATGTTACGTGGGATTTTTTTCCAAATAAATAGCACTCTGAATGTCAAAAAAAATTATAATCTTCCCTACATTAAACCTAATATCTGAACATAAAATCCTAAGCCAAACAACTTCTTTGTAGGCATGTGTTGCTTCCATATACTCTACCTCAGTAGTAGATAAAGTGACTACAACCTTCCGCTTGCTCATCCAACTCACTGCACCACTAAATAACATGAAGATGTATCCACTAGTGGATCTTCTATTTTCAATGTCCCCTGCCCAATTAGAATCCACATACCCATGAATGCTAGGATATCTTTGTGATCTTGTAGAGTTGTCATGATAACACAAAGAAAACCTTGAGGTACCCTTCAAATATCTAAAAACCCTCTTCATAGCATCCCAATGCAACCTTCCTTGGTTAGCCATAAACTGACTAAGAACTCACACTGCTTGGCAATGTCTGGCCTAGCACAGACCATTGCATACATTAAACTGCAAACAACACTTGCATACAATACCCTAGTCATGTCCTCCTTCTCAATAGAAGACTTTGGACAGTCTTCAACAAATATCTTCATTCCTTGCAACATTGAAACAACTAGTTGCTTGCAATTAGTCATTCCAAATCTCTCTAGAATAGAATTTATGTACTTACTCTGGCTGAGCCAAAGCTTTCCAATTACTCTATCCATTTTTATTTCCATCCCAAAAATATACCTTGTTGCACCCAGATCTTTTATTTCAAACTTTGCAGACAACTGAGACTTAATATCATAAATCATAGTCTTATTATTTCCTATGAACAACATATCATTCATGTATATGGTAATAATAAGCACATGATCATTTTCAATTTTTTAATACACACAATGATCAGATTTTGATCTCACAAATCCCAATGACAACACAAAGGTGTCAAAATTTTGGTACAACATTCTAGGCGATTTTTTCAAACCATATAGATATTTCTTTAACTTGAAAACTAGAATTTCTCTACCTTTTTCAACGAAGTGCTTAGGTTGGAACATATAAATTTATTCTTCCAACTCTTAATGGAGAAACACTATCTTCAAATCCATCTACTTGATCTCTAAGTCATACGTGGCTGCATTTGATAGAAGAAATCTGATAGAAGTCAGTTTAGCTACAGGAGAAAATATTTCTCCATAATCAATTCTCTCCACCTGGGAATACCCTTTCATAACCAAACGAGCTTTATGATTTTCAACACTTCCATCTAGACCAATCTTCTTCTTAAATACCCATTTAAAACTAATAGGATTTCACCCTTCAGGTAAAGGTACCAAATCCCGGGTTTCATTATTCTTCAATGATGCCATTTCTTCATGCATGGCTTCCAATCAAGAATTTGAATTAGACATATTAATCACCTCTTTCATAGTCCTAGGCTCATCAATGCTAGTAATCAAAGCATAGGCACAGTTTTAACTCAACATAGAAAATCCATACCTATCAGGTTGACACTTTTCATGTGTAGAACTCCTCATAGGTTGAGGTTGACGTTGTGGATCTTATTCTTTAGAACTCTCAGAGTTGCTTAAACTCTCCTCAGTTTTAGGTACACTATGTAGTTCCTCTTTTTCTGGAGTTCAAGAAATTTCAACTACATCATTCTTCTCTTCCCTTTTATTTGTCTCTAACTATGGATCAACTACTAAAGGTTTCAACTCATGAAAGATTTCACTTTTTTTGTACAAAACCTTATCAGTATCAAGATTCCAAAGCTTATATCCTTTCACACCAACACATAGACAATGAAGATACATTTAATAGCCTTTTTCTCCAACTTTGATCTTTTCTCATTTGGCACATATGCATATGCCTCACAGCCAAATACACGAATATGTCTCAGAGAAGGCTTCTTACTAGACCATGCTTCCAAAGGTAGTTTGTCAACAAGAGCCAAACAAGGTGAATGATTTACTAGGTAACATGTTGCAGCCACAACCTTAGCCTAGAACTTCTGCTCTAGACCAACACCACTCAACATACTTCTCGCTCTTTCCATTATCATCCTACTTAACCTTTCAACAACTCCATTCTGTTGTGGAGTATAAGGCATAGTTTTATGCCTTTTAATCCCATTGTCTTTGCAGTACCTTTCCAAATCTGCAAAACAAAACTCACCGTCATTATTTGTCCTCAAGCATTTTATTTTCCTTCCAGTCTAATTATCTACCAAGTTCCTAAACTGTTTAAACCGATTGAACACTTTTGATTTACTCTTAAGAATGTATACAAATGCCCTTTTTGAATAATCATCAATAAAATAAAATTAATATCTAGACTTTGATAATGAAGGAACATTCACTAGACCAAATAAATCAAAATGAACATAATCCAGTACACCAAAAGATTTATGAGGAATCAAATAAAATGAAATACGATGTTTCATTCCATAAATACAATGTTCACAAAAATTGAACTCAAGGTTGAAATCAACAAGCCCCTCAACAAGATTTTTATTTTTCAAGGTTTTTAAACCTTTCTCACCTATTTGACCGAGTCTATGATGCCACAACATGGTCTTCTCTGCTGGGAGTTTCACCTCCAAGTAATTTGCACCCAAAAGAACTTCATTCTCCTTCTCTACACTAGTAGCTTTCCTTGAATTTATAGAGACATTGTTACATTGAACAAGACATGCATCCATCTTGTATAGAGTGCCTATATGTACGCCCTTAGCCAACACCATTATGACTCTAGTAATCTTAAAACCTCCACTCAAGAAAGAAACTTGCACACTAGATTCATTCAACTTACTAATCGAAAGCAGGTTACGATCCAAACCTGGTATGTGTAGAACATAACCAATCCCTTTGATTCTTCCGTCAATGAATTGGATTTTGACTCTTCCACAACCAACAATCTCCAGAGTTGAATCACTTTCCAGGTACACCTTTCCACCATCATACTTTTTGTACTTAACGAACCACTCTCTATGAGATGTCATGTGAAATGATGCACCCGAGTCAATCAGTTAGACTTCGTTTGGTGCTTGAGTCGCCAAGGCTACAATGAAGGCATATGCATCACTCTGAGAAGAGTCATTGTCTAAAGATTTATTCTTCTTATTTTTCTCCTCCTTACAATCCTTTCAAATATGACCAGACTTCCCACAATTCCAACATTTCACCTTGGATTTTTTACCAGGAGACTTTGATCTCCCTTCAAATTTGGATTTAGACTTCTTTTCCTTCTTCTTGCCTCTCTACTTCAATCTACCCTAAACAATAAGAGCCTCTTTGGCCATCTCAAAATAATTCCTCCACATTTCTTCTGACAACAACAAGGGAACCACATCTTCCATCTTGAATGTAGTTTTTTTACTTCTAATATCCATTACTAGATGGTCCCAACTGTAGGGTAAGGAACATAATAGAAGCATGCAGTGATTCTCCTCCTTTGTCTTCACACCTACAAATGCCAACTAAGAAACAATCATATTAAATGAATTCAGATGGTCTACTACAGATGCACCTTCTTCCATCTTCAAGGAGTACAACTTCTTCCTTAGGAATAACTTATTCACTAGAGACTTTCCCTGATAAATGTCACAAAGTTTCTTCCATAATGAAGCCACAGTCTTCTCCTCATGGACGTTCAGGAGTACAGAATCGGCAAGACAAATTCTTTTAAAACTTCTAGCTTTTCTATCTATGGGGCCCCAATCTTCTTGCTTCATATTTTGTGGCATAGTTCTAGACACAACAAACCAAAGGTCACTATCCACCAACAAGTCTTTCGTTTTGAGTTTCCACAACTCAAAATTTCTGCCATTGAATTTTTCAATTTCTACTCTACCTGATGTACTTGCCATCTCAAACAGTAGACAACATAATTGATTCTTCCTTTGCAAGAATCCCATTGAAATGGGATTAGCTAAAAAAACTAGCCCTACTCACAAGGATATAACACAAGTAGCCAGGCTCTGATACCACTTGAAAGGAAAATACAATAGTGCAGAAAACATCTTCCTAATGCAAAATCCTTAGAGGAGAAGTGAAAAAAACCTTTCACAATTTTCATACATTTGAGATGCACATTAACAAAAAAATGAGAGAGACAAAAATAAATCACACACATAATGATAACACCAGAATTATAGGGGAAAACCCTTATAGGAGAAAAAACCACCACACCAAGTAAAGTCACTTTGTATTACAGTAAAAAAATTACATACAACGTTACAAACTTCACTCTCAGATGTTAGCTCTCAGCAACATCCCCTTGGTCAACCTACAAAATGAAGACCTCAATTTGTTACATACATTCACTATTACAATGATTGTAAAGCATACTATTAATTCTCTCTCTCTGCAACAAAAATTTAGGTATATTTATTTTACTTCACCAACAAGCTTCCTTCATTCTCTGGCTACGCTCACCACCTTGCAACACACATTGAGCCACCCAACATTAAATTCGGTTACAAAGAATTTACCATATTTGCACTCTATCAACCCCCGAGCCATAATATACATTTAATGCAAATATATTGCTAACACAAGATCAAGCTTTCAACACAATGATTGTTGATTTACAACAGTGATGTAAAATCAAAAAATGACATCGTGCCACATGTCAACACATCATTCATTCATCGCTTTGACTGTCACACCAAACTTGTCAACTATGCCTTGTTCTCCTTCCACCGTGCCACCGCTAGCCATCCAGTAGACCCCTGAGGTAAGGTGGTATACCACGGTACCACACAACGGGTGTGAAGCCCTCACGGTATGGTGGTATACACTACACAACCACACCATAGCTAGAAGACACCTGCGGTATAGCGATACCCCATGCTACCACCAGGTAGTCAAGGGACCTCGCGGTATGGTGGTAAACTTTGCTACCACTGGGTGGTCAAGGGACCCCCGCGTTATGCAAATAAATCAAGGTACCGCACCTCTTCCATGAACATCTAGCGATATGGAGGTAAAGCCATGAACAAAACAGTAAAGTTTTCCAAGCCTTTAATAGAGGTTGAAGCCAACAAGTTGAGACACATTTTCCAACACAAACAAACTGAATCTACACTTGAGGTGTACCTCTATAAGTTCAATTTTAGCGGTTAGCCATTCTATTACTTCATTTTTTTAGGTAGTGATCCTCTCATTTTGAACAATGAGTCCTGGCAGTAAGCCACCTCCTTGAAATATCTTATAACTGGTTATACTATGTTATGAGTTAATCCTCAATGTGGTTTTTCCCATTCTAGGTTTTCCACATAAAACTTCTAGTGTCTCTTATGCTCTGTGTTTCATGTGTTGTTGATGATTTTTCTCATCGTAATTAACATATTATTTGGATTGATTGGATGGTATTTGTTCAATAAGTTTAAGAATATACTGATTCACCCCCTCTCTTAGTATATTGGATATTTAACAATTGATATCAAAGGCTTGTTCCTCTGGAGAAGTCTAACAACTTGAGGGAGATCTTGGTGATTGAAAAAATGGCTGATAATGCAAAGCTCTGAGCATTCCTGGATGATATTGATAAAGCTGAAAATGAGAATAAATATTTGAAAGAGAATCTTGATGAAGAAAATTAGTGTGTGTGGAAGTTGAAGGAGCAACTAAGTAAATTCAAAGAGAGACATAGAGAAGTCAGTGATCAACTGAAACAAGAAAATGAAGACATTATCAGACTGAAGCTAAAAGTGGACAAAAATAAGAGGATTGAAGAATGCTTGAATGATGAAATGAAGGACAAGTATGATGAATGTTCCAGGCTTGAACAAGAAGTGGTGAATCTGAGAGAAAAACTGAAGAAGGCAAAAGTTTGTGAGGATAGTTTCAAGTCAAGTTCTACCAAACTTGATGAATTGATTGCAAGACATAAACCCTCTAAAGATAAAGGTGGATTGGGATTAGAAACGAGAGAGATCTCAAAAGCAGTAAATGATCAGAAGACTCAAGACAAAGGGAAGTAAAAAATAAACTCTAGGAGGAAACTACCTGTCAAACAACCGGATGCACAAAGGTACCCATCTTTCAATGGAACTTGTTTTTCTTGCAACAAGTTTGGGAATAAGGAAACTAAATGCAAAAGAAGGATGAATCAGTTCTCTGGTTCTTTCCTCGGACAATTCTATGCCTATAATAATTTTGGACATAAGGCTAATGATTGCACAACTTAGATGGTGAAAAGGTTTAATGGAGGTAGAGTAAATCAATCTTTTGTTGGTTATTGATATAATTTAAATATGTATGGGCATAAAGTGAATCAATGAAAAAAAAATTTAATGGAAGTCAATCAAGTCAAATAAATGTTTTATGTTATAACTGCAACAAACTAGGACATATTTCAGATATATGTAGAAGTAAAAAGGGAAAATGGCCTACTCCAGAAAAGAAGAATGAACCTGAGAAGAAGGTTCATAAAGAAGAAATTAAGTTGGAAATGAGTAACATGTGGAAAAAGAAAGAGGAATCTGAATCTTCTAATACATCTATGCCCTTTGGTGGTGTAGATAATTCATCTTGAAACTAGACCTAGCATGGTCTTAGGGGGAGCTTTAGTAGAAAATTGTTTGAACTCCCCTATTTTTGGTTGTGTTAGCTCTTGGCATGAAGTGATGTTGTGAATATTGTATAGGCAGAGGTTTTGAAAAATAAATCGGATGACAAGATGCATGTATGCTCACTTGCGAAGCATATTAGGGTTTTTAGTGAGTATGAAAGGTTTTGTTAGCTTTTCAAATTTTGTGTGCATTAAATATGAATTAGGGCATCATATTTGTGTACAAATCAAAATTATGAAGGAATTTTGATCACTTGTGTATTCAAAAAAGGTGAAGAGTGAAATAGAGTGATTTGGAGAAAATTGAGGTGTGACTAGGTCAAACCCTAGTTTCGGAGAATTGTGAAGAAAAATGTATTTCTCAATTATGTGTTATTGTGAGCTTGTGAAAATTATTTTCCATATCTATTTAAGATCTCAGCATATAAAGAATGGAAACTCTGTGGTCATAAATGCAACAGAGAGACCTAGAACCTCTTACATAAATACTTGATGAAGGTATTTGAGGATGACCCTATGGGCGCTTTTTCTTTTGCTACCCATGGCATCATGCCAACATAAGATACAAGGATGTATATTAGGTTTAAGTCAGAAGAGTTCAATCATATCAAATGGATTGACATGTGGATGAATGATCTCATTGATGATGAATTCTCAGTAAAGCCTAAATATACGAATCTTGTGATGATGAATTTGGATCAATGGAACAATTTCTTGAATTTCCATTCTATAATGGATGATCCTTATGTAAAATCAGTCCTAAAGAATCCATGATCAATTCTTGTGCACCCATGAGCCGCATTTGATAACCAAGGAAGAAATTAGGGTTGTCATTGGACTATGTGACACCATACTAGTCCCTATGTTGAAAGTAGTGAAGAATGAAATGGTAATGAGTCTTACTAGTGCAACATATGACAAAAGGGCTCTTACTACTAAGCCTATCACAAATCCAGTCATGAAGTATGAATCTATCATGATTGGACAAAAAATATACTTCACCAATAGAGAAAATTTTGTCTACCACAACTATCTTTATTTTTTAAGATATGTTTGTAAATGGTAAGAAGTATGATCTATGTCAGATCCTTAGGAAACAAATAATTGAGGACTTGAGAATACCCAAAGGAGAAGAAATACTCTTTTAAATTTGGTTCTTTGATTGCGTGTTTATTTTTCTATTTTCTGAGGACACCTCCGAGAAAATTTGGAATTGTGTATTGGGATCCATCCCGACCTATTGCATATTAGATTTTTGAGCACATGAAAAAGTTGGGTGATGCGAACAATGTAAGAAATTCCTTTATGAAATGATTATTTATTTTTAAGAAGAATATGAATGAGAGAGATAGGATTCCACAGAAGATTGTCAAAAAGTATAAAAATGAGATTTTATTTCATGTATCTTCTGATGAGTGTATGATAGAAGTGGTTGAACCTCAGACCATATGGATTCAGCCTCTGGGTTATGAAATTTTAGAAGATGTTGTTGACGGTTATGTGCAATTTTTTTTGAAGATTCTAAAGGATCCGAATGAACCCCAGATTGGGAATTATGTAGAAAATTTGATGGAAGTCCACTTAGAGCTCAACAAAGCTAAATCTTAGAAAAATGTAAAGGAAATGCTAAAGAAATCTAGTTTCAATGATGAGAAGATAGCTCAAGGAAAAGATGCAAAAGGATAGAAATCTGAAGAACTATCCAGTGTAAAGAGATCTGGTAGGACCCTTTTGTTGTGCCCTTAGCACACACGCCCCATTCAGAATGGGGACCCTCTCTTTCTTTCGCCTTGTCGGGTCATTTTGTCACCACATCATTTTGCGTGCCCCCATTTTTGGTGTCCTGGATGGTCAACATGCCTCTAAAGTCTCATCTTAAGTTTACCTCATTTCACCCCCTCAAAATTTGCTAAGTCTTGAATCCTCCAAGAATTCCTTTGGTATTTTTCCTTTTGCTAGGCGGCCTTGTGGCCTTCCAGACCCGGTTCACCGAGTTTCCCTTACCAGATTCCATTTTTGCATTTTATCTTTCAAATGGCCATTGGCATGTTCCCTTCTAGTGTTTGGGGCCCAAATCCTTGCTCATCATTTCATAACTTATGTCTCAATGGACTTACCGTCCTTCGTGTGCTCCGAGCCCGATCCGTTGGATTTCATTGCCCGAGATTCCTTCATGCGCTCACTGTTTCGAATGGCCATCAACTCGTGTCTTTCCAACAATCAAACCCCACCCCCCTCTTTTCCAATGGATTTTTTTTTGGATTTCAGATGACCTTGAGCTGGTGTCTTTTCGGCCTCCGAGTTTTGAATCTCCCACCACCGTCCTGAAATTTGAACTCACCAACCTTTTGGCTTGGCGTACCTACATTAATTAGGTGCATTTAATGCACTTAGGGGTATAAATAAACATCATTGACCTGTCATTTTCACATGTTAAGATTAATCATAGTGGTTGTAAAGACCTTCTAGTCTTCGTCAATCGCCACCCTCACGCCCGCTACCTCCCTTCACAATTCTTCATGGATTCATCAACTGCATTCACTAGGTTCTTGGGGTAGGTTCGCCATCCAATCTCCTATTATGTTTTTTGTGATTTCACACTTAGATAATGGATGAAAAGGGTTAAAATTTCATTTATCTGATAAAAGAACCATAGTTCTAGAAAACCCATGTCTTGAAATACCAAGAAAAACTACCAAATAATTGATTCTGTGAATTTGGAACTTCTTTGCCTCGAAGCAATTATTCAGGCAGGGTACTCGCACCCTTTGGGTTTGAGGGTTCCCTTCAACAATTGAAAAAACCAAATGAAACATAACTTTAAATGGCAAGATAACTCCTCAGTTTTGCTCTCGTGGGGTGTTGTCTCCCTTCTGCCATTCCAAATGACGTTTTTGCCCCATCTACCTGAACCTCAAAGCCTGCCCCTCTATTCGTTATTGGGGTTAAAAAAAACTGACAAGTCCTAAATAATTTTTAGGTCCCAACCCATAGAGTTCCCTCCCTGGACCTTCATTGTGATATCACCATTTCTAACGGACACCAGATGATTGTCTTCCAGCCTTCAGGCACTGATACTCCCATTACCACCAAGAATTCAATGAAGAAACATGAGGAAAAATCCATGCCCGAGTCCGGTGCATTGGGTTGCCCCCACCAGACCTCCGCTCATGACTCACCATTCTAAACAACCATCCTTAATAGTTCCCCGACCTCTATGGTGTGAACACCTCAAACAATTAAGTTATGACCAGCCGTCCTTCAGCCTCGCGGGTTCTAGACCCCAAAACTCCACCCCTGGAATGCCATTTCACCAAAGCCATTCCAAATGGAAAACACAAGACAACTTTGCCTCCTCATGGCTCTAGATGCCCCAATGATGATTCAAATGCCTTCAGATTTGGAAACAAACCTTGACCCACATGCTTAAATTGGACCCTCTCCCACATGAACATTTCAAATCATCTAAATCTAAGGTTGAGAGAAATCATCTGGATTGCCCTGCATTGTTCACCCTTCAAAAAAAAATTCTAACTAGAGAAGTTCGACCTCTAGGGCCCGAACCATCGAGACTCCCTCCAGTGAACTACTGATGGTAATTTTGACTAAATGTTATATTTTTGAATCATGAATTATCCAATCTAACAATGTTTTATAGGGATTTGGCTAACCATTTTTTTTTCATGATTAATTATGCTCACTTTTCCTCTGTGTGTAGGATATATGGAATTAGGTGCATAAACATTGGGGGCAGTCACAAAAAAGGACAAAGGAAAGAAAATAGGCAAGGCCCCTTGTGGAAAAGAGGACAAAGACCAAATGAGGTACTAGTTCCAGGGGGAGCCTTTGCAATCTAGAGTCACCACCAAGTGGAAAGAAGTATTCAAAACTAACATTGGACATGTGGATATTGATGACTTCACACAAAGGGTTAGGGCCAACCCTAAGAGAAAAAGTGCAAGATTAATTAGAATCAGTGAGATAGCTAAAGTTGTCAGTTTCCCTCCCTCTCGTGTTGCCCTCGAGCTAGTGATGGCTTGCAGGGAGGCATATCAACCAAAAACTAAAACAATTGTAGATAGACATGGGAATGTGCTAGCTGACATATCTACCTCAACAATAATAAATAATTTCCATATCCCTACCTTCGGGGAGATGGAATTACCAACTATAAAAGAGTGCAAGCAAATGTGGGATGAAGACCCCATCAAATGCAAAATCTTATAAAACAACATTGGCTCAAGGATAAGAGAGACAATACTGCAAAGGTTGCTATGGAACTCTTTCGCAATGATTTATTTGAGGACTATCATGATCTGGTGACCCTACTAAGTAGAGTAATGGGCCTCCCTACCGCAACCTATTTTCAAGAGTGGATGGTCTACTTCGTTGAGCAGATTCTCCATGGAGAGGAGGATACTGCATTTTATTGGGGAGGAATAATCAGTGATTGCTTCCATGAACAATTCATGAATGCTAAGAAGACCTCCAAATTCAATATGAAATCCTATCTAGTATATTCACTAGTCGATCAGAGGAATTACAATGGTTTTTTTTAAGCTCTGGATGAACAACTTGGAAGGTAGCTTAAAGTCTATGACAAATACCCTCAGCTGCAATTCAAAAATTTCAAGAAGGACTATTGTAGGGTGAATGATGCTTTCATAGGTTATATCATCAAGCTTCTCAGGGGTGACTTCAAGAGGAGAGTCTCCCATAGTGCTCAATATTTTCTCAAGTAGTGTGCATTCATGTTCTTTCATTATCCTAAGTTTACATATATCCATGCCAAAGGGTTCTCAGAAAGACCAAATAAGCCACCCCGGTATCCTAATGACCAGATAATATTGTTAGAACTTTCTCAGCAGTTGTGAAATATTAACGCTCTTTTAAGCAACAAGAATCTAGTGGGGATCCCTTATCCCCTTACATTTGGCCAAGGGATGTGCGAGCTTTATACTTCCCAGTGTGCCCAAAACTCAAAGAAGGAATTGGCCGAATATCATTTCAAGCTCCACACGACCAAGCCATGGATGGATCCCTATGGCCACATCAGGAAAGCACTTGGACAATAATATTACCATCTTCACAACATTGAAGACTTTTGGTCCCATTGTAAGGATGACTTTGAGGTGTGGATAAGGCACTATATGCGGATGACCGCATACTTTTTGAAGAGGATGAACCTGTTCCCAATGCCAGATCAGATGGAAGAGGATCAGAACATTGTGATAGACCCAAGATATAATGAAATTGCTAATATTCCACTACCATTAATTGATTGGAATGAACCAGAGGTCGATGAATTTGACATTCTCACCAAGCCTATTGAGGCTCAAACAAAAGAATGGATTGATAGGGAAGTTGTCCCATTGAAGCAACAAGGGGTTTTCTTGACTTATAAGGGGCTCAAAAGTGAGCCAAGTGGATATAATGGCGGTGAATCTACTAGATAAATGGTAGAAATATCAAATTCCCCTCCACTCATTCAAAGAAGAGAAAAGAGACTGAAGAGAACCAATCTAATCCAAAGGTATATTCTAGAAAGGCTTCAAAAGGAGAACCTTCCAAGAAACATAAGAAATCAGGTAGCATCACTAAAATGCCTATAATTCAAGAAGATCCACTCCATGAGGGGGAGGAAATGGAGGCTGATTAGCCACAATCTCCACCTATTTCGTTTGCTACTACAACCATTATTTTTGTTGCAACCACCCCGCTTATCCCACACGCACCAGTTGCTACCTCTTTGCCTATGGTGGACATCTTTGTCCACCTTTTATCTACCTCTCCCATGGCACAAGTCATATGAGTGTATTCATCCTTGGCCACCACCTTGCCAATTTATTCATCATCCATGTCCCCATCAGTTTCCCTTCCAACTATTACTGCCGCAATTGCAATGTTTTCCCTCACCCTTCCAGAGTCCTTCCTTAAATATATGCAGAATGTACCATCTGAACTCTCAAGGATGTTTTCAAACCTAGTGGTGCAAGCTACCATTTCCCAAGTAATAACCAATCTCCCAGTTACTCCCCCTCCTATTGAGTCTCCCACAATGGATGCCACCATGCAGATTTATGAAGAGTTGGACAAACAACAACAAACGAAAGCAACTAAGAGCTTGGAAGAGGAGGTAGATGACTACCATGAGAACCCTATATATTAGCATAGAGTAATTGATGGTAATCTATGATTCCTCTGGTGATGATGGTGATAATCTAGATGTGAAGATTATCATTGAAACCTATGATCTTGAGCTTGATGAGGAGCTAGCCAAGTAGCTCAAGGAGATTGAAGAGAAGGAGGCTGAAAGACAACCTATTATTGGACAAAGGATCACCAACACAAAAATAGAGGACAATAAATCTCCAGTAGAGTAATGTAACCACAACCCTAGGCATGATGATGAGGTGCTCCCTCATGGTGAACAAGAAGAAAAAGAAGAAGATAATCCTGAAGAAGACATTGAAACTCATAATAACCCGAAGACTGAGCAACCCATGGAGAATGGGCATGATGAAGAAAAGGAAGAAAAGGATGTTGAAGGGGAGGACAACCCCAAGGAATTCCTGCCCATCAAATTCCCCATCAAACGCACGGTGTTCATCCAGGATTCCAATAAGGAAAAGGAGGATACAAGGAAAAAGAGAGGAGCTCTTAATGGTAAAGATATTGAAATCAAAAAATATGAAAAGGAGGCTGACTAGGAATCACCCAAGGAAAAGTCCTCAATGCCTGATTGGTTGGAAAAGAATCTAGAGAAGAAATCTCCTGCTCTTAAGGACCCAAAAAAAATATTGGAGGCTATATTGGCCTGGGCTCAAATTAGCACCAAGAAGGAGAAGAAACCTAAAATTAGATCAAAGGTGACACTGGATTTCTCTGGATCTAGAGAAGTGTAGGTAGCTACGCTAGTGGTGGGAGAACAAGGAATAAGTTACAATGCCACCACCATCGACTTGGGAATGGCCACCAACTAGGGAACAAAAAGTATATCACCTCTAAGATTTTGTCGCCATGATTGTGCACCTAATACAATGAGATAAAATTTCAAAGGAGGAGCTCAAGGCACAAGTGGATGATTTAATAGCTTACATTAAGCAATGTTCATTGATAGAGGAAAAGCCTACCACATCTTTGGAACTACCACAATTTTTCTCCAAAGAATAGATAAAAAAACTTGAATGAAGAAAGAATCTACATAAGACCACAGAGAGTTGGTTTTGGTAGGTCTTGTATATTGGAAAGATAGGCCCCAGTCAACCTATCCAGACAACAAACAAGTTCCTAGATTTGAAAAAGTCTCTTGAGGGCACAAGGAAGTTTTGTATAGACTTCCCGAGGATATATAGGTCCACTTACCCGAAAATTGAGGCTATCCTTAAACTGTCGAGTGCGACTTGGGAAAAAGAACTAGCATTCAAGAAAGATGACCATTGGATGATGGATGTATGGAAACAAGACTTTGAAAATCGAAAGGAAAGGCTAGAATAGGTGCTTGATAAGATGGATCTAGACATTGAGTGGGTCAAGGAGGTCAGGGAAGAATGTCTTTGGTACCTAGAGCTATTGACGGGGTATGATGTGCCCGTTGTTCAAGTTGATCCAGAAAAGATAAGGCCTCACTTCCAGAAGATGGAGGATGAAATGTCAGATGAAATTACCACTAATTTCATGAGTTTTGCTGATCTGTTGATGGTGAAAATGACTCCTGAAAAAGAAAGACAACATGTAGTGGCCTAACTTCCAAGGTCTTGGTAGTTGGTTCTCAACTATCTGGTGTCACTCAATCGGTTCATGCAACTATAATGTTCAAGGGGCCTGTGCTAGTAACAAAAGATTCAAGCAATGACTCATTTTATCAAACCGTTCTTGTAAATAAAGGGGGTTTCAAACAAAATCAAAAGATGGATCAAAGGGTAAACCAGTAAGTATGAATCAAATTTATCTAGTATCCGAACATATACCTTCAACATTGAATGTTTTCTAACAGATCACAAAACCAAAAGCATGACACAACTTACAGAATAAACTATACCATTGCATGCATCTAAGGTGTTTAATTTAATACCACTATTCGCATATCACAACTATCTCCAAAATTTCAAAAGAACACACACACCCATTCGTTGGCAAGGTCATAGATCAACAAACTTTAATAACTTCAATTCAATGATAATCTAACAAGATAATCCTTAAATCTGATTCCTTCAAATGACTTTCATCACTCAAGAAACTTTTATGTTTCAGCACAATCACTACATACAGATATATTATAACTTATCAGCCTTATCACACAAAACAATTTAATTCTAACACCATATTGTGAGAAAACTTGTAATTTTTATTAACTATAAAGCATCTAGTAACAATGTATCTCAATAATCACTACAAAATTCTATCTCCTAACATTAGGTAAGCCAATTCTATTCTCAATTAGCCCACCTTTACAATATGATACCCACAAGGTATTTATAGATATACAAAAATTCAAAATCCCCTTCTATTTTAAGCCATCCACCCTTTTAGGAACAAAAATTTCTTGGAAACTCAGATCGATTTGATCTTGAGTTCTTACATTAGATGTTTATTTTAGACTGGAGAATCGAAAAACAAAAGAGAAACATGCCATGCACCTCAAAACCGTCAGTGTTGCATGCAACATGCAAAGAAGAAAGAAATCATGCATGCAAGAGATTTACACATGTGAAGCTGGATCTGCAATTAACTCATCATAACTAGTGAAGACTTGTTGTAATGTATCTATTTATGGTCCATCAATCTAGCTATCTTCAAATTTAATTCGATCCAACTCTACTGCAACAAACTCTCTCATACCTTTTATCTTTGTCAACTTTCATCTAGCAACTTTTATTTCTTCTTTGACATCCATTAATTGATCTATCATCAAATGTTCTCCATCATCTCCTTTTTGCATGATTCCTCTAAATCTTTCATCCCATTTCTCTTTTATTTGACTCAAAGGCATGCCTTCTTTTGTTAATACATTTACATCTACAATGATAGCAATGACTGCTTCCAGCTCCTCAAACTGTTCAGTCAGATTATTAATAGCCTCTTGAACCTCGTTCCTATGTTTACACAAGAAATATGCTCTAAATCAGAGTATACGAGAGGTTTTTCCAACAAAATCTTTATTCTCCTCCTCAAGTATTGACTGCTCAAGAAGAGTAGTCAAAGGCAATGTATTAACCTTCTCCAATTTCTGACTATACTCTTTATACTCCTCTTCTTGTTTCTCCGATGCTTCAATGTATTGATACATTTCTCTTATCAATTCTTCACTACCTTTGTAAACTTCAAAACCCTCAACCAAAACTTCACCTACCTCTCGATTCAACTTGTCTACCCATTTGTCTACCATCTCCACTTTACCTCTTACCTGCACCAAATCATCTACCTCCTTTTTGCTTAACAAAATAGGAGTCTCAATGGTCGTTACCTATTGTGATCTCAGAGAGGAGACACTTTTCAAAAATGAATGTAATTGATCCAATTGAGCCTTAAGCTCATCCTTCTTTTGTTTATCCTTTATCATTCATGACTTGGTTGTTGAAGCCACCACATCAATTAGGTTCATCTATTGATTCCTAGTGGGCCTTTCCAAGTTGACAGTACTCAACTGATAATCTATTAGCTGCATGTCCCCTACCTCCTTTTCTATCATTGGCATGGCACACTCAACAACAATCTCTCCTTTGTCCATGAGTCTGGTAGAATGTAGGATTTTGGCCTTCTTTTTAGGCCTCTCTTGTTCAATCTCCTTCATCATATCCTCCCAATTGAGAGGCTGTGAAGGTGTTACTGCCCTCTTCTGTAGGTCCAGTTTTAGCCAAGTGGGAGCACATGGAGCAGTAGTCATCATAGTAGAAGAGAAAGTAATGGTAGAAGGTGGTTGCATATGTACCTGGGGTTGAGAATCACCCCTTGATTTCTCTTGCTATTCTTGCACCACATGCATCTACATAAGCCTTTCAACCTCTTCCCTATCTTTTTGTTCTTGTATCTTCTTATCTTCCTCTTATTTCTTCAACCTCTCTTCCTCCAACCGATCTCTCTCCACTTTTTCTTTTTCCAATCTTTCTTTTTCAAATTTTTCTTCCTCTAGAGCTTCCTTTTCCAGTTTCTCTTTCTCTAAATCCTCTAGTCTTTCTCTTTCTAGTCTTTCTGCCTCCAAAGCCTTAAGATTTTCTACCTTTGCTTCTTGTTGTTGTTGTTTCTTAACTAGCTCTTTGACCTTTCTTTCCTTTCATAATTGTTTTGCTTCTCCTTCCTTTTGGCGAGCTTCCACAGCAAGTTTTTACTTGGCAACCAAGATTTCTTTTTACCTCTGGTTTCTTGCCTTCTCTTCTTCAAGGTAATGAATCTTTTGTATTAGTTCCAACTTGTCATTCTCTTCTTTAACCTTGAGTTCATGTTCTTGTTGCCTTTTTTGTCTCTCTACTTCATCAGCTGTTGCCTTAGCTTTAATTTGTTTGGCTTTTAATTGTTGTTGGTGCAGTATAGCATCAGCTTGTGCCTTGGCATCAATTTCCTTTTGTTTCTCTAAGGCTGCAACCCTTGCATCAGAATCCCTTTTTGCCTCTTCAAATAGCGTCCATTGATCTTCTTGTGTCAAAACATGCTCAGTATCCTCCTCTAGAGGCATATTTTCTTGCATATCTTTTTCTGACTCGATCTTATCTAAATCTATTCCAACCTCATGAACCTCTACCCCTTTTCCCTTCATGGATTCAGCTATGTCATAAAGAGTTTCCTTTTCCACCTCTTTACCTCACCGCTTTGCTACCGGGACTTGAGTAGAAGATTCTCCTAAGGTCAGTGCTGAAACAACTGATCCAATTTGAGCCTCTTCTTCCTGTGTTTCCCATTCATCACCTGCTACTTCAAGTTCTATCTCTTCGATGTCTGGAGGAAAGAACTCCAAAGGCTCTTTAGGAGGTTTCTTCCTTTTGATCCTTTTGTATCCCTTACCCTTTTTAGGGGCTGGTCCTTGAGGAGTCTTATTTCATAGAACTAACCATTTCACACTCCTATCCAATACTATCCTTTCGATCTGCTTAATATCAATGGTTTCCTCACTATCCTAGTCAATTGGATCCAAACTATTGGTGCCAATTTTCAAAGCTTCATAGGATGGATCCAATACAATTCCATCATCCACCAATGTGTCAGGAATGTTATCTTTAACACCAAGCTCTGACATGAGTGAGATAGATAATCTTTCATAATTCTTCTTTCTTAGATCATACTCATCTTGTCGGTCACTCCAGAAGTCCTCTAACAAATTGAAATGTTTGTCAAACACTGAAGGCAACAAGGAATGCATCTTACCCTTCGGGTCAAAATACTTACGAGTTGTGTATAAACCCAATTTCAACTGTATCAGCTCCCTACAAACAACCTTTGCTCCTACCAGATGCTGACAGCCATACTCACCCAACTTCATGGGAAACTTGTGACATCCTATCTTATGCTTTAAACCAAACCGAGCATTAACTCCAAGAGCCTGATATACAAATTCCATCAACACTATTCTGTTATTGCAACACCTTGGAAGCAGATGTGGATGGCCTTCAAAACCAGCTAACCTGAAATATGTGAATTTGGGGTATTGAATGTACCAACATCCCCATTCAGCAATGAATGCCATGGCTTCTTGACTCAACCGGTACCCTACATCCCCATTCAATTGGTTGATGACTACATATATGAATGCATCATTGACTCTTCTGAAATGAGTCTTAGCAACTTGAAGAGACAACTGGTCATAATGCTCCCACACTTTCTTCTGTCCATCCAAGACTCCCATTATTCGCACTCTATTCAAACCTAGGAAAATATCCAACCTTGCTCTTGCATACACAATGTAAGAAGTCATACAGAATCATTTAGTCTGCTTGATGCTAGTCAGTTGATCATGAATAGCATTTGACACAATCATCGGCCAATCAAACTGTTGGGCTCCATTTAAGATTGTCTAGATAAAAGGAAACATCCACTCCTTGAACCGAAATGTATCTCTTTTCCCAAAGTCCCTAGACAACATCATGATTATATCCGATACCTCCTTATAGAAATCTGCCCTCTTTGGCTGGTCTACAAGCTTGCTTAGAGACTTCTTTTTTGTCTTCAACCAATTTTTGTTCAAATGAGACTTATTGGAGTCCTTATACTTACTATATTTCTCCAAGTCCTCTGCCTCATCCAACTGCACCAAGCTCTTAGGATCTGGGACATTAAAAATATTTTGAAATGCCAGAGGAGTGAGATCTGTTGTGCCTTTTGCACACACGTCCCGTTCGGAACAAGAACCCTCTTTCCCTCTTTTGATTGTCGGGCCCTTTTTGCTTTTCCTCATTTTGTGTGCCTAATTTTGCATCCTAAAGGGTCAGCACATTCCCCAAGGTCATATTTTAAGCTTGACCAAAGCCGCCCATCTAAAAAATGCTAAATGTGGGGTTAATTCGGGTTTTCTTTGTCGGAATGCCCTTCCTGGCATCTGTGGCTCCTTTTGGGCCCAAACCCTCGGGTTTCCTTTTCTAGGTTTCCATTCCAGGTTTGCTATTTCTAGCGCTTGATGTCCAATGTATTTCTAGACCTCAAACCCTAGAAGTCGGGTTTACCCCCACAGATTTCCGCTCGCACTTTTTCGTTCCTCACGGTCGTGGTAGGACATCTTCTCAGCCACCGGACTCTGGACCTCCCGTCGCTGTCTGCAAAATTTGAACTTACCAACTTTCCCTGTCGCTGTACAAAGGAATTAATTGCTGCATTAATGAAAAATATGGCTATAAATTCAGATTTTCTATGTTTCATTTTCATTTGACCGAGTGATAGAATTTCGAGGAGCTCCAGCGCATCCAACATTTCCAACCTCCGAATCCGAGCTTTGTTTTCTGACATTTTCCGTGCAGCCATCAGAAATTTCTTTGGATTTTTGATGTATGCCCACCATCCATGCCCTTGTTCTTCATTTTTTCACTTTCTGAGCCTTAAATGAAGTAAAACATAAACCACATTAAAATCCGGTAGAGGAAGGCCTTCCCATTAAAAACCACATTTTAAAAATGTAAAAAATCAATCGTTCAAGTGGCCAAATTTTCATCCGGAGCTGGACCACATCGCGACTGTTCTTTGAAATAGTCACCGACATCTCCTAGGCCTAGACGTTCCTGTGGTCATCTGCAAACTGAAACAAACTTCAAAATTCATGCGGCAGAGCCCACCTCGGACTCCGACCTTTAGACTTCCCCTCACGGGATTTTGTTGTGTTGTCATCATTTTGGCGGCCTTCCCCGAGCACCTTCCCGACCTCTAGACCCCGAGCACTAGAGGTCCATCTGAAGACTTGGGAAAATCGAAAAGGAACCAACCAAGATCAAAGCAGCCTCGGGATTCAACCTTGGAATTCCATGCTGACTTCATCGTTTCGACGGCCTTCCTTGAGCGGCTTTCCGAACCTCAGTTCCCAACTACGCAAAGTCTATTCCAACTTCCTATCTGGAGCCTTTAACTGAAATGCACTGCGGATTCCGACCTCTGAAATTCCATGCCACATTCGCCATTCCAAACAACCATCTTAGGATGTCTTCCCGACTCGCAAACCCCGGTTTACTACCCACCAAAACCAAAACTTAGGAAAACTCTTGGGCCCGAGCTTCTTCTGGATTTCGACCACCGAAATTCCCCTCTGGAGATTTCGTTCCACCAGCGTTGTTTTCATGATGAACTCGGGGAAAATTTTTGACATTCGGGTCCTGATTCTCTTATCGCCGCCTAGCTATCTCGAGTCCTCTAACCATCTCCGGAGACTGTCCTCTAGATTTCCTTCCTTGGATTTCCACTTCTATTTCACCATTTCCAACGGTTGATCCGTAGCCACTTCCCGGTGATGGCAATGTGAGACCTGGATTCCAAGACCCAGATTTCCGCCTCCCCTGCGTTGTTTTCAATGGTCGTCCTGCATCTGATGCCTGACCCCCAAATGAAGGATCAAATGACCTCCAAATCCAAAATGGATTTCGACCCACTTGCTAAAATTAGGTCTTCCTTCATGCAAACCTTCGAATACTCAAATCCAACATCGGGAAATGCCTTTGGGAATTCCATCCTCAATTTGCCCTTTCAAATGGCATTCTGCCAAGGGAATTCCGACCCTGGGAGCCTGAATTCTCTGTATTACTTTCTAATGATGAATTATCAAGTGTTATGAACTTATTGAATATGAATAATGATTTCAGATCTAATCTTGATGTGCAGGGACTTGTCCGGAGCCATTTTTATGATGATTATTGTTACTGATTCACATCCCTTGTGCATGATTTATGGAATCCGGTGCAGAAACTTCTCGTGCCTCCAAGGAGAAAGGGAAAGGAATAGCCAAGACACCTCAAAACAAGGAGGACAAGGACCTAATGAAGTACAAGTTCCAAGGGGTCCCCATACAATCCAAAGTTACCTCTCTCTAGAGAGATGTCACAGATACCAACATCGGCCAAGTTGATGCTGACGAATTCATACAAAGGGTCAGGATGAACCCCAAGACAAAAAATGCAAAATTGATAAAGAGAAGCGGAATTTCCAAAGTTGCAGGCTTCCTGCCGGCCTTGGTGGCCCCAAAACTGGTAATGGCATGCATGGAAGCCTATCAGGATGAGACCCGAACTATAGTGGATTGGGACAAAAATATCCTTGCAGACATGTCCCCATCGGGTATAACGACAACATTCCACATTCCTATCTTTGAGAGCATGGAGACCCCCACCATGGGGGAAGGCAAGGAACTATGGGAGCAAGATCCCTTGGGATGCAAGAAGCTCATCAATCAATATTGGTTAAAGGACAAGCGGGGTAGTGCTGGCATGCTTCCTCAGAAGCTTTTTCACAGTGATTTCTTCGAGGATTACCATGACCTCGTAACGTTGCTAAGCTGAGTGATGGGCCTTCTTGTGGTGGACTTCTTCCAAGAATGGATGTTCTATTTCATAGAGAAAATTCTCCATGGCTATGGGATTGCCTTCTATTGGGGAGAGATAATCAGTGATTGCTTCCATGAGCAATTTACAACTATGAAGAAGACCTCTAGGTTCTTCATGACCTCTACTTGGTATATTCCCTCGCTGATTGGCGGCATTATCATGGATTGACGGTGGTACCCAGTGATCCATCGGGGGTGGAACTCAAGCCTTACGATAAATACCCTCAACTATAGTTCAGAAATTTCAAGAGAGATAATTGTCAGGTGAATGATGCATTCATTGCCCACATCATTCAGTCCCTTAGGGGCGACTTTCAAAGAAGAGTTTCACATAGTGCCAGAGCTCTCCTCAAACAATATGCTTTCCTTTACATATAGTTCCCTAAGTTCACATACATCCATGTTGAAGGATTCACGGAAAGACCGAACAAGCTGCCCTGATACCCAAATAACCGAATCATTCTATTGGAGCTAAACCGGTAGCTACGACATATTCATAGCATCCTAAGTGACAAGCATTTGGCAGGCCCATCCTATCCCATTAACCTTGGTCAAGGGATGTATAAGATCTACACCTCCTAGTGTGCAAGATATTCAGAGAAGGAGCTGGCTGAATATAACTTCAAGCAATATACAACCTGGCCTCGAATGGACCCATACGGGCACATCAGGAAGGTGCAAGGACGAGAGTATGCCCACCTCCATAATTTCAAGGATTTTTGGGCCAACTAAAAAGATGATCTCGAGGTGCGGTTGAGGCACTACATGCACATGACCACCATCTATGTGCAAAGGATCAACCTGTGCTCGGGTCCTGACCAGCTCGAAGAAGATGAAAACACGGTGATCGATCTAGGATACAATGTCGTTGCCAATTTGCCACTGCCTGTGATTAACTGGAATGAACCAGAGCTTGATGTCATCAATGTACTCACTAGGCCTATTGAGATCCAAACAAGGGCATGGATTGACCAATAGGTGGCCCGACTAAAACAACAAGGAGACGCCTTGACATGAAAGGGACTAGAAAGTGAACCAAGTGGCTCCGATGGAGGGGTAGCTACCACTGCAACTATGGAAGCATCTAGCACACCACCATCGGTCAAGACCAAGAAGAGAAAGGAGGCCAATGAGCAGCTGCCTAAACCAAAGGTCTATGCCCACAAGTCTTATGAGCCTGAGCCTTCCAAGAAAAAGAGAAAGATAACTAGAGGCACGAAGACAACTGTGATGCCCAAGGGTCCATCCCTTCAGATCAGGGAAGAAGGATCTAACTCACCAAGGTCACTGCCTACTTTAGTTGTTGTTGCTGCTGCTACTGCTCCCACCCCTCATGCTTCACTTGTGGCTTTCATTTCCTCCTCGTCGGTGGTGGACATATTTGTCCACCTTGCTTCCAATCCTCTAATCTTGTAGATCATTCCCGTGGATTTATCATCTTCTACGACCTCACCCGTCTCCTCTTCTTCTATGTCTCCTTCCCTCCCTTCTGCTTCCATTGCTACGATGCCTATCCTTGTCTCCCTGAGTCTTTCATGAAATATATGAAAAATGTGCCATTCGAGCTCTCAGGGATGCTCACTAATCTGGTGGTTTAGGCTACAATAGCTCAGGCTATGGCCTCTGCTCCAGTTCCCCTTCCCTGTACTCAACCACCAAGGATGGAGGTGACAATGCAAATATCAGACAAGCTTGAGCGATGACAACTAGAGGTTGCAACGAGGCCAGAGGACGAGGAATTTGAGTACCACGAACATCCACTGTTCGAACGTCAGGAAATCGATGAGGTAGCTTATGAGTCCTCTAGTGAGAGCAACGAAGAGCTGAATGCTGAATTTATAAAAGAATCAAATGATCTTGAGCTCAATGCAGAATGGTAGAAGCAACTCAAGGAGATTGAAGATAAGGGAGCCATGGATCAGCTCGAAAGGGAAGAAGAGATTGCTGCTCAAGAGGTAGAGGGTAGCGAGTCTCCTATAGAGAGGCATGACCAGACTCTAGAGCATGACAAGGAAGCATCCCTCCATGAGGATGAGCAGGAGGAGAACCCCGAAGAGCATGGATATAATCAGAATGAAGAAGAGGGGGATGCTGAAAAAGAAGATCCACCCAAAGAGTAATTGCATACTGAATCCCCCACTAAACATAAAACCCTTCAACAAGACTCCAATGAGGAGAAGGAAGATATGGGGACTAAAGAGAAGGTTGTTGTCATCAGATCCATCGAGCTTGAGAAGAAAGACAATAAGAGTCAAGGTGAACCACCTAGAAAGGAGCCCCAAGTACCCGAGTGGCTGCAGAGGCAGCTAAAGCAGAAGACTCCCACCTTGAAGGATCCCAAGAAAAGGTTGGAAGCCATCATGTCTAGAGCACAGATAGGCACCAAAAAGAAGGAGAAAAAACCAAAGGTTAGATCGAAGGTAACCATGGATGCCTTAGGATCAAGGGAAGTGTAGATAGTGACACCAGTGGTTGGAGAATAGGGTATAATTTATAACGTCTCCACCATCGACTTGGGAGTGGCCACGAGGGAACAAAAGGTCGATCACCTCCAAGAGTCGGTCACCACAGTGGTACACCTTATCCAGTAGGATAAGATTTCAAAGGAGGAGCTCAAGGAATAGGTAGTTGATCTGATAGCCTACATTCAGCAGTGGTCATCCCCAGATGAGCAACCCATGATGTCATCAACCCCACCTCAAATTTTGTCCCATGAACAGATCAAGAAATTGGAAAAAAGAAGGAACTTGGACAAGACTATGGAAAACTGGTTCCGATAGGTCTTGGACATAGGGAATATAGGCATCAATTTGGCTGTCCGAACAACAAATAAGTTCCTCAAAGTGCAAAGGGACCTTGAAGGCACAATGCAGATCTATGAGGAGTTCCCAAGGAAGTACAAGGTAGCCTATCCAAAGATCGAGGCCGTACTCGCGTTGCCAAGCGAGGTCTGGGAGAAGGACCTGGCCTTCAAGGATGATGACCACTAGTTAGTAGATGTCTAGAAGTAGGATTTCAATCATAGAAGGAAAAGGCTCAAGCAAATCATTGAGTGGATAGCACCAGACATCGAATGGGCTAGGGATTCTAGAGAAGAGTGCTCTCGGTACATCAAATTAATGACGGGGTATGAGCCGCCTGCAACCGAGATCCACCCTGATAACATAAAGCCCCACTTCTTGAAAATCATGGAAGATGGGATGTTAGTTGAAGTCACCACTAACTTCATGAGTTTTACAGCCCATTCCTTCACATAGTCAAAACTTTTCAGGGATAATGCAGCCAAGTATGAAGAGGATTGGAAGAAAATCGTCAGCATTTCCTAGGAATGGAGCTACCAAGTCCTACGGTCAGACTTCATGGAGATGGATAAGCTCCATCCGCTGATCCTGAACTTCATAGAGTATGCAGCGCTAAAGAAGCATGAAGGAAACCCGGTCATCGACGAAGAATTCCTCAAAAAATAGCTACAGTAAAGGAAAATAGCTAAAGGACAAAATTTCTACAGTGTTGTCACTAGAGGACAAAATAGGGAAAAGACAAGAATGGTCTTATAAATGTATTATATTTGGGGGTAGGTGAAACCCTAATGTAGAGTGAATCTTTTCCACACAATAGAATCGAATCTTGGCCACTCATTTTTCTTTTTGAAAACTATAAATAGGGATCTCCTCCTCTCATTTTAAGAGAGTTGAGTTGTTGTAAAGGCATTGGTGTAAGAGGGGTTGGATGGAACAATCACTGTTCCATGCTCCGGGTCTCACTTGGGAACTCCCTTTGGTGGCACTCCCCACCAACTGAACCTATAGGTCCTAACTCAAATGTAGGTACCCTTGGTTCTACTGGCCATCCCCACTTCCATCTATGTCATACAACCCAACCAAAACTTGGTGCTTTGCCACTATTTCACCCTTGACCCTTAATCATCCCTAAAGGCCAAACACACACCACACTCAACTAGATTCTTGCAAGGGTGTAGAGATGTGATATCATGCTTCCTAGCATCCTAATAGGGTTGTTGAACAACCATTAGGCTCCATTTCTCCATTGCTCCCTCCAAACCCTCACCTAGGGTTAGGAAGTGGATGTTTCTAAAAAATTTCCCAAAGAACCTCAAACCTTCCCTATGCTTCCTTGGTCCTGATGCCAACCTCTTCAAGATTTCCAAAGTCTTAGGCCTTGTCTTTCTGTACATAGGTTTCTTCACCAATTTAGCAAATGTAGGGTTTTTTTGTCATTTCCTGGCCACCCGGTTGAACTGTCAAAGAGTTCTTCCATCAAATGGATTGGTGTAGCCTCTTACCAGATACCAAACCTCTATAGGGCCTTATTCCACCTTTCTACCATGGGAATTGTCATGGATAGGTCTCCCTTGCAAGTTAGGTGATTTACACCTCTTGACTTTCCTAGCCGGACACTGTTTAGCTCGCCTAGGAAAGGTCTTCTTTCATGCTCCCTAGACTCCTAGTGACTCCTAACCCTACTAAAAGTATAGGAATCAAGCCTAGCCACTGTTGCCAAGTTCCCATACACCAGGTATAGGGGAAAGGTGGTCTAGGACTCTATTTATTGCAGCTTGCCAGGCATAATAGTCAAAAACAAGAACTTAGAGAACAAAAAATTAACAACTTGTACGATGAAACAACTAGCTCTTAATCAACCAACACTTTGAGACCAGCTAAAATACATTCCACACATATGCCAATGCCTGGTTATGCCATTAACACACTGCCAAAAGCTCAAACACAGAAAATTAAACAATTGCTCCTATTGTTCTTATTTCTCCTTCATGAAAATTTCAAGATTACAAAACTTCAAATGCCTTCCAACCTTTCACACAGGTTGAGGAAATCCTTAAATAGGTTTCCCAAGGTGGTTACCCTTCCCTTGGTTGGACATAACCACCACATTTGGCCAAAATTGCACAAAGCAACATTTTGTGCTTTATTTCCAATTATTAGAACTTACCAACCATGAGTGTCTAAACTCACAACTCTTCCACTCCTGTTAGCTCCTGACCAAGATATTTTTAAATGTCTCCCACAAGTTCAATGGTCAACATGACCTTATCACATTAAAACAAAAATTCACAAACCTTTCCTATTCCTAGTGTTTCCTAGGTGTTCTTCTAGGTGCTCCTGCACTAGGCATGCTGCAGAAATTATAATAGAAAATACAATCATTTTTTGGTGTATTTCTGGGTTTCTCCACATGTTTCATGATTATTCTCTATTTAGTTAGAACTTGGCTTCAAGTCACTTTGTTGTTTTAGTCTCCTTAGATTAGTTTTGGTAGGTTTAGTATGTTGTCTCTAGTTTTGAAGATTACTGCTGTGTGTATGCTTTCCTTGTCCATACTTTTGGTCATTTGTTGTTGGTAGATGACTGTGTAAAGTTAGCCTGGACTTTAATTTCATTGCTGCTCATTAAACTTTATATTTATTCACATTTCCATGGCGAATGAATGATGAATATTTGCAGTCCTTAGAAGATAGCATAGATTTCACGATATTGTGAGAATTCAGATTAAGTGAAATTCTATTTAAGGAAACTGTCTACAGTAGGAACCTCCATGATCACTGTTCATCAGTAGTTGCAGGTCCAAGAACCATCCTTCTTCCTCGCCCCTTTTTTCCTTTCTTTTAGAAACAAATTGTGCTAAGGTTCGTTGCACATTGTAAAGCCAAATCTGATGAAATAATGGAGTCCAGGATTGCTGCCCAAACCTGCAGCAAAGTACAGTAATTCCATATCCATGAAACTCCATTCATCGACCCAATTCTCCTACAAATTTGACCATGTAAGACCGCCTTGCAATTCCAGCAAAATCACATCAAACAACTAATTTATCCCAAGCATCATCATGACCTGACATTTGAGAGACCTTGGGATAGTGTTCTGCAATTTGATTGTGGAAGATTGTCTTTCAAGAGAGGTAATGCACCTACATATTACCTATGTTGTGAAGTGCATAAAAACACCATCAACAAGATCAATGATCACATTATTTTGGGAATCCATGTACTGTCTAGTCGCAGGATTGTAGGCACTGGATACTATCAAGATCAACTCCAGGCACTGGATTGATAAAGGAAATACAGTGATATGTGCCAAGCCGGAATCAACACTTCTTTGTGTCCTTCCTATTAGACCTTCCCGTTCTACAAAGGTTTATGCATATAGCTCCTCGAAATTGTACTGGCCCAAATTGGTATTGGTGATGTCCGACCAATCTGATTCTACTTTGCTTACTTTCACAATAGGACTCCAGTGATTATACCTTAATGTATAAGGCAATTGTTCAGGCTTGATCTTCTTTGGTTTAGGCATTGCCTTTGATGTTCCTTTAGGCTGATTCCTTTGAGCAGCTTCTCTTGATGTTCTTGACATTTTCTAGCTTTCCTGCCACAAAAACCTCTAATTAGATCTTTGAATATCATCATAAAACATGCTTTAAGACTATACCTTTCATGTATACATTAGAGATGAGACAGGCAAAAACATATTCTAAATAGTCTCTTTTAACACACTGTTGGGATCAAAGTCGAAACTGGAATTGTAACCCTACTAACAAGAAGCGGGCTTAGAGTCGAAACTAGAACCGGAATGGAAACGAACTTGGTTTTCCTTTAGATTTTTTGTTTTCATATTCTTATTTTGTTTCGATTCTGCTTATGTCTAGGTTATCATTATTTTGAAGGAAAGCTTCTCACTATAAGCGAAGCCAGAGACGAGATGAAAAGAGAATCAATACCTTTTGAAAAACATAATTTTCCAAGTTCAAAATCGATTCTGATCCCGCTTCCACTCAAGTTGACCATGACAGCCATAAACAACTTCATCAAGGGAATGTAGAACTTCATAGTTTCAAACTAGGCAATTTTCAAAAATGACATGGGGCTAACCTGGAACTCGATAGAACCATCCCCATATGACCAGGGGCGACTGTATTCTTAGGGCATCATTTTTAAACCTTTTAAATGCATTACAAAAACACACTTAAAACCCTAATCTTAGAAAAAATGACAAAATTAGGGCACAAATTTCACCCTCCCTATTTTAACAGTTTGAATGTGCGACAAAACCCTAAGTAAAAACAAGATTCAACTAACCCTAAATTACTGTAAAGACATGAATTTAATTTACCTGACTATGAAACAAAAACCTAGCTAAATCTATATTTAAAAACCTAACCCAACACGATGCTATCACAAAAAATCATGAAAGCGATTGTGCCCTAACTCACTATAAAACCAGAAACTCAAACATAAAAAAAAAGAGCAGCAAACAAAAAGAAAGAAGACACACACACAAAACTTCAAGAAAGCGATCCCATTCAAAAATCCCAATCAAACAATACGAACGAAGAACACGAAAGAAAAATATAAATAAAAAATGAGAGTAGAACCCTACCTTGAATGCAAGACTTGGCTAACCTTCAGAATTGATCTGCAACAATTATCTCCTTCTCCTTCAATCGATTCGCTTAGATGGACTCCGCAGAAGTTCTATTTCACTCTTCAAGTTTTTAACAATGATAATAATGATACGTTTAATCCTTAATGAAGGTAAAAATCAGAGTTCTTACCTACACCAAGCTGCTGTCATTAATGTATTAAATGCAATCGGGTAGAGTCAGAACTGAAAGAGAATGAACACTTCACTAAAGTGCAACTTCAGTAAAAAATTCAATGACCCAGAAAACGACGGGGGTGGAATCGAAATGGAAACTAATTTGGAAAGTTTAAGAAATTTTGCAACTTCAGTCCCGTTCCATGTCCGGGTCCGCTAAAAAAGCACAAAACGAAACCAAACACATAAAGTAAAACAAAAGACTGACATAATAAAACTTAAAGAAAAAGACTTAGACTAAAACCAAAAATTGAAATAGCGGAGGTGGAGACGAGATAGATTTTGATTTCGTAATTTTCAATAATCACCAACTTAACATACACTCCGATTTTGGCTCTGATAAATACAAACAAAAGGATTTTAAAGAAATATCATCGGGATGGGAACAAAAAGAAGTTTCAAAAGAACTTTCAGAACATGATTCAGTTCCGGTTCTACTTCTGATAGAGAAATTTAAGAAAAACAAAGTGTTGGCAAAACAAGACTCCTCACTTTGTTTGAAAAAGAACTAACGACAAAGAACACAAGGGGGGCCCCTTTTGATCAAGACAAAAGATGGGGTGGTTATGCAAGGCATAACACGATCCTTTTCCCAATCTGAGTTGTTCAAATATCATGCCATCAAGTATGATGAAGACTGGGAAAATCTCTCCAACAGGTCCAAAGAAGGGAGTTACCAAGTGTTGTGAGTTGAAATCATAAAAATTGATAAACTCTAGCCCGTAATTCTAAAATTCACGGAGTATGCTACTTTGAAGTAGCAAGAAGGAAACCCTATTATTGGTGAATAATTCCTTATGTAATAGCTATAGCAAGAGATCAATCAACAAGAAGATAAACCGCTATAGTGTTGCCACTAGAAGCCAAAATAGGGATAAGGAGAAAATTGTATTTTAAAATGTAATATATTGTGTGGGTAGGTAGAACCCTAGTTTGTAGTGAATCTTGGCCACATAAATTTAAATCAATCTTGGCCATTCATTCTACTTTTTGGAAACTATAAATAGGGGGTCTCCTCTCATTTTCAAGAGAGTTGAGTTTTTGTAATGACATTTTGTAGAAATTTTAATAGAAATAAGTTGACTTTGGTGGATTTCTAAGTTTCTTTGCATGTTTCATGATTCTTCTCTCATAGTCAGATGATTTAGTTAGATTTTATTTGTTGTTTCAGTTACTTTTAGTTAGCTTCAGTAGATTTAGTATTTTTGTTCTATGGTTGTGAAGATTTTTGCTGTGTAGATGCCTTCTTAGTCCGTACTTTTGGCTTTTTTCTATTGGTAGATGGTTGTGTGAAGTTAGTCTGGACTTAAATTCAAAGCTTCTCTAAAAAAATTTCTTTGTTCATGCATGTACATGGTGAATGAATGATAAAAAATTTGTAGTCCTTAGAAGATAGCACATATTTCATGACACTGTGACATATCTAGTTGAGTGAAATTTTGTTTTAAGGAAGTTGTCCATAGTAGAAACCTCCATGATCACTATTCATTCATAGTTGCAGGTCCAAGAACCTCTTCTCTTCCCCGCCCTTTCTTCATTTTTTTAATAAGTAACCTATGCTAAGGTTCATTGCACATTGTAAAGCCAAATCTTAAGTCAAAACAGGAGTTCAAGATCATTGTCCGAACTTAGAACAAAGTACGCATCAACTTCCCACCTCAAGAACTTCATCCAAAGACTCAAATTTCTTCCAACCTAACTTTCATAAATCTGCCCTATGATTACCAGAAAAATCACATCAAACATCAACTGAGATATTCCATGCAAGTTATGACCTGACACCTCAGAGACCCTGGGGTAATTTTCAGCAAATTGTTTTTGGATATTTCCTTTCAAGAGAAGTGATGAACCTATGCATTACTTGTGTTGAGAAAGTGAGCCAAAACACCCATCAACACCTTCCTTCCATACCAGATTTTGGTCCCACTATAATGATGTTTGTACCAAACATTGCAGATAAAGGTAAAGGCCTGGTTCCTTCTGAACCTACTACTAGATCTGGGAAAAGAAAAGGTGTTCCTCTAGTAGTCCTTGTCAAGCAAAGAAAAAAGAAGGCTTGTAGGGAGAAGAAAATGAGTGTAACTAATGATCAAGAAGAAGAGGAAAAGATCCTACTACAAAATTGACAAGAAAGAGAAGGGTGAGAGCATCCTTTGATGCATCACAGGAAACTAGTGTTGGCTCGAGGAAATTTCTTTATTTGTCTTCCTCTGAAGATATTGATGAATAAGATGCTAATGATGCAAAGAGGAATAAAGTTGAAGATGAAGTTTCTCTACACTAGGAAGTACAAAAAGCCTCCTTGATAAGACCTAGTTCTCCTCTTAAGCTTGATGTTTTGGTAAACCATATGTTGAATCAAGACAATATGGTGAATTCCACAATTTAGTATGAGAAGAGGATAAAGAAACAATAATTCTAGCTATCATCAAATATGTTATTAGTTTGGATGAAAATTGGGATAACATTAAGTTTGATGTTCCTAAGAATTTATGGGAAGTTCTGATGAAAAGAAGAGTAGAGGCAGTTGAGTTAGAAGAGATAATAAGAAATAAAGTGTACAATTAAATTGCACCCTCTCTATCTCCAGATAATTTAGAATCCTTGAAGAGAATTTGTGCTAAAAATTTCAGGGAGAAAAGAAGAGTTAACACCCTGATGTCAAAAGATAAGAAGGAAATCAAAGAAATAGGGAAGGAAACGATAGGTATTATCAAAGATATTGCGAAAAGGTATGGCATGATCAGTGCATCCGGTTCAACATTTGAACCTAGAAAAGAATCCTCTAAAAAAGTGATTGAGGAACCTCCTTCTGGTGTTGTTGATGATAATATTCCTCTAAAAGTGAATGACACCATTGTCCCTCTAGAAACTAGTAGTAGAAATGTTCTACCAGAGATCAATGTTGTTTATGAGATTCCAAAAATTGAAGAACATGCTGAAGAAAATGTTGAAGTAAAATTTCATGTTGCTACCCCTCCAGTACACCCCGAAGAAGTAGATAGAGATAAGGGAGAAGAAGAAAAAGAAGAAGAGAAAACTGAAGAGAAAATTGAAGAAGAGAAGATAGAAGAAGAAAAATTGGAAGAAAAGCTTGCAAAAAAGGAAAAAGAAGAAGAAAATAGAAATCAGTAATCATATAGCATTGCTAGAAAGAATGAAGAAGTATCCTAGGAGGTTGCAGAATCATAGAAGTCCACTAGAGAATCTTCCTTCGGTGATGATTTTTTGTAAGGACTATTATCTAAGTAGATTAGATTTCAACTAGTAGTTCCTCCAGAACTCCTACAGCTTCTGACCAATCAAGGTTTTGTAGACTTGAGTAAGATTTCTTTTGTGCATAAACTGGTATTGGGTGATGTATTTCATGCATTTGGTAGAAGAGAATTATTTGAGATGCATCAAAAAGGGATTAAGCTAATTGAAGACACCATTAAGTCCCTGTAAGATGTTACACCAAATACATCTATTGACACATCTCTCTCTCCGGTTGAGAACTTGAAGCTTCTTTTGGACTCCTTTAAGGAGCATGCTTCAGGCCTTACTGAGAAAACAACCCAGGATGCAAAAAAAAGCTATATGAGAAAAGATTGTTGATCCTTCATGATAAATGTGCCTTGGCACATACCAATGTTGAGAAAATCCTTGAAGCTATGAAGGCTTGTGAATTTGAAGGTAATGTTGTGTTTGCATATTGTATAAGGTGGTCTGATACCACTCAAAGCATAAAAAATTTAATGGACTCCATTAAGTCCTAGTTATTTATGTTACAAAAGCATAAGGAAGAGATAATCAGGAAGTTTTTCTTTCTTGGTGATAATGTGAGAATGGAGTATACTCTGGTAGCCAGTTCTTTGGCTAATGTGGAAAACTTGGACAAGATAAATCTAACTCTGGACTCTTCAGATGAAGCTAAAGAAAATTGATTTCTTTAGAATCTTTAGACAAGTTGCTGGTATCTGCTAAGAAGAGTTGGGAGGATGGAAAAGTGGTCTAGCAACGCATTCTACAAGAACTACAAAGTGCACCCTCCTCCAAGTAAATTTTTTCTTTTGTTTTACATTTTATGATATAACTCCTCAAGGGGAGTTCAAATTTTTTGATTCCATTCTAAATGATAACTTTCTTGTTTGTTTTGACCTTTGTCCTTGATGTCAAAGGGGGAGAAGAGGAATGAGAAGTTTTGTATATTCTATATAGTTTTTGGCACATGTTGCCATCAATGATAAAGAGGGAGATTGTTGGAAGAATGAAGATCATATCCCTTGCTACTAGTTTTTTTGTCATTGATGTCATCATATATAAGTTGCAACCACAAGACTCTAAGACTCATTAATCCAATATTCTAAACCAGTAGTATAGAATTATCCTCTAGTATTTTTGTCCAGCATCCTATCCGATAACCAACGACTACTTTAGTTTTTGGGAAGTGGTCTATGGTTGGTAAAAGCATGCTTGGACAAGAAATCATGTGTATAGATGATCATGGTGATCATGGAATCATTCTTTTAGTTCACATTTTTGTTGTTAGATCTTTTGATGGCTGACCTATGAGCAGATTAAGATGTATTGGATTAATTTTGTTTGTGTAATCCACACTGACATATCACTTGGTTGAAACATTTTTGAAGAAGTTTTTGCTTGGAGTTGACCTGATTGTTAAACTATGGACAATCAAATATATATACAAATTGTTTTGAAGATATGAAGAATGAGAGTATGCGAGAGATATGTGAATGTTAGTAGATTGTGTGGAAGCAGAAAAGAGTGAAGTGTGATCTGATGGCATGCAATTTTTTGGAATTACAAATGAATTGAATCTACACTTGAGGTGTACTTATTTTTGACTTCTCAGTTGTATTTGGTTGTCCTTGATGATAAAATCTACTGGCATGCTCTTTGGTATATAAGATAATCATTCTGAGGCTTTGTTTTTGGTATTTTTAGTGCTATGTTAATTTATTTCAGACCAGCTATTCATTTTCAGCTATCTATTTTGGTCATTATTCATTTACAGTTGTGCCTATGGTTTTAATTGGATTGACACTATTATCATGCTATAAGATATAGGGTTATCTGTTTAAATCATCTTGGATAGGTTTAGTTTGATCAGGTGACAAATTATTTTTAGATGCCTATAAGTTATTATATCTCCAAGTGACAATATTCTTTTCAGGTGCATAAAGACTTCATTAATATTGGATCTTTATCAAGTTGATCTTGGTATATGATATTAGTGCATTTTACTTGGTTCATTTGCTTATATCTTCTTGCCATCATTGGTATATGAGGTTGTTATACATTCTTCAGATGGTTTTTTTCATTTTATATCTTCATGACTCTTTCACATTATCTTGGTGTCATTGGCTATGACACACTAATTGGTATACATGAAGTCTTTATCTCGTTCATATATTTCACATTTATAAAGGTTGTTGGTTTTGTTAAAAGGAAAGAGGTCACATTGTAATCGACATATTGGGTCTCTTTGCACTTTTATTGAATGAGGGAAGTGACTTCATTTAAAAGTCATATTGTGGTGCTATTATTATTTGGTTGGCAATATGGTATGGGGTTCTTTGTTTAGACTGTCTTAGTCGGCAGCATATGTAGCGATAGCTCATTATAGGTTTTCTCTACACCATGATGATGTCAGCATTATTGTCTCTTTGATAGTGGAATCCAAATCATTGTGATGTTTTGTTTAAGTGTATTGGATTTAAAATGTTATCAATATTTTCGTAAAGTCTTCACATTGACAAAATTTTAGGGCAAAAGACTTTTGTTGTTTCTTTCATTTTGCTAAGGGTTGAAACCCTTGCTTTAGTCATCACCATGGTAATCTTTTTCTTTTTTCATTGATGCCTCTATGTGGTGTTGAGAGTTCGATGTGAGTCTAGTCTGAGAAGTAAAAGCCAATGTGAGTTGGACAAAGGTAAAAAGAAGTTACGAATATGGGAAACTAGGATGATAGGCATCAAATCTCGCTGTTTTTTATATGATATTATGGGTATTTAACTAAGAGGCTCTTGTGAGTTAAAAGATAAATAGATAGATCCTTTGTTTTATTGTTGTTCTGTAATCTAAAAAGGGGTTGGTGCTCCTTGAAATTGGTGTTTCAAAATGAGGGGTTGGTCCACAAAAAGTAACCTAGAAGGCATTCTTTACAGTGGTTTTCAAATAAGAGCCTGAAAGGTAGCATTTTCAGGAGTGGGTTTTCTACCCCGAGAGGGTTTTCCACTCGACAAATCTTGTATCTCTTTGTTCATCTGTGGTTTCACTACTTTACTATGAGAATATTGTATTGTTCATTTTTTTTCTATTACACTTCTCATTTCAGTTCTTAATGGTTGCATTCAATTTATGGATGATTTAATCATTGAAATATTGAGAGCATAATTAAGTTTTGTTTCATTTTCTAAAAATTGTTAAATTGGTTCATGACACTGATTCACCCCCCCTCTCAGTGTCTTTTTCACTCCAAAAATTGGTATCAAAGTGTAGGGTCCTCTGATAGGTCTAAACCACCTAGGATTGATTTTGGTCTTGGTGTTTCTTTAAAATGTCTCAAGCTCATGAAGGCACATCCATGACTAGAGCTCCTTTATTTGATGGAACAAATTATGTGTTTTGGAGAATCAGAATGGAAACATATATGATTTCTATTGATATCTATGTGTGGAGCATAGTATTAAATGGGTATACTATTCCACCTACATTACCCACAACTACTGATGAAAAGAAAATATATGAAACTAATGCTAGAGAAAAGAATGCTCTTGTGTGCATTAACTAAAGATGTCTTTATTAAAGTTATACACTGCAAATCTACCCAGGAAATCTAGAATAAACTTGAAACCATTTATCAAGGAAATGAAAAAGTTAAACAGTCAAAAGGCCTTACTCTAAAATATCAGTTTGAGGAAATAAAAATGAGGGAGGGTGAAAAAGTGGCTGATTACTTCTTGAGAATTAATGAAGTTTTCAATGTTATGAAAGGGCTAGGAGAAGATGTAAAATAATTTGATGTAGTAACTAAGGTCATTAGAACCTTACTACCTAAATTTGAAGCTAAGGTTTCTACTCTTGAAGAAAAAAAATCACTTTGACCAGCTTACCTTATATAGTTTACAAGGTACTCTGACTACCTATGAAATGAGAATCAGTAAAAACAATTCTATAGGAAAAGAAACTGCCTTTAACATTGAAAAGAAAGAAAAAGATGAGGATAGTGAGTCAAAATTTTCTGATTCTAAAGAATCCCATTTTGTTAGAAATATTAAAAGGGGATCTGGAAAATATAAGGGAAAAATTCCCTTTAAGTGTTTTAACTATGGAAAAATGGGTCACTTTGTTGCAAAGTGCCCCTATGGTGATCAAAACAATGACAATGAAAAATCTGAAAAATAGCCTAAGAAAAAGGCCTATAAACATAAACGAAAATTCAACGTCAAAAAGAAGAAGGGTCTGTTTAGTAAAGATGAAATAGAAACTAAATCTAAAGATTCTTTAGCTAGAGATGATGAAACATTATTCATGGCTGAAATCATTCAGCGAGAAGATAAAAACAAAAATGATAATGAATATGGTGAAGTAGATCTAGAAGGTGAATTGAAATGTGCTTTAAAAGAGATTAGAAAACTTAGAAAGCAAATTCTTGCTCAAGAACAAAAATCTGCTCAAGCTCTTGTTCAAGAACAAACTTCAAATCAAGCAATAGTCTCTTTGAAGACTCAACTTGAAGAAGCCAAGAGAGTTGAGGATTGTATTCGTGTTGATATAAGTTATAGAGATCAAGAAATACAAAGACTTGAACATGAAATTGTTGATCTTAGAAAGACCATTGAAAAGTATGAAAGTACTTTAAAACTGAATGACATGCTTAGCAAGTAGAAATTGAATAAGGATAAAATTGGTATTGGGTTTGAGAAGGGTGAATGTTCAAATGATGAAGCAAAGCAAAAAGATGTTTCTACAAACAAAAGTTCTAAATCAAATCATCTTGATTCTGATAAGAATCATGTTCATCCTTTTTGGAATAAGAAAACATCGTATAGATTCAACCATTTCTTTTATGGGTATTGTTTTTCCTACAACAAATTTGGCCACAAAGTGAGCTCTTACAGGCTTATCAATCCTAGGATACCTAGGTTTGGTCATAAGCAATACTTTGGTTTTTCTAAATAGATCAAATGCTTTAAATGCAATACTTTGGGTCATTCTGTTAGGTAGTGCAAATTTGTTCTGCAAAATAAACAACAGAAAACCAAAATGGTTTGGAAACCTAAGAATGTCAAAAACATAGATAAATGTATGTTAGTCCAAACTGCCTTTCATTCCAAGAAAAAGGACTTATGGGTCCTGGACAATATTTTTTCTAACCACATGACACGTGATAAGGACAAATTCATCAAACTTGAAGATTATGTAGGTGGATATGTGAAGTTTGGTGATGATTCTGGTATACAAATTAAAGGTAGAGGTTCACTTCTTCTAAGTGAGGACACTTTTATCTACAATGTGTACTATGTGGAAGGCCTAAAGCACAATTTTCTAAGTGTTAGTCAAATTTTGAACAGTGGTTATCATGTTATATTCACTTCATAGGGATGTGAGATTAAAAACAAGCTTGGAAAGGTTGTTGTAGTTGGAAGAATGACTAAAGGAAATGTTTACAATCTTCTTGAAACATCCGGTAATGACATTAATCAAGGTATCTGTCCAATGGGTCAAGTTGAAGAAAGTTGGTTGTGTCATAAGAGACTAGGACACATAAATTTTGACAATTTATTTAGAATCAACAAAAATCAAAATTTTAGAGGTTTACTAGTCCTTAACAAACCAAAAAATTTTATGTGCAAAGAATGTTTAAATGGTAAACAATCTAGAGTAAGTTTCCAAACAAAAGAAAATTCTTCATCAAAACCTTTACAACTAGTGCATACAAACTTGTGTGGACCAACTAGAATAAGGTCTATTAATGGTGAAAAGTACTTTATGCTATTTGTGGATGATTATACTAGAATGGTTTGGGTCACATTTCTTAAACACATATTAGAAGACTTTAAAAGGCTCAAAATCTTTGGTAAAATGGTTGAAAAAGAATCAGATTTAAAGCTCAAATGTTTAAATTTTTGATAAAGGAGGTGAGTTCACCTCTCAGGAGTTTATTGATTACTATGAACAACACAATATTTAGAGGAAATATTCTGCCACTAGAACACCTCAAAAAAATGGGGTAGTTGAACATAAAAATAGAATAGTAAAAGAAATGGCTAGAACAATGCTAGATGAGGCTAAGTTGCCTGATATGTATTGGAAAGAATTTTGATGTAGGTGTTGGAATGATGGATGCACATGTGTCCTTGATGAAGCTGCAATGCAATCTTCAATGGAGGACTTTTGCCAAGAATAAATATTCAACCACAAAGAAAGTATGATAATGGCATTCAAATAGAGATTCTATTATGATCTATCAGATATTTTACAAAGAGTACATATGCCTGATTATATAAGCAAGTGTTAAACCTATAATTAAAAGGGTGTTGCCAAGTGTTAAAATCACACTTCATGTGACAACAAGAAACCCTAACCAACTACCTAGGGAATGATAACAAGATGGAGATAAGTTCTAGAAAAGACAACTCATCTTCTAGAAGGGAATCTTATCTCAACAACTTTATTAAATGATTAAATGCAACCTAGGACTAATATGATTAATTAAGACCTAATTTAACTTATTCTAGTGTAATAAATAATTAATTACACTAACAGTAGGAGCACCTTGTCAAAATCATGCTTCCATTTGGAAATTTATGAAGGTTGATCAATTTTGTGGTTTCAATGCTATTCAAGGGTAATTAAAGTCCTTGGGATTCATTTCTAATGTGTCTTAGAAGGTCATTAGAGTCAAATTTTGGAAAATGTAAAAGATGTCAAAAATTATCAACATAAATGTGAAATGCAAAATTGTAAAAATTGCACAATGCAACATATGGAATATGAAAGGTCAAGGGGGCTCCAAATGATGCAAGGTAGTTAGAAGGTAGTTGTAATGTGATGATTCATGTTTTAATGCCTTTATAAAATCTTTATAAACCATTTTTTAATTTGTGGATGGTTGAATAACGAAGTTAGCTCAATAAAAACACTGTTTTATAGCATTTTTCTTCAAAAAATCACTGATTTCAGCCCTTGTGCAGATCTATATGGGCTCAAGTGCATGTCTAATGGTTTTGAAATGATAATAGGATCAATCACCTCCAATTTTATTTTTGTCTCATGTAAATTAGTTTATTTTTATGCAAGATATTTAAAATTTGGTGCTAATATGTGAAACCTTGATTTAGGTAAACAAAAGTATGAAAAATGATGTTTCTCATGTTTTTAACATTCAGATCTCTTGATTTTTGGTGAGGAAATCCTTTGGAAAATTTATTTTCGTGTTCTAAAAGCTTTGGAGAAAAATATTAAGGGTAAACTAAGTAAATCTTGCATTTTATGTCTGAAACTCTATTACAGTCAATAAAAACAAAGTTTTCAAGAGGTTTACACCTAGGGTTTAATAAAATATAGAAGGGAGTGGATTTTTTGTGGTTTATTAAGCTTATACAAGTCAAAATAGACATGTTTCAAGCACTATTTAGGAGGTATTTAATGTGGAATGGCTCTAACCAATAAGCCTTGTTTTGACCAAGGTCTAATTAGGCTTAAAAAGGTAGACTGAGATTTCAAATTTTGATGCAAATTTTGCAAAAGACCTCATACCCATTTCAACATATGTTTTAGTAGAGCTAAATCCGTATCTAAATGTGTGATTTTTTTAAATTTTCAGTATGTAATTTGAAAATAAACTTTTGACAAACCTCTATGAATTGCTACAAGCGTTGGAGTAGCCTAGACAAGAAATTTGTCTTCAAAACATAATGTCTTTGTTCTTGGGTTTGGTAATTAGGGGATTCGGGTTTATTTAGGTTTGATAAGGATATACAAAGTGTTGGATCAGACATATTTTTTTGAATGGTGAATTTCAGTTGAGGCTTGTAAATGACATTATGCACAATGAGGATAGTCATAATGGATTGACAACATTTGAAGAGGGTAGACTTTGTGTTTGTTCTTTTGGGTTGAATTAAGGGTGTTTAAGGTATTTTGAAGGTCTCTAAAGGGATTTGGAACTCTGAAAGAAAATTTGAGTGTTTGAATTGATTTTTTTCAAAGGAAAAGTGTTGTTGTGATGAGTAATCAAACAAGGGTGTTTTGAGTTTTTCCTAATGAGGTTGTGAAGAGTTTGTTTTCTTCCTCTCTACATTGCATTAGATTGGTATTAGAGCTCAAAAGGTCTGGGCTAGTAAGTTGGTTTGTTGTATGTGGTTTTTTGTTGTGGTTGGTTGCAGGTTTAGTTGGTAACCTGATTGTTGTCATTGAGAAGGTAGAGAGAAAAGTGAGTTGTGAGCAAGGAGAGACTTGCTGAGACCATCTAGAAGAGATGGAAAATTTGAGGAGACATTTGTAGGCAAAGGAAGAGATAAAGAAGAAGAAGAGACAAGAAAAGTTTGATAAAGAGATTGTTGAGATAAAACAAGAGATAGAAAGGATGGATAAAGAGTTCCTAGAATCCATAAAGAAGATAGAACAAATGATGAAGCGGGCAACAAGTTGGCACTTGAAGATAAAAAGAAGAGTCACATAGCCTATAAGGGAGATAATAAAGAAGAGGAGAAGGGAAATAAGGATGAAAGAGAAGAATCCTTTGAAGATGAACATGAAGAATTCATTTATGAAGAAATAAAATTTTCTCCAGATGTTTCCAAGCAAGAAGTAATAGATGTAGAGAAATTGATTTCAGATGTTGAAGACTTTGAATTAGTATCAAGAATGGATGAAGAGCAGATTCTAAATGAATTGACCTTGGAGGTTTGTAGATTATTAATGAATGATGGAGGTATGATGCTATAAATCATGTTTCATTTCATTTTGTTACTAATATTTTGGACAAGGATCAAGTTGTAGGTTAGAGGACAAAGGGAGAAACATGACATTGAGATGAATCAAAGAATAATGATTCTGACTTCAAAGGGAGAGCAAGGTATGAAGCTAATTTGCATGGAAAAATTCAAACCAAAGGTGAAAATGAATGTGGTTAGAAGAAATTTTAATTTGAGGTAGAGAATAAAATAAATCAAGGTTGTTGACAACATCAATCCAAGTGGACTTGGATTTTTTTCTTGGTTGAGAGTATGGTGTAGGAGCACCTTGACAAAATCATGCTTCCATTTGGAAATTTTTGAAGGTTGATAAATTTTTTGGTTTCAATGCTATTCAAGGGTCATTCAAGTCCTTAGGAGTCATTTATCATGTGTCTTAGAAGGTCATTAGAGTCAAATTTTGGAAAATGTAAAAGATGTCAAAAATTGTCAACACAAATGTGAAAAATGCAAAATTGTAAAAATTGCACAATGCAACATATGGAATATGAAAGGTCAAAGGGGGTCCAAATGATGGAAGGTAGTTAGAAGGTAGTTGGAATATGATGAGTCACATTTTAATTCATTTATAAAATATTTGTAGACCATTTTCAATTCGTGGGTGGTTGAATAAAGAAGTTAGTTCAATAAAAACATTGTTTTATAGCATTTTTCTTCAGAAAATCACTAATTTCAGCCCTTGTATGGATCTGTACGGTATCAAGTGCATGGTTAATGGTTTTGAAATGATAATAGGATCAATTTCCTCCCATTTTATTTTTGTCTCATGTAAATTGGTTTAGTTTTGTGCAAGATATTTAAAATTTGGTGCTAACAGGTGAAACCCTGATTTAGGGTAAATAGAAGTATGAAAAATGTTTTTTCTCATGTTTTTAACATTAAAATATCTTGATTTTCGGTGAGGACATCCTTTGGAAAATTTATTTTCGTGTTCTAAAAGATTTGGAGCAAAATATTAAGGGTAAACTAAGTAAATCTTGCATTTGTTTTGTTTGATACTATATTACAGTCAATGAAAACAGAGTTTTCAAGAGGTTTACACCTAGGGTTTAATAAAATATAGAAGGGAGTGGAATTTTTATAGTTTATTAAGCTTCTACAAGTCAAAATAGAAATTTTTCAAGCACTATTTAGGAGGGATTGAATGTGGAGTAGCTCTAAACAATAAGCCTTGTTCTGACCAAGGCTTAATTAGGCTTAAAAAGGCAGACTGAGATTTCAAATTTTGATACAAATGTTGCAAAAGACCTCATACCAATTTTGACATATGTTTCAGTATGTAATTTAAAAATATATTTCTAATAGACCTCTATGAATTGCTACAAGCGTTGGGGCAGCCTAGACAAGAAATTTTTCTTCAAAACAAAAAATCTTTGTTCTTGGGTTTTGTAATTAGGGGAGTCAATTTGATTCAGGCCTAATAAGGATATACAAAGTGTTGGATCAGAGATATTTTTTTTGAATGGTGAATTTCATAGTTGGGGCTTGTAAATGACATTATGTACAATGAGGACAATCATAATAGATTGAGAAAAATTGAAGAGGGCAGACTTTGTATTTGTTGTTTTGGGTTGAATTAAGGGTGTTTAAGGTATTTTCAAGGTCTCTAAATGGATTTGGAACTCTAAAATCAAATTTGAGTGTTTGAATTTAGTTTTGTGAAAGGAAAAGTGTAGTTGTGATGAGTAATCAAACAAGGGTGTTCTAAGTTTTTCCTAATGATATTGTGAAGAGTTTGTTTTCTTCCTCTGTAAACTACATCAAAGTTGTTCATATAGTTGTATAAATTTTGAATATAGAGCAGATTAGGGTGAAATCTAAATACACCCCCTATGAACTATGGCATGGAAAAACAACTTTTGTGAAGGATTTTAGAATTTTTGGAAGCAAGTGTTTTATCAGGAAATATGATGATCATCTTGGTAGCTTTCAATCAAAGGGTGATGAGGGTATCTTTTTGGGATACTCAGCTCATAGTAAATCCTATAAATGTCTTAATAAAAGGCTTAATAAGATTTTTGAAGTAGTTAATGTAAAAGTTGATGAAAGACTACATTTAGATGTTGAGCCTATGAAGGATAATGAGGAAGAAGAATTTGAACTTGAAATAATTTTAGAAGGATTTGGAATGAAAAAGCCTAATGTTGAATCAACAAGTCCTAAAATTGTTGAAACAAGTCCTAAAAATGATGAAACAAGTCCTAAAAAGTGTGTGTCAAAAATCCTTCAAAATATCTTGCTAGATACCATCCTAAAGATTAGATTATAGGGGATAAATATGCAGGAGTTCAAACAAGAGGAAAGATTGTTGAATTTGATGAAAAATATCAAATAGATGAGCTTACAAATTTATGTTTAGTTACATAGTTTGAGCCTAAAAATTATGATGGATCTCTCACAGATGATTGTTGGCTTAATGCTATGTAGGAAGAAATTGATCAAATTGAGAAAAATTAGACTTGGGAGTTAGTCCCAAGACTAGATGATAAGAATGTCATAGGAGGTAAATGTATTCCTAGAAATAAAATTGATGAAAATGGAAATGGTGTTTGCAACAAGGAAAGGTATGTCTGTAAAGGGTATGCTCAGCAAGAAGGTATTGATTTTGGTGAAATGTTTGCACCTATTGCTAGACTTGAATCTATTAGAATATTCTTGGCTTATTTTGTTTTCAAAAAATTCACTGTTTATCAAATGGATGTCAAAATTTATTTTCTAAATGGTTATCTAGATGAAGAGGTTTATATAGAACAGTCTGAAGGGTTTATTTGCAAAAACAAGCCTAATCATGTCTACAGGCTGAAAAAGGCCCTATATGGCTTAAAACAAGCACCTAGAGCATGGTACTCTAGGTTGGATAATCATTTGAATTCTAATGGCTTTGTTAGAGGAGGTGTTGACAACAATATTTATGTTAAGATTAAAGGTTTTGATATTATGGTTGTTGAAATCTATGTAGATGATACTATATTTGGCTGCAATACTGTTGCTTTGAGTAAAACATTATCTCAGATTATGGAATCTGAGTTTGAAATATCAGTGTTGGGAGTATAACCTTCTTTTTGGGTCTTCATATTTCTCAGCATGAAACTGGTATATTTCTCTCTCAAATAAAGTATGCAAGAGAGATTCTTAAGAAATATCAAATGGATGAATGTCATCCAATTAACACTCCAATGGTTATAGGCTGCAAACTTACTAAGGTTAATGATTCTCCTTATGTAAATCCAACTGAATATAGGTCAATGATTGGTACCTTGTTATATTTAACAACTTCTAGACCTGATATAATGCAGGCAGTTTGCATGGTTGCAAGATTTCAGTCATCTCCTAAGGAATCTCATATTACTGTTGTTAAAATAATTCTTAAATATGTTCAAGGCACTCTTGATTATGGTCTTTGACTCTTTGGTATGCTAGAAGAAATGATTTTCCATTAATTTCATATACTAATGCTGACTTGGTTGGTTGTTTGGATGGTAGGAAAAGCACCAGTGGTGTTGCATTCTTTCTTGGTGATCGATTAGTGGCATGACACAACAAGAAACACAAATTTGTGTCACTCTATACCACTCAAGCAGAATATATTGCTGCCACTTCTTGTTGTACTCAAGTACTTTGGATGGCACAAACTCTATCTGATATGGGTATTGAAGTTCCTAAACCTATTTCTACTCTATGTGACTATAGTAGTGTGATTAATATCTCCAAAAATCTTGTTATGCACTCTCGTACTAAACATATATCTATCAATTTTCACTTTCTTTGAGAAAAAGTGTTGTCTAATGAGGTTTGTTTACAATTTTTTGCCTCACAAGAATAGGTTGCTGACATTTTTACCAAGCCTTTAGCTAAAGAATTATTTGAAAGGTTGAGACTTCGATTAGGAGTTATCTATCAATCTTTACTTCTCTGATTTAGCTAGTTTTGGCTTAGGGGGAGCTTGTTACAATATTTATTCATTCACAACTCTCTTGTTCTTTCAGTTTGCTGCTCTTTTTGTTTTACCTGTAGTTGGTTCATACAGTTCTTTGTTGGCTTCTTAGTTGTGGTTACATTGCATTTCTTTATCATTGAGGCAAAAAGGGGTAGAGTAATTTGTGTTTTTCCATCAAGGACAAAGGGGGGTTTGTTGAATTCTTAGTTGTCTTTGGTTGTCCTTGATGAAAAAATATGTTGGCATGCTCTTTGGTACCTCAGATAATCATTTTGAGGATTTTTTTTTGGTATTCTTGTTTATGGTGACTCGAGATTTTTAGTGCCATGTTCATTTATTTCATATCAACTATCTATTTTAGTCATTATTCATTTACAGTTTCACCTATGGTTTTAATTGGGCTGACAATGTTATCATGCTACAAGATATAGGGTTATCTATTTAAATCATCTTGGACAAGTTCAGTTTGATCAAGTGACAAATTATTTCCAAATGTCTATAATTATATCTCTAGGTGACAAAACATTCTTTTCAAGTGCATAAGGACTTCATTAATATTGGATCTTTATCAAGTTGATCTTAGCATATGATATTAGTGCACTGTACTTGGTTAATTTTCTTATATCTTCTTGGCATCATTGGTATATGAGGTTGTTATACATTATTCAGATGATTTTTTCATTTCACATCTTCATGGATCTTTCACATTATCTTGGTGTCACTAGCTATGACACATTGATTTTTATACATGAAGTCTTTATCTGGTTCATATATTTCACATTTATAAAGGTTGTTGGCTTTGTTAAAAGGAAAAAGGTCACATTGAAATCGAGATACTAGGTCTCTTTTCACTTTTATTGAACAAGGGAAGTGAATTCATTTAAAATTCATATTGTGGTGCTATTATTTTTTGGTTGGCAATATGGTGTCGAGTTCTTTGTTTAAACTGTCATAGTCAGAAAATTATGTGGTGACAACTCATTATAGGTTTTTTCTACACCATGATGATGTCGGTATTATTGTGTCTTTGACAACAAAATCCAAATCATTATGATGTTTTGTTTAAGTGTATCAGATTTCAAATTTTATCAATGTTTTTGTAAAGTCTTCACATTGACAAAAGTTTAGGGCAAAAGACTTTTGTTGTTTCTTTCATTTTGCTAAGGGTTGAAACCCTTGCTTCAACCACTGCCATGGTAATTTGTTTCTCTGCTGATGGATTCCTCCATGTGGTGTTGAGAGCTTGATGTGAGTCTGGTCTAAGAAGTAAAAGCCAATGTGATCTCGACAAAGATAAAAAAAGTTAGGAATATGGGCAACTATGATGATAGGCATCAAATCTCTCTAGTTTTAATATGATTTTCTTGTAGCATGATAAAGTATTATTATTCCTTGCTTGAAGAAAGTTTTTAAAATTAAAAGTAAAGGTAGTTATTGTTGTTTATTCGAATCTAAAAATGCACAAATAGTTTTGGTGAATATTGAGTCAGTATTGTCATGTTGATTACGATTACATTAATTTTCCCATCATGGGTATTCTTAAAGTATTATTTATTTTGGTATTGGGTTTAGTTGCAACTCTTGATAGGAATTTTCAGTGATATTATTTTGTATTTTTCAGCTTGAAAAGGTTTTTTGAAACATAATTTGTCTCTTTGATTTATCCTCCACTTGTCATTAATTCTATTGGAGTTTCTTTTGCTATCAGATGAGTGTGGGTATTATTGTTCAATCAAATCACTTCGAAACTAAAAGTGATATTATTGGTGCATATATTTGTAGTCTTATAACAACTGATACTACTGGTGTAGATTCCACCCTTCATGGCCTTTGAAGGGTTTTGAGTCATTTCCTTAAAATGCATTTTCTATCAAATCTCTAAGACATTGTCAGAAGAAATCATTTTCTTGGTGCATACTTCATTGTATATTTGGTATTCTTGGCATGTAATCGAAAAAATATTTATCTTATCAAAATACCTCTATTGAAGGTTCAAAAAGAAAAATGAGATACATTTTGTAACTATGAGATATTCAGTGATTGAACATAGTTTTGTATTGTCTATTCTTGAGAGACATATGGGATAACTCTGTAATAGAAAATCTAAAAAAATAGAATGCAGATTAAGAAGTCTTGATGCTTGAATATATCTAGTATTTTGAAGGTTCAACTAAGAACCTTGAGGATATTAGGGGTATTTAACTAAGCACCTCTTGTGAGTTAAAATAAAAATAGAGAGATCCTTTGTGTTATTGTTATTCTGTAATCTAAAAAGGGGTTGGTGCTCCTTGAAATTGGTGTTTCAAAATGAGGGGTTGGTGCTCCTTGATTTGGTGCTTAGAAATTAGCCTATAAGGCATTGTTTATAATGGTTTTCAAATAAGAGTTGGAAAGGCAACATCTTCAGTAGTGGTTTTTATACCCCAGGATGGTTTTCCACTCGACAAATCTTGTGTCTCTTTTTTCATTTGTGGTTTCATTGCTTTACTGTGAGAATGTTGTATTGTTCATTGTTTTGATATTACACTTCTCATTTCAGTTCTTAATGGTTGCATTCAATTTATGGATGATTTAATCATTGAAATATTGAGAGCATAATTAACTTTTGTTTCATTTTTTGAAAAAATTTAAATTGGTTCATGACACTGATTCACCCCCCGCCCCTCTCAATGTCTTTTTCACTCCAACACTTCTATCAGTTCAATTTTTGTGGTTAGCCATTCTGTTACTTCATTTTTGTAGGCAACGAGCCTCTCATTTTGGACAGTGAGTCCTGGCAGTAAGCCACCTCCTTGTAATATTGTATAATTGGCTATACTATATTGTGAGTTAATCCTCACTGTGGTTTTTCCCATTCTGGGTTTTTCACAAAAAAATTTTGGTGTCTCTTGTGTTTTGTTGATTATTCTACTTATCTTAATTAACATATGCTTTGGATTGATTGGATGGTATTTGTTCAATAAGTTTAAGAATATATTGATTCAACCCCCCTCTTAGTATATTGGATATTTAACAAAGACATGCCAATATCCAATGTGTTACTAATGTAGAAAGATTTATGCTTACAACCATTGTCGTGTAGGAAAAATTATCCCTTTTTCACACTTAACTTGGGAAATATTAATAATAATAAAAGGACTAAATTATGCCTTAATTTAGTGTTGTAATATGTTTTACATATTCACATTAAGTTTAGGGCCTTATTAAATAAAATGGACTTAAATGTGCCTTATCTATGGTGTTGTAAGGTGTACCTTTACACTTTTACACTTATCTAGGGCTTTATTAACTAATTGAGATTAATTACGCCTTAATTGGCCCCTTAGTTCAAATTCAAGCCTAATTAATTTTAATTTTCGAAGAGGAAAACTCAACACTCATTAACTCCATAACATAACACTTATCATGAAGCAATGTGTGTCCTAGGTAAGTGACCTAGAACCCTAATTTAGATAATATTTTTGGCAGTATTTCAATGATTTCAAATCTATATTCACATGTCGTCTTGTGTTATTTGAATTTTGGGAATTAATGTTAACATATGTATAAATAAGAGGTAATTTCACTAAGTTTAATCTAAGAACTCTAATACTTTCAAGTGTCATAGAAATTTTATGAGCAAGTGTGATCTAAGAAATTTGAGTGAGAATTATTAAGAGCATTTTCAAGGCATTAAAGGGAAGATTTATTGAAGATTATCGCAGCAATCAAGATCCTATTATCATGTCAAAGTATCCTTGCATCATGCATAGTATTTGAGGTAATATGTTAATGTAGTGTTCAAGATCCATTCAAGCATTCAAAGGCATTGTTTCAAATCAAGTTTCAAGGTCAAGATCCACATCCATTGAAGCCATTTCATGCAAGTTACAAATCTACATTCTAAGGTTCAAACAAGGGTTTGGTGAGTTGTGGCATTGTATTTGTTCATTCATCATTCATTCATGCTATTTCATTTCATTACAAGCTTTAATTATCGAGACGAGTTTTGACCAATGCAAACCCCCATTCACCAACAACACAAAAATTTTCCCTCTTGAATTTTGTTTGCAAGTTTTGTTGCAAGTATGAATGAGCATGGTGGTGTTGTCATTAATATTTTTATTGATGTAAATAAAGTATAGGTTATTTTAGTAAAATTAATCAAGTGATTGTAGGTGGTACATGTATTGTTGAGATATTGTAGAGATGTTGTGAGTACAGGGAGCTATCTTTATGATGTTGCAGGTATGTTGATATGATGAGTTACCAAGTGCTTCTGATAAAATTAATAAATAGTGAAGAAAAATTTGTGTGTGTGTTCATAATGTGCTCCGGTATGTGCTCTAAATTTCTTCTATGTTGATCCTATGCTTGTGTAGATATATAGGTTTTTTTATGGGCATCCTTGGGTGATATACCCTAGATTATAGCTTTTGGTTTGATGAAGAGTAAAATTTGTGTTCATTGGTCTGGTAGAGTTGTTTGTCTATGGATTGGGAGAATTTTTTTTTCTCTGTAGTCCTCTGCTAGTTTGTTTCAGGTCTTGTGGATCTCGAAGAAGGCTACTAATGGTGTTATTTATGTTTTGGCAAAAGTGTTCGTGGTTTGGCTCTCTAGAAGACTTGTTCTAGAGTTACTATGTGTGTCTGTACAGTCTGAATGGACTGATGGAAAGTATTATGTGTATGAAAGCTTTTGTGGTTGTTGTAGATGAAAATAAACGAATCCAAGATGAGTTCGAGTGTATGATCAAGCATGTTATGTGGTTCACATTTTATCCTCTTGTTTCAGAAATGTGTACTTCAATGTTCATTGGTGTAATCACTTGGTTTGGCTGACTTGGTTTCTACACATTACACGAAGGATAAGTATCAATTAAGGAAGTGTATGATTGATCCAAGATATTGTTTTGGGTCTTGGTTGAGTATTAATTTGGTCCACCTTCATTCTTATCCACCATGGGAATGTTGAGTTGCTGACCTAATTTGAATTTGTAAAATAAAGAATGTGTAACCGACCTTGGAGAAAGTTTCTAAGATCAAAGATGGTATAAATAAAAGGAAAGATGTTAATGTTTAAATTCCACAAGTGTGAGAAGTGAGATTGTGTGAAAGTGATCTAAGGCAGTGAGAAATTCAATGTTTTAGACTCTTGAAAGCAGTGAGTCGATGGTGTTTGCAATCCTCTGATCAAGGATGCGAATGTCTGGAATTTTTTGTGGTGGATCTTCTGTTGCATTGAGATAATGTTCTCCGTATAAAATTATTCTTTATATGTTTTTGTATCTATAGGAATTGAGCCTCCTATCTAGATAGTGATTCCTATCTGGACAGTGAGTCCTATCTAGATAGTGAGTCCTATCTTGGGTAGTGAGCCCTTTGGAAGTAAGCCTCTTGTATCTGGTTTTTCAATTACTATTATATTGCGAGTTAATGCTCATAGTGGTTTTTCCCTTATTGGGTTTTCTACGTAAATCTGGTGTTTCTTGAGTTGTTATTACTTTATGTTATTTTCACTTCATGCTCATACTTAATAACAAATTAAAATGGATGTGGAGTTAATAATTGTTTGAGATTTGTGAATGCGATTGGTGACAACTGATTCACCCCCCCTCGCAGTTGTCTTATGAATTTCAACAATTGGTATCAAAGATTTGGTTTCTCAGAGAAGAGCTTAACCACTTGAGGTAGATCCGATGGCACACAAATTGTCAATCCTTGTGTTTGATGGATCTGACTACAATGACAGGAAAGTGCAGATGAGAGGTTACCTGATCTCTCTTGGCTTCAAGACTTGGAAAGTTGTTGAGACAAAATATGTTGAGATGAAAATTGCTCCTTCTTCTGCAGATGAGATTTATGCCTATGAGGAAATTGAAAAAGAAAAGGTATGCAATCTATAGTGGGTAAAAGCACAAACCTATGTCATACTTTATAAAGAAATCTACCAACAACAAAAAATAATTTGAACTTCGACCACATAAAAGTGGTCTTTATGTTTTGAATTTCAAAATGGTGTAAACTAATGAAATGTAGAAATTTTGATGAAGTGTATTCTTGTAATTTTTAAAATTAAAAAAAAATGTTTTCATTGTGTTTTTTTCAATTTAAGGACAAATTTTGGAATGTTGAAAATTTCAGAAAAGAGTGACTTCACGGACCATCAAGAAAAAAATTGAAAAAAACTTTATTTCTCCCTAATTTTTTTTTGGTAACTTCAATATCTACTGCATGTAATTGTTTTTTCAAATTTTGATATATATTTTTCTCATAATAACGTATTAAAGTCAATAGTGTCAGACTTTGATAGTTTTCACGGGTCGTCAACTATTTTCAGTTTTTTTAATCATTTTCAAAAAAATAATAATACCCTTTTGAAGAAGACTCTCCTCTATTGGTCCATACAAGTTTTTAAAAAATTAATATGTTTTACTAATTATTTTTTAATTTCTAATCAACCTCTTTTTTAATTTTAAAAACCTACTCACATTATTTTTAAAATAACATATATTAAAACTAATCAAAATATTAAAAAAATTATATATTTGGATTCCCCACTCCGAGCTCTACAAAAGAGTATTTTTCTTTTTTGCAAAAAAATAATTCTAACTAGAGAAATAATTAGTTAAAGTTGAAAGTTTTAGAAAATTCTGAAAAATTGTTGAGTTGGCTACCAACTAGGATGTCAACTAGACAGTTTTCACTGAAAGGGTTTCGGCTAAAACCATTCCGATAGAAAACCCACACATATAATAAGCCAAATTGAAAGCCGATTTGAAATTTTAAAGGGTTTTTTTTTTTTTTGGTTTCGACTAAAACCATGTGTGCCACGTATATGCCACATCGTTTCGGCCAAAAAATACTCGGCTGAAACATTTTCAGCCAAAATTGGTTCGCTCAGAACTATTTAATTGGCTGAAAGTGTGACATAGGTTTGTTCTTTTACCCTAGTTCTTTATCTAAGACTGAGTGAACAAAATTTATTTCATTAGACATTGCTTATGAAGTGTGGGAAAATTTGAAAGATATCTATGAAGGAAATGATAGAGTCAAATTATTAAAGAAGCTAACAACAAAGCACATATACGAGAAATTTAAAATGGAAGAAGGTATAGACATTGCAAGATAATTTTAGAGGGTTCATATTGCAATAAATGAAGTAAAAAATCAAGGTGGTACTTTGATAGATGAAGATGTAATAGAGAATATTTTGATGACCCTACCAGAGAGTTATAGTGACAAGGTCTTAGCTATTGAGGAAGTGTATGATCCAAAGAAATTCACTAAAGAACAACTATTTGGCACCTTGACTGAATTTGAAATGAGGAAATTTGGAAAAGAAAAAAATAAAATAGAAACAACCTTCAAAGCCACTAAGATAAAAGATGATCCAGATAGTGAAGGTTCAAAGGAGTTGGAAGCAAACTTTACAAGGAAATTGAAGAAAGGTACTGACAAGCACAAAGGTATGTTACCTTTTTAAATGTATTCAATTGTGGAAATATTGGTCACTATGCTTCAAGATGTCCAAATAGAGCCATACACAAAAAGAACAAGATAGATAATAATAGACAAAAGGGATAAAAAGTTCAAGAAATTGTATTATGTTAGAGAAGATGCTAAAATTTTTAATGATGAATTTTATTTTCAGGATGATAAAGATGAATGCTTGTTTCTAGCCTTGAAGAATAAATTTGTGTCTACTAACCATGAAAGATGTGCAAGGAATGTGGTCTAGAAAACAAGAAGGATGAGATGGAAGGTACTTTGTTTACTGCCTTTCATGCTAGACAAGACAAAGATTATTGGGTAATTGATAGTGGTTGTTCAAATCATATGACCAAAGACAAAAGTAAGTTTACTAAACTTAAAAAGTATGAAGGAGGATTAGTCATGTTTGGAGATGATTCTGATGCAAAGATTCTTGGAAAAGGAACAATTAGTTTTTATGGAAAACACAGTACCGATGATGTCTATTATGTTAAGGGCTTAAGGAATACTCTTTTTATTTTTGGAAAAATGTGTAGCAAAGGATTTAAAATTGTGTTCCAAGATAATACCTATGAGATCAGAAAAGGGTCTGGAACTGTGGTAGCTACAGGAAGAACATATGGAAACATTTATCAAATTAAGAGTATTTATGGTCAGTATTTAGTGTATCAAGTTAATGAAAGTTGGCTATGGAACCAGAGGATGGGACATGTAAAATTTGACAATCTGGTTAGTATTAGTTCAAGAGAAGTTGTCAGGGATCTGCCTAAAATAAAAAATCCCACCAATACTATTTGTAGAAGTTGTCAATTAGGTAAACAAACAAGATGCAGTTTTAAAGTAAAAGAACAATCAACTACCAAAATTTTGGACATGATTCATATAGACCTCTATGGCCCCACAAGAACATGAAGTCTTAATGGTGATAGGTATTTTATGCTTTTGATTGATGATTATTCTAGAATGACATGGGTTACTTTTCTTAGGGAGAAAGCTCAAGCTCTAGATAGATTCAAAGTGTTCAAGGCTAGGGTAGAGAATGAAGTGAACCTGATATTCAAATGTTTAAGGTCTAACAGAAGTGGAGAATTCACTTCTAGTGAGTTTAATACATTTTTTGAAGAGCATCGTATAAAGAGACATTTTTCTGCTCCTAGAACTCCTCACCAAAATGGAGTTGTAGAGAGGCATAACTAGACTATTCAAGAGGTTGAAAGGAATATGATAAAAGAGGAAAATGTACCTGATGTATACTAGAGATAAGAAATCCACACTACTGTTTATAATCTTAACAGAGTTTAGATCAGAGGTAACAACACAAAGACTCCTTATGAACTGTAGACTGGCAAGATTCCAACTACCAAGTAATTTAAGGTGTTTGGAAGTAGATGTTATATTAAAAGAGATGATGAGAACCTTGGAAAGTTTGATGCAAGATGTGATGAAGGTATTTTCCTTAGATAGTCAACTAATAGCAAAGCATATAGATGCTACAATAAAAGATTGAGAAAAATAGTTGAAAGTGCAAATGTAAAAGTTGATGAAGATATGCACAGACTAGTTGAAATAAGTGAAGTTGAACTAGATGAACCCATCTGAAAACAAGTACAAGAAGAGAATAAGGAAGAAGAAGAACATATTGAAAAAGAAGAAGAAGCTTTGGAACCTGCTCCTAAAACCCAAAAATATTTACAGATAAATGATCCAAAATAATAGATAATTGGAGACAAAGTCCAAGGTGTAACAGAAAGAAGAAAAGTGGTAGCAACTGAAGTAAATTTGTGTCTACTTTCCAAGATAGAACCTAAAACAATGTGTGAAGCATGCAAAGATGAAAAATGGGTTAGAGCCATGAAAGAAGAATTATAGTAGATAGAGAAAAATCAGACATGGGAATTGGTTCCTAGACTAGTTAACAAGAATGTAATTGGTCCAAAATGCATATTCAAGAATAAGTTGAATGAAGATGGTGAAGTAGTAAGAAAAAAAGAAAAGATTGTGTGAAAAGGTTATTCACAGGTTGAAGGAATAGAATTTGAGGAGACATTTGCTCCACTGGTAACAATGGAGGCCATTCAAATGTTCTTGGCATTTTCTGCTCACAAAGATTTCAAGGTATACCAAATGGACGTTAAGTCTGCATTCCTGAATGGAGAATTGGAAGAAGAGGTGTACATGGAAAAACTAGAGGAATTTTAGTTATCAGATAAACCAAACATGGTTTGTAAGTTGAAAAAGGAACTATATGGACTTAAACAGGCTACTAGAGCATGGTATGCAAGGTTGGAGAAATATTTGACACAACAAAGGTTCAAAAAAGGCTCCACAGACAATAATCTCCATTTCAAGGTTGAAGGAAATAGAATGTTGATAGTGGTTGTGTATGTTGATGATGTTATCTTCAGAGGAAATGAGGGTATGTGCAAGAAATTTGTAGAGGAGATGCAAAATGAGTTTGAAATGACTATGATAGGTGATTTGAACTTATTTCTTGGACTTCAAGTGAATCAAACTGATAAGGGCATATTCATATCACAATCAAAGTATGTTAAAGAATTAATGAAGAATTTTGGAATGGATGATTCCAAACCGGTCTGTACCCCTATAGTGATTGGATGCAAACTAAGGATGATGATTGTCCTAAAGTTGATCAGAGCATGTACAGATCTATGATTGGTGGATTGTTATATCTTATTGCTACTAGACCGGATATCATGCATGCAGTATGTTCAGTTACCAAATTTCTATTGGGAATAAGGTGTTTCAACCTTAGAGTCCTAACATTGAATTATTTAATGTATTATTGTATTTAATTGTTTTAATTAATTGCCTACAATGTCATGTCATTAAGTGGGATCCACTGGCTAGGTGGTATCCCCGTTAGAGGTGACTACATGACACATCTTCATCACATGTGGAGGTAGGTGTCCCATCTTGGAATCATGGACCTAGGACAAGTGGTGTCATCTTATGACATATTATATGATGCGTCATAAGGTATATTTTGCATGGGGAAAGTGTGTTTCCTTAGTGGGGTATGACAAAAGTGTATGAAAGAATAAGTGTGAAATTCATGTTTGACTTATTCTTTGTTTGTTGAATGTGTTGAAAGTGAAATTTTTTTATGGCACATGTTATACAACATTTGTAAGTAATTTTTCATAACACACTAGAAACACGACTTAGGTGCCCAAGCTTGGAGAGAAGTTTGGCATGTTATGACAATTGTAAGAAATGTAAGAGAATGTTGTATAGGTGTCCAAATCATGCTTATGGCATGAGTTATTTTTTCCACATGGGTTTGGATGCCTAAAATCTTCTAGAAGCTTCTCAAAGCTTGTATCTCCTATAAATATGATTTCTTGCATTGTAGAATGTGTAGTTTGTTTGCAGGTATTGAAGTGAAAATAGTTGACTCCTAAAAAAATGTTTTGTGTGAAGCATTTGTTGAAGTAGCATTGTGCTTGGGGTGTATTGTAACTCTCTTTTGAAGCAATACATTGGTACCATGCTTTTGAAGGGTGGGGTCTTTTTACTTGAAATTATTTTCCCCACGTCTATCAGTGTTCATTCTATTATGTCTATCTTTCTTCTACTCTTTGATTTTCTCATACTATTATGTTTCTAAAATTATCTTAGATATAAAATTACATCAAGTTGTTCTATGTTACCTTTACTATGTGTTTCTCATTAATGCAGTTGTTTAAAGGTGTTAAAATGGAAGTTTTTCTATTCACTCCTACTTAGATTAGTGTAGGAATTTTCTTCCACATTCACAAATTCCTTTCAGTTGGTATCAGGGCTTGGCTAGCCTTCATTTTTGGGCCAAAAGGGTTTTTTGTACTAATATTTGATTTAGTGGTTGTCTTGCAAAAGGGTGTTTTGTGACCTTTGTTGCAGGAAGAGATGACAAACACATCTGGAATGATCGAGATGGAAATTTTTAATGGGGGAAACTTTGAGCTTTGGAAGATGAATATGGAAGACATGCTTGTAGATCATGACCTATGGGTTACAATTTCAAAAACCAAACCTACAACCATAAAACAAGAAGATTGGGATCTCTTGGATCAGAAATCCAAGGGTATGATTAGACTTTGTTTGGCTGATTTTGTTCTCCTAAATGTTCATGAGGAAAAGCATATTGCTTCTTTATGGAAGAAAATTGGAGATGTTTATCAGGCCAAGTCCTTAGTAAACAAGTTTTTCTTGAGAAGAAGATGTACTCTCTAAAAATGGAAGATGGAGGATCCTTTGTGGATCATCTAAATGCTTTCAATATTTTGGTCGCTCAACTGGGTTCCAATGGAGACAACATTGAGAAGAAAGACCATTGAATGTTCCTATTGTGTTTGTTTCCATATGCATGGGATCACATAGTGATGGATATTATAAGCACATCAACCACCTTCAAGATGGATGAGGTGGTTGCTTCATTGTTATCTAAAGAGATGCGAAGAAAATATTTTGAGATGGCTAAGGAGGCCCTTGTTGTTCATGGTAGAACAAAGAAGAAAGACAAGAAGAAAGAGGAAAAGTCTAATTCAAATTCTCTAGGGAGATCTAAGTCTCCTGGCAAGAAGTCCAAGGCAAGATGCTAGAATTGTGGCGATGTCGATTACATTCAAAAAGATTGCAAGAAGGGTAAGAAGAAGAAAAATAAGTCTTTCTTTGATTCTAAATCTAAGAAATCATCCCAAGATTATGGAGAAGCTTTTATTGCAGCTTTAGAAGCCCATGCATTAGATTATGTGTGGTTGATAGATTCAGGTGCATCTTTCCACATGACCTCTCATAAAGAGTGGTTCTCAAAGTATGAAGAATACAATGGTGGAAAGGTGTGCCTAAGAATTGATTCTTATCTTGCAATTGTTGGTTGTGGAAGATTCAATATCAAATTACTTGATAAAAGAGTGAAGGGGATTGATGGTGTCTTGTATATCCTGTGTTAGGCATGAAACCTACTTTTTGTAAGTAAATTAAATGATTTTGGAGTGCAAGTTGTTTTCTCTAGTGGAGGATGCAAGATGACAAGAGGAGCTATGGTGTTGGCTAAGTATGTTCGTATAGGAAATTTGTACCAATTGGATGCATGTTCATTTCAATTTAATAGTTCTTCTAATGTACCAAATAAGAGACCTTTGGATTCTTCATCCTCACCATAAAATCATGTAGAGAAGAAGTGTGTTGTAGGTACATCTGATGGTCATGCATTTTGGATACCTAAGGGTGCTCATTCCATGGAAATTAAGCTTCCTATAGAGAAGACAATGTTATGGGTCCAATGACTTGGACACATTGGTGAGAAGGGTCTTAGAACCTTAAAAAATAAGAGCCTTATTGAAGGCCTTGATGATTGTAATCTCGAGTTTGACTTTTGTGAACATTGTGTCTATGGTAAACAATACCATGTTTCTTTTTAATCTAGTTCTCATAAGTTTTATGGGGTCTTGAGCTATGTGCATTTACATGTGTTTGGTCCTATAAATATTCCTTCATTTTCAAAATCTTTATATTTTGTTTCTTTCATAGATGACTATAGTAGGAGGACAATTTTTTATTTCCTTAGAAGTAAAGATGAAGTCTTTAGTCGATTTAAGGAGTTTAAGTGTTTGAGGAATGATAATGGTGGTGAGTTTTTTTCAATAGATTTTGACAAATTTTGTAAAGAGAATGGGATTGAGAGACATAAGACTACTCCCTACAATCCATAGCAAAATGGAGTTCTAGAGAGGATGAACCAAACATTATGGAAAGGGTTAGGAGTATGTTGAGTGGTGCTAGCCTTGAAAAAAAGTATTGGGCTGAAGCTATAGCCACTATATCTTATTTGATAAATAGATCTCCTACATCAACACTTGTTGAAAAGACACCCATGGAGGCATGGTCTAGAAAGAATCCTTCAATGAGACATCTCAGAGTATTTGGTTGTGAAGCTTATGCTCATGTTCCAATTGAGAAGAGGTCTAAGCTGGAGAAAAAATATGTTAAGTGCATCTTTATCGGCTATGGTGTCGATGTAAAAGGGTACAAGCTTTGGGATCTAGAAGCATAGAAAATTATCTATAGGAAAAGTGTGATCTTCAGAGACATGAAACCTTCCTCTGTTGAGTTGCAACCAGAAAAAGATGAGAAAAAGAAGGAGGAGGTAGTTCAATTTCCACCTACTCTAGAGAAAGAAGAACTATGTACTCTTGATGGACTTGATGATGAGGAGAGCTCAGGAAGCTCTGAAAGTTATGAAGAAGAAGAACCTCAACCTTAGCCTTTGAGGAGGTCTACACAAGAAAGGCGACAACCAAAAAGGTTTTGTTATTCATTGTTGGGTTCTAGTTGCATTTTTGCCTTGATTACTAATAATAATGAGCCTAGGACTATGAGAGAGGTAGTGGGTATCAATAATTCAGATTCTTGGATGCAAGCCATGGATGAGGAGATGGCTTCATTAAAGAAAAATAAGACTTGGGATCTAGTACCTTTTCCTACTAGACGTAAACATGTTGGTTGTAATTTTTTTTTCAAGGAAAAGTGTGGTACCGATGGTAGTATTGAGAAGTATAAGGCACAATTGGTTGCTAAGGGATTCTCTTAGGTAGAGAGAATTGATTATGGGGAGATATTCTCTCTTGTAGCAAAGATAACATCTATCCAAATTCTATTATCACTTGCAGCAACACACAATTTAGAAGTAGAACAGATGGATGTGAAGACATCATTTCTTCATGGTGATTTAGAGGAAGAGATATACATGTCACATCGAGAACACTTCATTGTAAAAGGTAAAGAAATTCTAGTTTGCAAACTGAAGAAGTCTCTTTATGGTTTGAAATAGTCTCCCAAAATGTGGTATCAAAAGTTTGATACTTATGTGTTGTCATTGGGGTTTCAAGGATCTAAATATGAGCATTATGTATATTTTAAAATTGATAGTGGTTGCATTCTCATTATTGTTTTATATGTAGATGATATATTGTTTATTGAGAATAGTAAAAGTATGATTTCAGATTTGAAGTTTTATTTGTTAACACAATTCAAAATGAAAGACCTAGGTTCAACTAGGTACATTCTGGGAATCAAAATCATAAGAGATAGAGCTAACATAAAGCTTTGGTTAAGCCAATACAAGTATGTGAACTCACTGTTGGAGAGATTCAACATGGTAGATTGTAGATAGTTAGTTTTTTGTGTGATGCAAGGGATGTTTTTTTTGTAAATGATTGTCCAATATTTCTTACTGAGATGGAAGACATGACTAGAGTACCATATGCAATGGTGTGTATGAGACTAGATATTTCCCAAGTAGTGGGATTCCTTAGCAATTTCATGGCTAATAGTGGATGGGTGCATTGGGATGCGGTTAAGAGATTGTTCAGATACTTACAAGGTACTTTTGAGTATGCCTTGTGTTTTCATGGTTATCCTACTAGACCTCAGTATTATGTGAGAAATTAAGGATTTTTGGATTCAGATTGGGAAAGTGACATTAAAATTAGAAGATCCACCAGTGGTTATGTATTTATGATGTTTGGTGGTGTTATAATTTGGATGAGTAAGCAACAGGATGTAGTCACTTTATCCATGAAAAAAACAAAGTATATGGCAGCCACTCATGCTTGTAAGGAAGGCATTTGGCTTAAGAGATTGTGTTATGATATTGGTTTAGATGCATGAAAAATTACTATTTGTTCTGATAGTCAAAGTGAGATATGCTTAGCAAAGAATCATACCTTCCATGCTAGAACAAAGCACATTGATATACAATATCACTTTTTTTGTGATATGATAGAAGATGGAAAGGTGAACCTAGAGAAGGTTGAAACTTTGATGAATGTTGTAGATCCATTGATGAAACCAGTGAGCACATAAAAGTTTAGATGGTGTTCTGAATATATGAGCCTTGGAGACCTAAGCTGTTAATTTAATTTGACTCTTGATAGGTCCTCAACAAGTGAGAGAATGTTGGGAATAAGGTGTTTCAACCTTAGAGTCCTAACATTAAATTATTTAATCTATCATTGTATTTATTTGTTTTAATTAATTTCCTACAATGTCATGTCATTAAGTGGGACCCACTGGTTGGGTGGCATCCCCATTGGAGGTGATTGTATGAAACATCTTCATCACATGTGGAGGTAGGTTTTGTTGGAAGTGGATTCACTCTGAGAGGGGGGGTGAATCAGAGTGGAGTAATTTTAACTTTTAACTTTGAAGGCATAATGAAACTTTTACTCATTTAACCCAAAGTGTCAGGTTTGTTTAAGCAGGCGATCATTAACACTTTAGATCAGATTGACATGAGACTTGACTAACATTTAGAGGCCATATTAAAAGCATAATATGACATTGTTCAATTAAAGCTTTATGAACAATATTGTTGTCCTTTATCAACAAAACTATAAAACTTCGTAATATGCAAATTTGACTTTATTTTGACAAAATATTGTGCATTCATATAATGAACACAAAATAAAAAATTTAATTCACTTTATGAAAGACATTTTGCTTCAGATTTTCACAATCTAAATTTGCATGATAAACTTGAGAAAATTGACTTTAAAATTTTAAATAACCTTAAAGTATTAGATCCTTGACCAACTGAATGAGCACAATAACATAAATGACTGAAAGAAGGAGTATGCAAGATAAACATAAATCAAAAAATGCGAGACACAAAAATTTTCGAGTGGAAAACCCTCCTGGGGTAGAAAAACCACTCCTCAACTGCCTTACTGGCTTGATTTCAAAAACCACTGCTTACAATGCCTTATAAGCTAATTTCTTAGCACCATCCCCTCATTTAGAGACACCAATCTCAAGGAGCACCAACCCCTTTACTATTTTAGTAAATCATACAATAATACAGAGGATCTCTCTATTTCTCTTTTATCTATCAAGTGCCTCTTGACAGATAATAACTAAAATCCTCAAAGTTCCAAAATGAACCTTTAGAATTTCAGCCATTGCCAAGCCTTAAGTCAACTTGATTATCAACTCATATTTCAGATTTTCAATCTCAGAGATCAACATTTTTCAATAAAGTCACTGTGATGTATTATCACAAGTTTTCCCTTTTGTTTCATATATTTCTCATCATTCTTCTCTACATCAATTAATACTCACTTTTTGATTTTATCCTATTTCTCATGATACTGTTCAAAATAGTTAACACACTTTATTTTCCAAATTTTTAGCCTCAAAGAATAATTACGCTTACACCTCACATGAAAGTGCTTCCCTTTTTAATTTTAGGTTTTTCTTTAATGATTAAAGCCCTAATCTCTCAATTTTCCTCTTTTTAAATTTTTCATCATTACATCCCACGAAGGGTTACAATAGCTGCTCAATTTTTACTTTCAAAGAACTACTCAAAGATGATTATCATGTTACCATGCTACAGTCGAGCAATAGTGATAGATGTTACCATTATCAAGAAGGAAGGATCAATCTGAATAAGGTCTCCTGACAGGAGTACTCAAGCATTGTGCAAATATAGAAGTTAGACAAAAACCTGTTCTCTCAAGCAGCCTACACAAGAAGTGCTCAAAACAAAACAACATAAGATCTATAATAAGCCAACTCTTCAGCTTCCATATAGAAGAAAACACTTATCCCATATTAACCTTGACAGTAAGGGTAACGGTTCTACAAGGATAAATAAATGAGTACTTGTGAAGACTAGAAAAACATTTCCCATGAGAGATTTACTAGGTCTACGAAGAGACAGTGCAACTCGAGCTCTTTCCCCATTTGAGATTCCACCCGATGGTAGGAGAGTGACAGGTGAAATGACCATTGTCATGGTCTTCCTATCTTCCTTATACACTGTCAAAGTTCAGTAACCCTGCAGATTTCTCAATGAAACGGCTGAAAGAAAACTATCATGATGGTGGCCAGAGTAGGGTTCCAAACCCTTCAAGCAAAAGCAACACAAGTTTTTCCCTAACCTTCCAAAGTAATCGATTGAATTTTTTTTTTACCGAGATTGATATCATTTGAAGTCCAAGAGCACTATTATTAAAAAATCAAAACCACATAATACTCTTTGAAATCCGCAGAAAGATCAATGACTTGCATGCCGATAGGAATTATTTGACAGTTGTTTCCTTACCGCACAACCACGGTCTCCCTTCGGACAACCCATGGTATAGCGGTGATTAGTACTTAATGTTTCTGCTACCTTTACTATTTCCTTACTGCTCAACCGAGGTCTCTCTTTGGACTATCTGTGGTACAACGGTAGCACCTTATGAACCACTAACTATTTCCACTATGCTACCTTGGTTATGCTTTTGACAGTCTGTGATATAGCAGTAGCGACCTTGCTTTCCACTAGCCACTTACACTGCACTAGCGTAGTTTCCCTTCTGACTACCTATGGTATAGCAGTAGTTATCTTGCATGTTGCTAACGGCTTTCACCGCATTACCGTAGTTTCCTTGATGACATCCCATGGTGTAGCGGTAGTTGTTTTTCTTTCTACTATGGTTTCCACCACACTACCGTGGTCACTAGCTTAACTACCAATGGTAGCGTGGTAAGATGTCCGTGGCCTTAGCAAATACATGTCGATTAAAACAAAAAACCATAAATTATTTACTAATTTCCAAGAAAATTTTTGACACAATAATTCCAAGCATTATTTCAAGTGAAGTGTCGTATTCATAAGACATAATGTTCCCAAGTAGTCAAGGCTAAGTCACTTCTAATGTGACATTAAAATATTAACCAATGCCTTATAATATGTCATTGGCCTTTAGGCCCAAATAAATATCAAACAATAGACCCGATTCAAATGCTAATGAGAGATCAAACTTTATACCTTTAATCAAAGCCGATTTGCCATCATATTAAAATCCAATTCCATATAGTGTGCCAAAGATACTATCCAATTCCTTGAGAAGTGATAAGGACTAAATTCATCCAGAGTTCACAAATTCATAAGCACAATAGTGATCAAGCCCTTAAATAATCAACCTAAAGTAAATATTCCAATGTCAAATGAATACCAAATATCAACAGTGCCAATCAAATGCCATAATAAGACCAGATTGAGAAATGCCTAGGCACCAACCCAGGGCAATTTTGACATCAACGACAAATGCCACAAAAGAAGTCAACAAACTCCCCCTTTGTCCTTGATGGAAAAAAACTGAGCCATCTAAACCACCTTTTTCTCCCCTTTTTTTGTTACAAGGACAAAGGAAGAAACCTGTGATATACAACAACCATTTTCTCCCCATTTTCTCCATGAAGTACAACAACAATTGATACCGAGCTGTAGTTATAACAGGAATGCAGCAAAAATGCAGACCCAATACCATAAGCCATTTTGATCACCACAACAATGAATACAAGGCAATGAACCAATTCTTTTAAGCACTTCTATTTTGATACAAATGTAGAGGAATCCTCTTTTTAAGAACTAATACCATGGTCACTTGTTAAACCAATTTTTACCTAAAACAAATACATGCCCATACAAAATTTTGACCGATAACATAAACATAATTTATGATCCTAAACAATCATGAATGCTAATGGATATCATCTTAATTGCATGAAATTAAACAAATTTATCAATCTCGGGTTTGACATCAAGAGAAAACCAAAAAGACTAAAAAACCAACAACATCATAAGGCTACAAATCTGAATATCACTGTACAACCACTATCCAAGCAACCTATCAAAAAAAATTCATAAGCAAAACTGCAGACCAAGGCTAACTGTTCCACTTTTTGGTCATATTAAATTTCATCCTCCATTGTCAACTGTAAACACACTATTACTAGTATGAATAACCATGCACAAATGCATATCTTGTTGTAAGAACATAGGGCAAACATTATTACCAACATATAAAAATCTAAGAGCATGCCATGAAACATGTGAATCAATTGTTCACAGTATGTGCCACCCAGATAATGTAAATGTGTCACCAAAGCCAGTATTGTTACCAAGGACAAACAACCAATGAATCAACTAAAAATATAATTAGAGCAACAAACAAAGATCAGCAAGCTGTAAGAGAGAAACCATAGAACCAAGCTCCCCTAATAGATAAGCTTAACAAAAAAAATCTTTTCTGATCCGTAACACACCATTTCTTTTCTCAAACTTATTGAAAATGTGCAAATTCTTCAAATAATGAATTTTTGATTCAATAACTTACTACACATTTCTCCATGAACATAATAAAACTAGTAGTAATAAAATTAGGCCAACACATTTTCATTGCAACTAACCGTGTTCTCCAGAATAACATCTTTTACCAGAAAAAAATAAAGCAGCCAAATCTATAGCATACAATCCACTACATAAGTCTCAAGTCACAAAACTGTCAGTATCACATAATAATCAGCTGTCAAAAGAAAGTATTGATCATTAGATGCATATTGAAAACTTCATTATTCAAGAATACCCAAACTTCTATCAATGTTGTTTGACTGTTTTCAAGTATACATATTCTATGCCAACATGATCAATGTCAAAAAATGTTGCTTCAACAACCATAAATCCAGAAAAATGATTTAATAGCATCTACTTAGTATGTTGTCCATGTTTTCCAAGCACAACATTGCAGAACTCAGCGTTTACCATTAATGTTTTTCAATTACTTGCCTCTGTCATTCTTTCAAATAAGACCTCAACCAATTCACTATCTTAACATGCTTTTTTGTTATTATTTGACATCAAAGGGGTTTATTCAAAAATGCATTAATCATCTCCCCCTATCTTCATACTGTCTTTCAAAAACTTAGTGATGATTCTTGTGCAGCATGCACAAGATTTAGTTCTTCATTTTTCTTTTCTTGCTTTCTTCTCCATACTTGTATAGGCTTTGTCTTTTCCTTACTCATGGTATTCTTTTCTTTTTGTTTGAACATGTATTCCCTAGAAGGCTTTATCAAACGTTTCTTACACCATTGTGCTTTGTGTCCAAACCTATTACACCTATAACATATAATAGTGTTGTCTAGACCATAGAGAGAATAATTTCTTCTGGGTGCATTGTATCAACCTCTCTCGACATATCTCTCATGATTACGATTTTTATTCATCCAACAATTTCTTACTCTATGTCCATAAGAATTACAACAATAACAATAGCCATGAAATTAAGAGTGGTTATAACTGATAAAATGAGATCTTGATGGTCTTTTTGTCCTAACCCATTTTTCTTTTGACTAAGTGGCAGCAATATGGTGATCAAGATCAACCTTCAATCTTGGTGTTTTCTTGGCTGTAAATGACTTTCCATCTGCAGTAGAAAAAATTGTTTCATGCTTAGATTCTTCTGCAAAGCTTTGTCCAACTTCATATCCCACTCCTATAGGATCTTTAAAATGCTTTTGTTTGCTAATCATCTCATTCAATAAATTAGTACTGCAATAAAATTTCTGATTTTTATCCAATTGAACCTTAATAGTTTCAAGTTATTTTCTTAATGCAACTACTTCTCCTTCAATTTTTAGACATTCAATCTTTTCTAACTTCCAAATCAGACCTTACAAAATCTGCTATCCTTTTACATTCTTCAATTTCAATTTTCTGACTGATAATCAAATCATGTTTAAGAGTTAGTTCTTTTAACACATAATCATTGTTAAAACATTTCTTTAATGAGGCAAACTCATTTTCTAGTTTATTACATAATTCATTCTTATCTTTTAACTTGGCTTCTAATCCCTCTTCAGTCTTTTTATTATCAACCATTTGGGCTTTCAATAATTCAATAACCCTTTTATCATCATTATGAGCTTGTATTGCAACTTTATTTACACTGACACTTTCCTTTAAGCATACCTTAAGATCCTAATTTTCTTTTCTAATCCTCCTAAGCTCATCTAAGGCAACAATCAGTTATGCCTCCAAATCAACTTCAAACTCATCACCTTCACAATCCTTTTCGCCAAATTCTTGTTCAAAGCCACTTACCAGGTGATCTTCTTCACCAACTATAGGATCACTTTTAGTATTAATAGGAAGGGGTAATTCTTGTGACAAAAATTCACTGGACTTGGTAGGGGTTGATTTATCAATTGTTTTCTTGACACAGGTAGCTTTCTTTTGACCTTTGTTCCTTTTGCACTTAGACATGATGAATAATCCACGACACACAAAAACAAACTTCCAAGACTAGAATCAATCCTAGGTATGAAACCTAATGCAGGACCCTACGCTCTGATACCACTTGTTGGAAGTGGATTCACTTTGAGAGGGGGGGGGTGAATCAGAGTGGAATAATTTTAACTTTTAACTTTGAAGGCATAATGAAACTTTTACTCATTTAACCCAAAGTGACAAATTTTTTTAAGGAGGTGATCATTAACACTTTACATCAAATTGACATGAGACTTAACTAACATTTACAAGCCATATTAAAAGAATCATATGATATTGTTCAATTAAATATTTATGAAAAATCTTGTTAAGATTTATCAAAAAACTTATAAAACTTCATAATATGCAACTTTGAATTTATTTTGACAAACTTTAGAGCATTCATATAATGAGCACAAAATGAAAAAGTTAATCCACTTTATGAAAGAAATTTTGCATCAGATGTGCGCAATCTAAATTTGCATGACAAACTTGAGAAAACTAACTTTAAAATTTTAAACAAACTTAAAGTATCAGAGCATTGACCAACTGAATGAGCACAATAACATAAATGATTGAAAGAAGCAGTATGCAAGATAAACATAAATCACACAAATATGAGACACAAAAATTGTCGAGTGGAAAACCCTCCTGGGGTAGAAAAACCACTCCTAAACTACCTTACTGGCTTAATTTCAAAAACCACTGCTTACAATGCCTTATAGGCTAATTTCTGAGCACCAAATCAAGGAGCACCATCCCCTCATTTAGAGACACCAATCTCAAGGAGCACCAACCCCTTTACTGTTTTAGTAAATCATACAATAATACAGAGGATCTCTTTGTTTCTATTTTATCTATAAAGTGCCTCTTGACAGACAATAACTAAAATCCTCAAAGCTCCAAAATGAACCTTCAAAATTTCAGGCATTGTCAAGCCTTAAGTCAGCTTGATTATCAACTCATATTTCAGATTTTCAATCTCAAAGCTAAACATTTTTCAATACGGTCACTCTGATGTATTATCACAAGTTTTCCCTTTTGTTTCATATATTTATCATTGTTCTTCTCTACATCAATTAACACTCACTTTTTGATTTTATCCTATTTCTCATGATATTGTTCAAAATAGTTAACACACTGTGTTTTCCAATTTTTCGGCCTCAAAGAATAATTACCCTTACACCTCACATGAAAGTGCTGCCCTTTTTCTTTTTAGGTTTTTTTGTAATGATTAAAGCCCTAATCTCTCTATTTTCCTCTTTTTACATTTTTCATCATTACATCCCACGAAGGGTTACAACAATTTCTCAATTTTTACTTTCAAAGAATTACTCAAAGATGATTATCATGTTACCATGCTACAATCAAGCAACAGTGAAAAATGTTACCATTATCAAGACGGAAGGCTCAATCTAAATAAGGTATCCTAACAGGTGTACTCAAGCATTGTGCAAATATAGAAGTCAAACTGAAACCTGTTCTCTCAAGCAGCCTACACAAGCAGTGCTAAAAACAAAACAACATAAAATCTATAATAAGTCAAATATTCAACTTCCATACAAAAGAAAACACTTATCCCATATTAACCTTGACTGTAAGGGTAATGGTTCTGCAATGATAAATAAATGAGTACCTGTGAAGACCAAAAAAACATTTCCCATGAGATATTTACTAGGTCTGCGAAGAGATAGTGCAGCTCGAGCTCTTTCCCCATTCGAGCTTCCACCCGATGGCAGGAGACTGACAGGCGAAATGACCATTGTCATGGTCTTCCTATATTCCTTATATGTTGTCAAAGTTCAGTAACCCTACAGATTTCTCAATGAAATGGCTGAAAGAAAACTATCATGATGGCGACTAGAGTAGGGTTCCAAATCCTTTGAGCAAAGGCAACACAAGTTTTTCCCTAACCTTCCAAAGTAATCAATCAAAAAAAAACTTTATTGAGATTGATATCATTTGAAGTCTAAGAGGATTGTTATTAAAAAATAAAAACCATAGGGTATGTGCAGGATCATCATGGAAAAAACAGGCCCTTAAGTGGCAATAAAAAGACAAAAAATCAAAGTTAGACAACTTGATGTAAAAATTTGAATAAGTTATCTATATTATTTAAAAAAAATGTAAAAAAAGAATTTGTAGCAAATTGAATGTAGTTTCTAAACTACTAGACCTTTATTTAAAAAAATAAAATCTATTTGGTGAAAATTTGAAATTTCAATGCAGTAGTATTTAAATTTTAGGGTAAAAATAAGAAGTAGGTGTCTGTCTAACCACCCTAACCACAATAAAATGATAATATTTTTTTATAAGAATCTAGATATAAGTAGAGGACTCATGTCCCAATGTGATGCATATTTTTTTATAGTTTTTTTCCAAGTAAATAATTAATTATGAATTTTATATTACAAATTTTAAAAAATATAAAAGCTCATCTGTCTAACCACCTTAACTCGGTCAAAAATTCATAAAATTCAATTTTATTTTTTTAATCCTATAGTATGTGAATCATAGAGTGTGACACATATTTTAGATTCAAAAAATGTGATACCTTTTGAAAGTTATAGATATTTTTTAATCAGCTTATCAATCAAGGCTTTATTCGTAATTCTAATAGAAAATGAATAATAATTATTTATTAAATTCAAAGTAAAGCATAATTTATATGGTGGAAAGCTGAGAATCTCCTCTAAAAAGCCTTTTCGTTTCATCAATTTTGGGCAAAAAAAAGGTCGTCAGCCACATGGGCCATCATATGGCTTACACATCACCACTTTTTGGCCCATCATGATCCTGCACATACCCCACATAATACTCTTTGAAATCCACAGAAAGATCAATGACTTGCATGTCGACAAGAATTATTTGACAGTCGTTTCCTTACCACACAGTCGTGGTCTCCCTTCAGACAACCTATGGTATAGCGGTGATTAGCACTTAATGTTTTTGCTACCTTTACCGTTTCCTTACCGCTCAACTGTGGTCTCTCTTTGGACTACCTGCGGTCGAGTGGTAGCACCTTGTGAACCGCTAATTGTTTCCACCGTGCTACCTCAGTTACACTTCTGATAATCCACAGTATAGTGGTAGCCACGTTGCTTTCCGCTAGCCGCTTACACTGCACTACCGCGATTTCCCTTCTGATAGCCCGCAGTATAGCGGTAGCTATCTTGCATGTTGCTAACATCTTTCACTGCATTATTGTGGTTTCCTTGATGACAACCCATGGTGTAGTGGTATTTGTTTTTCTTGTTGCTATGGTTTGCACTGCACTACCGCGGTCACTGGCTTAACTTCTAGTGGTAGTGCGATAAGACGTTTGTGACCTTACCAAATACATGCCAACTAAAAAAAAAAACCATAAATCATTTACTAATTTCCAAGCAAACTGTCGACACAATAATTCCAATCATTCTTTCAAGTGAAGTGACGAATTCATAAGACATAATGTTCCCAAGTAGTCAAGGCTAAGTCACTTCCAATGTGACATTAAAATATTAACCAATGCCTTATAATATGTCGTTGGCCTTTAGGCCTAAATAAATATTAAACAATAGACCCGATTCAAATGCTAATGAGAGGTCAAACTTTATACCTTTAATCAAAGCCAATTTTCCATCATATTAAAATACAATTCCATATAGCGTACCAAAGATACTATCCAATGCCTTGGGAAGTGATAAGGACTGAATTCATGTAGATTTCACAAAGCCATAAGCACAATAGTGATTAAGCCCTTAAATAATCAACCTGAATTAAATATGCCAATGTCAAATGAATACCAAATATCAAGTGTGCCAATCAAATGCCATAATAAGACCAGGCTGAGAAATGCCTAGGCACTGACCCAGGGCAATTTTGACATCAAGGACAAATGCCACAGAAGAAGTCAATAGGTATCCCATATTGGAATCATGGAAATAGGACAAGTGGTGTCATCGTATGGCATATTTTATGATGCATCATAAGGTATATTTTGCATGGAGAAAGTGTGGTGCCTTAGTGGGGTATTACAAAAGTACGTGAAAGAATAAGTGTGAAAGTCATGTTTGACTTATTCCTTGTTTGTTGAATGTGTTCAATGTGTGACAAAATTTTATGGCACATGTAATATGACATTTATAAGTAATTTTTCATAACACACTAGAAGCATGACTTAGGCGCCCAAGCTTGGAAAGAAGTTTGGCATTTTATGGCAATTATAAGAAATGTAAGAGAATGTTGTACACATGTCAAATCATGCTTGTGACATGAGTAATTTTTATCACATGGGTTTGGACGTCTAAAATCTTCTAAAAGCTTCTCAAATCTTGTATCTCCTATAAATAGGATGCCTTGCATTGTAGAATGTATAGTTTGTTTGCACGTATTGAAGTGCAAATAGTTGACTCTTGAATAGATGTTTGGTGTGAAGAATTTGTTGAAATAGCATTGTGCTTGGGATGTATTGTAACTCTCTTTTGAAGTAATACATTGGTACTGTGCTTTTGGAGGGTGGGGTTTTTTTACTTGAAAGGGTATTCCCCATGTATATTGGTGTCCCTTCTATTTTTTTTATCTTTCCTCTACTCTTTGATTTTCTCATACTATTATGCTACTAAAATTCTCTTAGATCTAAACTTACATCAAGTTGTTCTATGTTATCTTTCCTATGTGTTTCTCATTAATGTAACTATTTAAAGGTGTTAAAATGGAACTTTTTCTAATCACTCCTGCTTAGATTAGTGTACGAAGTTTCTTCTGCATTCATGATTTCCTTTCAATTTCAAGTAGAACCTAAAGAAACACATGTTACAATTGTAAAGAGGATATTCAAATATCTAAAAGGCACTCCAAATTATGACCTTTGGTATCCTAAGGATACTGATTTCACTTGAGTGCTTACACTGATGTAGATTGGGCTGGTTGTGTAGATGACTGAAAGAGTACAAGTGGCGATGCATTATTTCTTGGATGCAGGTTGGTTTCATGGCTAAGAAAGAAACATGATTCAGTTTCTTTATCCATTGTAGAGGTTGTGTACATTGCAACATCTTGTTTCACACAGGTATTATGGACGAAGCAAACATTGAAGGATATAGGAGTGATGTGTGATGAGCCTATTCCTATCTTAGTGATAATACAAATGCAATAAATATTTCAAAGAATTTGGTAATGCATTCAAGGATAAATAATATATCTATTAGATATCATTTCTTCAGGGAGAAGATGTTGGATAATGAATTCAGGCTTGAATATGTTCCCACAAAGGATCAAATTATAGATATATTTACTAAGGTGTTTCATAAGGATAATTTTGAGTATCTTAGGAGAAGTTGGGGTTATTTCCCCTCCTTCTTTGAACTAGGTGCACATATAGGTGCATTAGTCCAATAGATCTACAAATTTATCATCTGTCTGGACTAATGATTGGGGTCTACTCCTCAGGGGGAGTAGAAAGTATCATTGTTCCTATATGATATGTGTGTTTTCATGGGTGCAATCCTAAGGGAGAGTGATCAAATATTTATGGCTGAAGAATCATGTAAAAAAATTTATTTTCCATTGATGTCAAAGGGGGAGAGAGAATCATGTGAAAACGCCTATCTATTTATGAAAAAGTTGAAAGAGAGAGAGAGAGAGAGAGAAATGCAAGGAGAAGAGAGTGCAAGAATGTTGTGTAGGTTCTCTAATCTGAAAAAAAAGGAGAAGAGTGTATGTTGTCTTTGATGTTTTTTCACATTATGTGTTGCCATCAATGACAAAGGGGGAGATTGTTGCAAGTATGAATGAGAATGTGGTCTTCTCATTAATGTTGTCATTGATGTCAACACAATACAGGTTGCTGCAATAAAAAAGAATCAAGTGATTGTAGGTGTTACATGTATGGTTGAGATACTATAGAGATGTTGTGAGTACATGTAGCTATCTTTATGATGTTTTAGATGTGTTGATATGATGAGTTGGCAAGTGCTTTTGAGAAAATTAATAAATAGTGAAGATAGATTTTTGTGTGTGTTCAGAATATGCTCTAGTATGTGCTATGAATTTATTCTATGTTGATCCTATGCCTGTATGGATTTTTAGTATTGTTTATGGGCATCTCTGGGTGATATATCTTGGATTATAGCTTTTGGTTTGATGAAGAATGAAAGTTGTGTTCACCGGTTTGTGAATTGGTCTAACATAGTTGTTTGTTTGTGGATTGGGAGAAATGCTTTTTCTCTGCAGTCCTTTGCTAGTTTGTTTCACATCTTTCAGATTTGGAAGAAGGCTAATAATGGTGTTATCTATGTTCTAGAAAAAGTGCTTGTGGTTTGGTGCTCCAAAAGACTTGTTCCAGAGTTACTATGTGTGTCTGTACAGTCCAAATGGATTGATGGAAAGTGTTTTGTGTATGAAAGTAGATGAATTTGAAGGCATCCAAGATGAGTTCCAATGTATGGTGAAACATGTTATGTGGTCCACATTTTATCCTCTTGTTGCAAAAACATGTACTTCAATGTTCATTGGTGTTTTCATCAGGTTTGGCCAACTTGATGTCTACACGTTACATGAAGGATAAGTATCAATTAAGGAATCATATGATTGATCCAATATATTGTTTTGGGTCCTAGTTGAGTATTAATTTGGTACACTCTCCTTATTATCTATATGTGGGAATGTTGAGTCATCGACCTAATTTGAATTTGTAAAGTGAAGAATGTGTAGCCGACCTTGGAGAAATTTTCTAATATCGAAGATGGTATAAATACAAGGCAAGATGTTAATGTTTAAATGCCATAAGTGTAAGAATCGAGATTGTGTGAAAGTTATAGGAGACAATGAGAGCTTCAATGTATTAGACTCTTGAAATCAGTGAGCTGATGGTGTCTATAATTCTTTGATCAAGGTTGTGAATGTGTGGAAGTTTTTATGGTGGATCTTCGGTTGCATTGAGATAATGTTCTTTGTGTAATATTCTTCTTTATATGTTTATATATTTGTAGGCGGTGAGACTCTTATCTAGACAGTGATTTCTATATGGACACTGATTCCTATCTTGGGTAGTGAGCCTCTTGTATCCGGTTTTGAAATTACTATTATATTGTGAGTTAATCCTCACTATGGTTTTTCCCTTATTGGTTTTTCCACATAAATCTGGTGTTTCTTGTGTTGATATTACTTTATGTTATTTTCACTTCATACTCATACTTAATAACAAATTAAAGTGGATGTGGATTTAATAATTGTTTGAGATTTGTGAATGTGATTGGTGACAAATGATTCAACCCCCCTCTTAGTTGTCTTGTGCATTTCAATAGGTTTTAGGTGGGATATCTCTTGAAGAGAAAAATTACAAAGTTGTCAAAGTTGCATTTGTTTTCATCATTCTTGAAATTTCATGGAAATTACCCTACAATATTTATTTTTGGTTGTTTGACTGTGAAAATCATGGATCTAGGAGTGTAGACACAAAAAACGAGAACATAGAAACCATTTTTATAGAGCCCTAGCCAGGATCCATTTTCCATAGGGTGAATGATTCCTCAAATAGCTTTGAAAAAAGTACTTTTGGTGATTGGTACACATCACTTTCCCATTCTTAGATCTGCATTTTGATTTCTGGTTCCATTAGAATTGAGCTAAATCTTTTAGATGCACTTTATAGATTGCAATTTGGAGTTGATTTTCTATTTTTAATATTTCTCCCCAAAGTGCTATTTGTCCTAGACCCCTGCCCTTGTATAAAAAGGAAATTTGCAAATTCACACTTTGACTTGACTCACCTTTTGGTTGATAGTCCTTTTATTTTGTGGATCTCATTTCCTTCTGAAATAGAGGGAGATAGGTCCATTAAACCCCATTTTCCCCTGTTTAAAATTTTGGTGAACCTATTTTTCAATGTTTCAACCGGTTGTAGAGAGGAAGTGATATTTCCCAACTTATTTGTCAATATACAAACAATATTATTTTAACAGATGTGTAATGCTTTGCATATATTTTTTTGAGAACTAGGATTTGGACAAGGTGGCATGCACAAACAAGTATAAATACAAATAGAATGAACCTTAAAATTTGATGTTTGATTTGTAAAATTGCACAATTATGTCTAGTTCATTTTTTGCTTCAAATTCCTCAAAAATTTGAGCTTTTCACCAAGTTCCTTCAATTTCAATGTTCAATTCTATATAAATATATAGAATTAGTAAAAAATATGAAAATAACGAATCTATATTATCAAATTAAAACTAAAAATTATAATTATAATTCCAATACTAGAAACATGAAAATATTGTTAGAAATCTGAAAAATATTGAATGACCCAAGGAAATTTATAAGATAGATTCAAAGCTATGTAAACTAGAAAAAAACAAACAATAAAAATCAACAACTTTGAGAGATATGAAATGTCAAGATGACAAATACATTAAGAGCTTCCAAGATGAAAAATATAAGCTAGGTAGTGAGTTTATATAAAACTAAGGAGATTATGGAGGTGTCAAATCAACTAATAGGAATTGACCACCACTAAACACCAATATTAAATAAAGTGACGAAAAGTAAATACTCCACCCTTTAAGGGTGGAGACACCTCATCAATTTATCTCCTATTTATTAAATAATAAACACATTTTATCATCCTAAGAAAGCTTAATAAAAGTGTAGGAAAAACTTATAACTAAGGGAAAATAAATTAACCCTCTAGGAAAATAAAAACCTACTTCAACACCCCCCCTTAAGCACAACATAGGAGGATGTAAAAGATGATGGGTCCTAAAAAATGAGGCCATGTTAGGCACCCATGTACATATCGAATTCCCCTCAAAGAAGAATAAGCCCCCTCCCATAAATAAAGGGAAACCCCCAAAGTAGAGAGAGAAGAAGAAAATGACTAAGTAGCCCCCCCTGAAGAGGACACTAGCCACATGCAAAAAAAAGTCAAAAATGAAGGAACTTTTTCTTGGTGAAGATTTTGGTGAAGATGTCTACAATCTAATTTGATGTTAGATAATACTTGATATTGATGATCTAATCATGAATCAATTCTCGAATGTAGTGCATATGGATCTCAATGTGTTTGGTCCAATGACGATGGACCAAATTGTGAGAGATCTAAATCACACTCTGGTTGTCACAAAATATTATTGTGTGCTTTTGAAAGGGAATAAAACACTCAGTGAGAATGTTATAAAGTTACATGGCCTCGGTAGTTGCATTACCTACTCCTTGATACTCAACCTTTGTAAATGAAAGAGCAATAGCAAACTGCTTCTAGCTCGACCAACAAATTAGACAAGAATCAAGAGAGAATAAATACCCTGAACAACACTTGCAATCCTAATAATCATTCATCCAATCTAAATCTGTGTGTCCCACCAAGTCAAAATCCATGCTAGTGCATAGTGAATCACATAACTTAGAGTACCATTGATGTAGTGAAAAATTTGCTTAGTTGCTTTACAGTGTAGCTCATGTGGCTCCTACACGAATCAAGAGACCATGCCTAAAACATATGAAATATTATTTCTCATGTGATTCAAATAGATTATATTTCCAACAAGATGTCGATACAAAGTTCCATCCACCAATAATGAATAACACTTACCCTAAAGTTTGAACTTTGACAGAGATGGAGTTGGTGCAGGCTTATAATTAGCCATGTGAAACCTATGGAGCATATCAAGTGAATACTTAGGCTATGAAAGAGAGATACCTGAATAATATTGAGATCTCTCAATCCCCTAGAATTAGTGCAATAATCCCATGTATGACATCAAAAATTGATCATGAAGGGTAGTTTTCACTTTTGAATGGTGGATGAGTGACTTCCTGTGATCAACAAGTCATCAACGTAGAGAACCAGGAAGGTGTGGGTATTATCCTACTATAGAATGTATACATTAGGATCAGAATGAGATCAAGTGAATCTAAATTTTAGAAGGAAGGATTCCATCTTGGCATACCAAGGTCAAGGGGCTTGTTTGAGGTCATAAAGAGACTTTTGAAGATGAAAAACAAGTGAAGGATCCTCTACGAACCCTTGTGGTTTCTCTATGTATATCTCCTCCTAAAGATCACCATGAAGAAAAAAATCCACATCCATTTGATGAACTTCCCATCTATCTGTTGTAGTGATAGCAAGGATAAGTCAGATGCAATTCTTTTTGATGATTGGTGCAAAAGTTTGATAGTAGTCAATCCCAAATGCTTGAGAGAATCTTTTGGCAACCAAGGGAAACTTATGCCTGTCAACTAACCCATATATTGTAATTTTTTTTGATACATCCACTTGCATCAAAAAAATTCCTTCCCTTAGGAAGTGGGACAAGGTACCAATTGTGGTTTGTCTCCAAGGAATTAAACTCTTCTCACATGGCTTCATCCCACTCAAGGACACCAAAAGCTTCTCAAGAGGATTGTAGATTAGAAGCTATGGAAAAGAATATATGTGGAGCCTCTTGAAATTATGGCTATTTTCTTCTATGATTTGAAGGTTTAAACATCTAAAAATGGTCACGGTTGATCGAACCTGTTAATTAATTAAATATGAATTATTTAATTAATGTTCTTAAGTCATCTACATATAAATAAATTTAATTATTTATTTATATTGTTCATTTTCCAATTCTTCTAATTTAATTAAATAAATAAAGTTTATTTAATTAATGCTTTCCTTCCTCTTAATTGATTAAATAGATTTCACAATTTATTTACATTAATTATCACAAGTTTAAATTCTAAATTTAAATGATATTCTTCATTCCACATTTAATTAAATATTTTCGATATTTAATTAAAACATTTCCCAAATTTCCCACTCTTCTCACATAATTAAATATTTTCAATATTTAATTAAAGCCTTTTCATTTCTCTCACACATAATTGAATATTTATTTATTTAATTATGAGAGACACCTTTCAAATTGTCTCTTCATTTTTCCATCCATCTCTTAAAATTCCATCTTCTTTTCGAATTCTCGATCTCTCACCATTCATTTTAATAGGTTTGAATTCAACCATCGATCTTGGCCAATTGAATTCCTACCTTCAAAAATCTATAAATACAACCCTCTTATGAGTGGAAAAGGACCTCTCGAATCTTAGATTTTCATGCATAGTTATTATAGTCACATTTTAGCATTTCTAACAGTTAATTAGCATTTTCATAGCTTAATCTTTTAGTAATGCATATGCATTTTCATTAATCTCATTCTCTCAAGCTTCCATTCTACAAGTTGTTGTTTTAAACAACTAAGAGCAAGCATCTTGAAATGAATCCTTGGAGATAGAGGGCAATGGGATGAATTTGAAGGAGCTGCTTGTGTTTTAGAGTTTGCATTTGCTTTCTTTAATTTAGTTTCTTCAATCTAATGTTTCATTGGTGTATTAGTTTAGATTCAATTTGATTTACACATTCTAACGTACACATTTCTAGCGCCCACCGTGGGGCCAAGCCCCGCATTTAATTTTTCTTTTTACAAATGTTTTTGGTAGGTGATGGATAAAAATCACATTTTTGCACATACGAGTCTTGGTTCGGCGCATTTATGAGATCTTTCAGTGCATACATGGCCTATTTCGGCGCATCCATGACCTGTTTCGATGCATAGACACTCTATTTCGGTGCATCCCTGGGAGTTCTTTCGGCGCATACATGACCTGTTTCGGTGCATAGACGACCTGTTTCGATGCATACAGTTGTAAAAATTTAAAATTCTGATTCCAACCCAATCCATGGATAGGATTTTCCAAATGTTATTTTTAACAAAATGAACCAATCCTAGGGTAGGCATTTAAATCTAAATTAACCAATCCTAGGATAGTCACCAAACATAAATTTTCTTTTGGTTAAAATGAATCCCATGTTTTTAGTGAAGCAATATCTTCACTTAGAATAGAGAATTTGTCAATTTGGGGATTTAAAATTGAACCATTATTGTTTGTTATGATTGTGGGTAATAGGTTTATGCTCTCCCCTTAACTGAGTGATCAGAACACTAGACTTACCTTTATTTTCTGCAATTTAATGCTTTATTACATCCTTTAGAAGGCCTGCTCTTGTGGGAAAAAGTACTCACCCAAGAGGAATGACCTAAGTGGGAACACCTAAAACCAAGGTTTCCAACCCACTTTAATCAAAAGCAAGTTGTTGATGAAAATCCAACTTGACAGTAGTGCGCAGGATAACCATCCCCAAAACCTTTGTTCTAAAGGTTGGGAGGTCTCTCGAGGAAGTATATCTATTTGCCACACTGAACGGATACCCTTACTACGAACCATAGTGTAGAAAGCCAGCCGTGTCAGTATCTAAACAAGCTTTTAATCACAGTGCAAGGGGAGGGAAGAATATGCCCCCATGACACTCACCATATAGTCACCACAGATTGTTTTCTCAAGGGATTCGGTATCCACTTCCATCACTTTGAGTACATACCTAGAAAAGACAAAAACATGAGTGCCCTTTAGGGGGTGACAAGGTTGTGTGAGTCGACGCGATTTTAAGCTATGGGCTGTGATTACTATGATGACCTATTTGATAAATTAAGAGTGAGTCTGACTGAAGTGTTTATCTTGTTTAAAACCTGTGGAAATCTCAACATACACTCTTTGTTTAGATTTTAGGATTAACAAAACAACTGTCTACTTCTATGCTGTGTTTTTCACATTTAAATCAGATTAAGATCATCCAAAACAAGAAAATTTTATCAAACTGTCAAAACATGTCAGTCTTAGAAGTAATTTAGCGCATCCCGAGTCTGTTTTAGCGCATTAGTGCTATGTTTTACCGCATTTGTGCTCTGTTTCAGCGCATCTGTGCTCTGTTTCGATGCATCTGTGCTCTATTTTAGCGCATCTATGCTCTATTTTGGTGCATCTGTGCTTTGTTTTAGCACATCTGTACTCTATTTTACAGCATGTGTGCTCTATTTCGGTGCATATGTGCTCTGTTTCGGCACATCTGTGCTTTATTTTGTCACATCTATTTTTCGAGCCTAGGTGATTTCTTGACTTTCAGAAATCAAGTCTTATCAGTTTAGTCTTTCCCATGCTTAGAGTTTGGAAGTCTACAACATTTTCTAAGAAGTCCTTAGAAAGAAAGATCAGAAAGCCAAAGAAGTTTCTCAGTTATAAGAAGATATCGAAGAAAAGGAAATTTCTATATCAAAGTCGAAAGGTCTTGCTTAAACACAAAACCTTTATTCATTGATATCACGACTATATTAGAGGTTTCACTGATGATTATGATGTAGAACCCTTATACTCAAGAGCTTTCTTTCAAAGAAGAGCCCTTTCTCAAAGGCATAACCACAATAAGCATATTCGTCCTTCTTATATTCCCCAACCTGCTATCACATACGCTACTCGTCCAAATCAAATTTTGCAATAGAGAACTCAAGCACATTAGGCATCTAGAAATTCATCTTTTTGCAAAGCTAAGATCAAACTTTACAAAGTGCAAAATCATCTTTATTTTTTATCTTTGGTTTAATTCCCGCAAACAGGATTTTTCATTCTTTCACTTAGGGAATCACAAGCTAAAGATTAAAAATCTTTTAAGTCATAGAATCTTCATTCTATCCTGACTTACATCACCATTGCACTATTTCATTCCTTTGATCAAAGTTAGTAGGATTTGAGTAAAGCTTATGCCTATTACCATGAGATCTTGAAAGCACATAGAAAAAGACAAAAGTACAGTGAGCAAAATGGGTGATAATAGTGAGAGGGAAGAAAACCCTTTTAACACTTCAAATATTGAGGAATTAACGGAAGAAAAACTTCAAGAAGCAGAGCAGGATCCTCAATTCCATACTCTTATGGAAAGGATTTTAGAAAGAAACAAGGAAAGATATTTTCTTTCTTTAGCTATTCAAGGAGCCAAGTTACCTACTGATTTTGACACATAAGGGATTAAAGAAAATCTTGAAACTCCTCTTAATGATTTTAGTGCCCTTACTCAACAGATTAAGGAATTACAAGGGAAAATAAAAGAAATGCAAGGGGGAGCAACAAAGAAGTATGTTTTGGAGGAAATATTTCCTTATCCATTCGATAGAAATCTTCAAATTATTCCTTTTCCAAAACATTGTGAAATCCCTAAGTTTGATAGGTATAATGGGAAAACGGACCCCATTGAGCATGTAAGGGATTTTCGAAATATGAGTTTAGAATTCACTCATGACGATACCTACTTAATGTAGTTGTTTCCATGAAGTTTGGGTGGACAATCCATGGAGTGGCTCTCAAAGATCACTCCCCCCATCAAAACCTTTGAAGAGTTGATAAATAAGTTCATATCACAATACTCTTACAACATTCAACACCAGATAACCATGCTTGATCTTTGTAAGATAAAACAAAAAGTAGGGGAATCTTTCACAACATTTTTGCAAAGATGGAGAAGGGTGTTTGCTAGATACTCTCAACCTATTTGTGAAAAGGAAAAGATGGAGATCTTCATCGATAGTCTTAATCAAGAAATGAGTTATAGACTAAACCTTCATTGTCCTCAATCATTTGAAAAATTGATTGAAAATGCAATTACTATTGAAGGTGCATTGATTAAGCGTGGAGTTCTAAAAATTGATAAAGAAGGTTCAAATTCATACAACAACAATAACAACCATAATAACAACAATGACAAGTCACGATTTTGGACTCGAAATAAAAATGTTGTGAATGATGGGGTAGTAGGTGCCAACAACGTGAATACAAAGCCTGATGTCCTTAATGTGTCAGGTGTTCAACATAACAATAATACTGGAAATTCTAGCACCCAAGGCAATGTTTCTAATCAAGGAAACACAACTAACAATCATGGGAATAATTTTTGCAATAATCAAAATTCAAACATGCCTAGATCATCATATTTTTTGAGTCGACAGAGTTTTACTCCCTTGGGCCAATCTTTGGAATCCATTCTCAAGGAATTTTTGAATCAAAACACTATTACATTTCCACCACAAAGAGATTATGAGCCTCAAGTTAAACCACCATCATGGAATGACTCACACTTCTGTGATTATGATAGGTGTAAAGGTCATAAGACAAACAGTTGCCAAGGGTTGAAGAATATTGTTCAAGATTTGATTGATAATCATACCATCATAGTTGAGGGACATAATATCAATAATGATCATCAAGCATTCAAATATCCGCTCCCTAATTATCACAAAGGGGAATCCTTGAATGACAAGGGCAAGAATGTTAATAACATACACGACATTATTATCAATCATATCTATACTGATGATCCTCAAATCAATGCTATTCGAATCAAAGGTAAGCAAGAATATCGGGAGGTCAATGTTATGACAAGGGGACAAGACAAGATCATCATCAAAGGCAGCTCATCTAAAGCAAAAATTCCCCCTCCAAGTCAATATAATTTGGTTGATCAATTGCAAAAAACATCAGCCCAAATTTCTATCTTGGAACTTTTAAATTTATTACCTGCACATAAGGACATTTTGGAAAAGGCCCTCATTAATACAACTGTATCTCTTGATCTGGATATCGATAAATTTCAAGCCATGGTGGGACACTTGTCCTCCTACACATGTCTATCTTTTTCTAAAAAAGATGATTCATCCATAACCCGTCCGCATAATTCATCACTCTATTTAGAAGTCATGGTTCACAAAGCCTGCATTAGATGTGTTCTTATAGATGGGGGAGCCGAATTAAACATTTGTACTTTAAAATTGGTCCTAGCTTTGGGATATTCAGCAGACTCTAAAGATCCACAGAGGAAAATTACAATCAAGGCCTATGATGATGAGGAAAGGACTTCCAAAGGTCTCATCATGCTACCAATCAGAGTGGGACCTGTTGTGAAAAATAATTTTTGTCAAGTTCTCGATCAGGATCTAACCTATAACATACTATTGGGTCGTCCATGGATCCATGACATGCAAGCTGTTTCATCTACTTATCATCAATGTTTGAAGTTTCCCTAAGATGGACAAGAAGTAACAATACCCACTGATCACATTAGCAGTCAAACTTGTTCTAACCTAAGAGCAACTTAGGACACATTTGTCCCACATAATAGAGAGGCTTTGGCCATCTCTACCTCCAAGAACAAAGAACAAGTGCAAGAAATGACAAGCAATTTTGGCACCAATTTAAAATTGAAAGATAATGGGGTGGGAGAATATTCTTTATCTCTCTCTAATCTACGCCTATCCCCAAGATCCCATGGTCTACCCTCAACATCTACACAATAGGCTGCAGCAGTTTTAGCCTCAACTTTAGCCCCCATCACTAAGTTTAATGGGATGTTTATCAAAGAAACTGAAGGAGAAGATAGAGCTATTCTTGATTGGCTCTATAAAGATGAAGAAGAATCCGTACAGCATATCAAGTTACCCACACAACAATATGGAAAGGGTTATGATATCATGCAACATATGGGTTATGAAGGAAATGGCCCTCTAGGTAAAAGGAAAGAAGGTATTGTGGAACCTGTCCAATTAAAAACAATGCACCCAAAAGATAAGACTGGGTTAGGATATGGTGAGGATACTAAGGAAAAAGTAGCGCAAATATCATCAAGTGAGGAGTTAGCTAAAACTATTCTGCGAATACAAGAAAACAATTTTGACACTGACTCCAATGAATATGAATGGGACACCATCTTTGATGATCAATTCTGGAGGGATAAAAAGGTGGATGTCATACACAAATTCTCACCTACATTCTTGCAAGGAGAAATCTCAAGACCTTCGCTTGAATACATCGTACAAAGTGATCAGGACTCTAGTGAGACCAATTCGATTCAAAAGTGAGATAGATCATTTTGAGGAGGATACCATCTTAGACTTCTCCCATAATAATGATAACAATAACATCATGACCCTCACAGCCAATGACCTTACTCATCCTAACGATCCATTACCTTTGGTTCATCCCAAACTCATTGATTGGGAACAAGTCATACCCATTGATTTTCCAACTTTTCCAAATGACGAAACCATAATAAAATTTCTTTGTTCATCTCATCCCGAAACAAGTTCCACCGAGGAATCGCAAGATCAGAGTTTTCAACAGGAAAGTGCCAAGTTTCTCAGCTATGAAATAAATAATATAAAAGAAAGATCTAATGGTGAAAACCTAACAAAGGCAGTATTAGATCAAGAAAAAAGAAAAATGAAAGAAAGATCTAATGGTGAAAACCTAACAAAGCCAGTGTTAGATCAAGAAAAGAGGAAAATAAAAAGCGTATCCAATGGTGAAAATATTTCAAAGACACTAGAGGATGGGAAACTTGACACTCTTCTGGAGTATTATCAGGAAAGATCTTCCATTCTAATTGAACCAACAGAGGCACTCAATATAGGTACTACAGAAAATCCTAAAGTTTTGCAATTGGTTGCATCTCTAATAGATGAAGAAGTACCCAGATTCATAGAATTTCTCAAAGATAATCAAATCAGTTTTGCATGGTCCTACATAGATATGCCTGGATTGGATCCAGATCTCATCATGCATCATCTATCTATTACACTGGGGGCAAAGCTTGTAAAACAAAAACTTAGAAAAATGCATCCACATGTAGCGTTATTGGTTAAAGAGGAATTAAAGAAAATTTTAGATGTTGGATTCATCCGGTCCATAGATTATGCAGAATGGATTTCCAATATCGTGCCTGTTTCAAAGCCAGACGGAAGGATCTGAATTTGCACAGATTTCAAGGATTTGAACAAAACATGTCCTAAAGATGACTTTCCCTTACCAAACATTGATATGATTGTGGATTTAATTGCTGAACATGCAATGTATTCATTGATGGATGGATTTTCAGGATACAACCAGATAAAGATTGCACCGGAAGATCAGGACAAAACAACATTCACATGTCCTTGGGGTACCTATTGCTGGAACGTAATGCCATTTGGATTGAAAAATGCAACAGCTACATACCAACAAGCAATGACAACAATTTTTCACAATATGATGCATACATTCATGGAGGATTATGTTGATGATCTTCTTGCCAAGTCTACCACTAGAGAAGGACACATCGATATCTTATCTAAAATTTTCAAAAAAATGGAACAATTCAAAGTAAGACTTAATCCAAAGAAATGCGTCTTTAGAGTGAAATATGGAAAGTTATTAGGATACATTGTGTCAGAAAAGGGAATTGAACTGGATCCAGCTAAGGTACAAGCAATTTTTGATATGCCACCACAAAGGAACATTAGTCAACTACGCTCTTTACAGGGACGGTTACAATCCATTCGAAGATTCATTGCTCAACTAGCAAATAAAAGTTTACCATTTACACATCTCTTGCACAAGAATGTTCCATTCAAGTGGGAGCACAAATGTGAAGCAACATTTGATCAAATAAAGCAGTATCTCATGAATCCACCAGTGTTGATTCCACCAATACAAGGTGCACCTCTCATATTATATATTGCTGCCACGAAAGTATCTTTAGGAGCATTATTGGCACAAGAAGACAACTCAGGAAAAGAACGAGCCATTTATTACATCAGTCGGACATTAACAAGTCATGAGCTAAATTATACCTTCATTGAAAAAGCTTGTTTAGCAGTGGTATTCACTTCTCAAAAGTTATGACACTACATGCTAACTCATACAGTGAAGCTTGTGGCTAAGATTGACCCACTCAAATATCTTCTAAGTAAGGCAACCTTAACTGGCATGTTGGCTAAATGGGTTATGATCCTAAGAAAGTTTGATATTCAGTATGTGGATCGAAAAGCTATAAAGGGACAAGTAATTGCAGATCAATTAGCAGAAGCACCAATGCCACCAGAACACCCAATACATGTTGATTTTCCTGATACTGACGTGTTCACAGCAAATATCCAACAATCCTAGTCACTCTACTTTGATGGTTCTTACACTCAACATGGTTCAGGAGCAGGAATTCTTTTTATTACACCTCAAGGACATACAATCCCAAAATCTTATCAGCTAATGTTTCCTTGCACAAACAACATAGCTGAGTATGAGGCATTGATAATCGACATAAGAATTGCAGTGGACTGGAAAATCGTAGAACTTCAATTTTTTGGTGATTCACAACTTGTCATAAACCAAATCAATGATGAACATCACACTAAAGATGACAAGTTGATACCTTACAAAAGAATGGTGGAAGATCTCAAGAAATACTTTGTTAATATCAAGTTCATACAGATTTCGCGCATTGATAATAAAGTAGCAAACGCTATGGCTACAATCGCCTCTCTACTCCAATTGACAAAGAATAAAAAATGGTATGATTTCTTGGTGGAACAATTGTTTTCTCCCACCCATGACAATCCTGAAACACAAATCATTTTCCATCTGACGAGTTCTGACTCTTCCTTATATAGCCAAATTTTCACTTACCTGAAAGATACTACTTTACCCTTAGGCTTGTCTAGGAATCAAAAATGAAATTTCATTCGTCAATCATCCTGTTACACCTTAATTGCTGACGTCTTATATCGGTGTCGTCTGGATGGTACCCTCCTTAGATGTCTTGAACGCGATGAATCGGAAAAGGCCTTACAAGAGGTCCATGGTGGAATTTGTGGGACACATTCAAGTGGACTAACCTTAGCAAAGAAACTTGTAAGATTAGGGTACTACTGGCCGACCATGGAGAAAGAATCATTTTCCTTTGTGAAGAAATGTGCAAAATTTTAGATTCATGGGAATCTCATTCCTGCTCCTGCTCAAGAATTATAACCCTTCACCACAACATGGCCTTTTGCTCAGTGGGGATTGGATTTGGTTGGCAAGATACATCCATCATCTTCAAATGGACATAAATTTATCATTACAGCCACTGAGTATTTTACTAAATGGATTGAAGTTGTTCCTCTAACAACTGTTACGGGCAAACAAATCTCTTCATTCATCTTGAATTACATCATTTGCAGATATGGTATTCCTAACTCCATTATCATAGATAATGGTAGACCCTTTAAAAATCAAGATGTTGATGAACTATGTGAAAGATTTCACATCCAACACAGGTTCTCTACACCTTATTATGCACAAGGGAATGGTCAAGCCGAAGCTTCAAACAAAATAATTCTAAAAATTCTGAAGAAAACAGTGAATGAAGTAGGTCGTGATTGGCATGTTCAATTGAATCCATCATTATGGGCTTACAGAACAACCATTCGCACACCAACAGGAGCTACTATTTATGCATTGGTCTATGGAGTAGAGGCTATTCTACCACTAGAAGTTGAGATTCATTCACTTCGAGTATCACTCAAAGGGCTAATCAATGACGAAGACTACAGAGTATCAAGGTTGCAAGAGCTAGAACTACTTGATGAACGGCGTCAAACTGTAGTTAATCACTTGAAGGGGTATCAACAAATTATGTCCTGCAGTTACAATCACAGAGTCAAACCATGAAATTTTCAAGTGGGTGATTTGGTTCTTAGAGAAAACCCTCGGAATCAACAAGATCGGGAAAAGAAAGGCAAGTTTGAACCAAATTGGTTGGGCCCATTCGTTATCATTGCAGCATACGGATCGGGGGCATATTAGTTGTCAACAGTAGAAAGGGACCTGTTCAAGGATCCAACCAACAACATTCATCTAAAAAGGTTCTACACCTGAGAAAGAATAAAAAACAATATAAAAAGTCCTGAAAAAAAAAAAAAAAGAAGAAGAGAAAAACATTGCCTTGATGAAAACCTGGCAAACAGGCGTCTTGGTAATAACAAAAAAATCATAAAATTAGGAAAAAGTGCAATAAAAACAAACAGTGAAAACCTAGCAAACAGGCATTGTTTGTGATTTTATTTGGCTCTCTCATCTATTAGGATTCATTATGCATATGCATCCTTTCATCAGCATCACACACACCTCACTATCGCATTCGCATTGTATCATCTCCTTGGAATGACAAGGATATTATCATGGCTTGATGATTTGAGGATTATCCATCGCAACAGTCAGAGTACAAGGTCACTAGGGGGCAGCCCATTTTTTTGTTAAGCTTTTCTAGCAGGTAGTCAGTGGCATGTGTCTAGCATCGAAATATCAGAAACAATAGTCTTGTCCAATTAAACTGAGCTTACACGACTATTTTGACAGATAATTTAAAACAAATTGGATGATCTTAATCTGAATAAAATGAATGACAAACTTAAAAGCAATAAGTTGCAAATTGTTGTTTTAATATTTGATGACATCATATCTTTGGAGTGGTTCAATGATGTACTGAACTAGAATCACAAGGAAGAAGTATGATTTTCTTTGCTTGTTGTTTGTAAGTTAATCATTAGTATTGTGCAAATTGGTCATGGGACATGCTCTACAACGTATTATTGATGACATTTTGGAATTTGCATAGAAAAATGGTTAACTTTTGTCTGTTTATGCAAGCAATACTCAGGTCATCTTGGTTCAATTATACCTCGATGCTTGTATTAAATTGCTACATCAAACATTATGGAAGTAGTACTCAGGTCATCATTGGTGCTAACATACCCTTTGATGCTTGTACTAACTTTCAACATATCAAAAGGCTCAATGAGGACAACTAAACACAGCAAGAAATGGCAACAAGGAGAATGGTTCATTAATTCATTTAGGATTGCATAATTCATTATTAGGACTGCATAATGCATTTGCATTTTGAGGGCCTTTTAAATAGATTTTTGAGGGTTGATCACATTCTTAAATATCTTTTTCAGACAACGGTTGAGTATGACTGGACATTTGTTACATCTCTTGCATAATCACATTATTTTCATTATCATTATCATTTGCATACTTATGTCGTCATTTCATTTCATTATCATATTCACTATCATCTCATTTTATTCATCATGATCATTATCCATCATTACAAATCATATGCATGCTTATTATTTTAATCATTCATTAATCATTTATTAACATATATATTTGCATATTTCACACATTTTTCGTATATAAAATTACATTCATCACTTAGGTTATCATATTCATTTCCATTTGCATCATGTATAATAAGTTCATTACATAAGTGCATTTCCATTACATCATTATTATCATTCATAAATCATGCCACGTTCATATCATTCATTACATATTACATCATCATAGATCATATTCTCTCATTCCATCTAAAGCATTTACATCCTACATCATACATTCAGCAGAAAGAAAGAAAAAAATCATTTAGATTATATCATATCATTATTGCATCATCATACACAACATAGCATATAAAAATCAAAACAATCATCCATAATATATGCATAAATCATCCATAACACGTGCATAATCAAATCACCACTGCATATCATAGATCTCATCAAAACAAATGTCTAGGAATACAAGGATATCAAATGTTTCAAAAAGATATATTGCATTCAATGGCATAAATGTGTACAACAAAATGCTCATCACTGAGGGGCAACTGGTCGTGGATCATGACTGCTACTGCCTCTGAAAGTAGTAGGTCTCGATGGATCTCTGCTCCCAGAATCTCTGATCTCTCATCTAACTGACTAACCCAGACTCCTGGTCACACTCCTAGAGTGACTGCGTGAATGGGTTTTAGTCCGAGTACTTGACTAAGTGAATGTTATCCACCGCTCAGGTGGCATTGCCTCAAAATATCCCATCCTGTAGTACTCGCCCTCCTGAGTAGTCTCTAGCCCCTTTGTTATGACCTCTCCAATAGAGGTGCTCTCAACTGATCTCAGTAGTCTCTCAGCTACCCCCTCAGCCTGTATACATTGCTCTCAGAAGTTGTCTCTCTCGACTGTGAGCTGAGCTATTTATGTGTCAAGGGGTGGTGGCTGTGTGATCTATGCCTACAGCTAACTAATGGTCACTTGCACCTATGCTAGCTGACTCTGAAGAGTCTAAACCTTAGCCTATAAAGCATCCACTTGTCCCTGTGATGGAGCCCTATTGGTAATCTATGGCGCTGAAGTGTTGGCCTAACCCATCACTCTGGATGTTTGTGGCCTCATGCTGAAAGGAATATCAAAGAATAATCTCTGCCTCCCACCACCCCCGCTATCCCCATCATCCCCTATCCGAGTTATCTGACTCCTCATCCATCTCCTCATCCTTAGAGCTCTCATCATCTACGTCCATAGCCACTCCACCGATATCCTTAGCCTGCTCTACCTGTACCCCTCCCTGTGCTGGTACTTGTGCCTGACCCTATGGCTACCCTACTGCTGGAGGTCCCTGAGGCTGTTGTCACCCCATCTATATCACTGCTCCTCCCATCAATGGGGCAGGCTCATCTAGACTGGTGAATCTAGGGAAAGGATGTGTATAAAAATATGTTGCATAGTCATCTGTCATCCCTGCATCGGTAACCTCTGGATGCATGGCCCACTGAGTTGGATGCAACTCAAAGTATTCTGCCCTAGTTGCCTCAATGGTCACAAAGGGACCCCACTCTGATACATCCTCTCGATGTCTGGCATAATGTGCCACACCCTGCGGCATCATCTGAACCAATCCAAGCTATCTCAGCATTCTCATCACCAAAAACCTCTCGATGATGAAAGCGGTCCTCCCAAGCAAGTATCTGGATCTGGTCATATAAGGTAGTTCTATATCATCGGCCTCCCATGGGTCGCAGTCTACATATGGTCGCCAGATGATGGTATCCAAATCATCAAGTACCCACCGCCAATACTCTAATTTTCCCAGCCTTGGCTAGACAAGGGGCCCTGTATATGCATAAATGTATGGAAATCCAATGGGGTGATCTCTCCAGACAATGGGGTGTGTAATCGCAAAGTGCTCCCATGCGAATATCTATAAAAGAGTCACCCCGTAGGAGAGACTCTTCCCATCTGTGTACACGACCTGATGAAGGTCATGGTACAGATGGGCAAGCATGCATGACCCCCATCCATATCTAGTACAGTGGAGAATCATGTCCTCTAGGATCCTACCCCACCCAACTGATAGTCCCTTTGACCTACGATCAGGACAAAGGAAACCACCAATCATGCCTGCTAAAACCGAAGGTAGTGGGGCATATCTCTCCATCATCTCCTTCCAGGGAAGCTCATATCAGGAGACATGAGGATCCTAGAAGACTCATCTCAAAGCATCTACCCCCCCAATCTCCTTGTGATCATAAATCACAAGCTCTCCAACCACAGGAATACCCAGAATCCTGTAAACATCCTCCGGGGTCACCATGATCTCTCCTGTCAGCAAATGGAAGGTGTTGTGTTCATTGTGCCACTGCTCCGCTAAGGCAGTCAACAGTGCTCTGTTGACCCGGTACTGCGGGATACTCAACAGAGCTCTCAATCCACACTAGTCTATCACTTCCAAATCCTCATGGGATAGTTAGGGAATCATCTCCCATGTCTGCAAAAATCTCTCTCTGATCTGGAGGAGGTTAAATTCCTCCTTTACAATATCATCAAGCAAGCATGCAAATCAATCAATCAATACATCAAGCAAGTTCAAATCAATTTCTATTTGTTTTTCATATCGCATGGAAACAAATTTAATAGTCATCATGACTCAATATCTATCTATTTGAATTTCAATCAGGAAAGCAAATCTATCATTTCTATTTGTTTTCATATCGCATGGAAGCAAATTTATCAGACCTATTTGTTCTTCAAGCACGAAGACAAATTTATCAAATCTAATCATTGATGATATTCAAAAGCATAAAATCTGTTGTCTAATCTAGCAACAATCATCAAGCATGCATCAATTTTTCTTTAAAAATTGAAATTCAGTAAAAATACATGGATGCGCCAAAATAGTCAATCAATGCGCTAAAACCATGGATGCACAAATTTACTCCATGGATGCGCTAAAACAGACTATGGATGCACGATTTCATGAATGCATTATTTTATCAAGCAAATGCGCTAAAACAGTTCATCTATGTGCTAATCTATTATTCCCCGCAAGAAAATATCATGGATGCGCCATTTGATCTATCCTATGCGCTAAATCACCTATGCGTGACTATTTTGCATCTATGCATGACTATTTTGCACCTATGCGCCACTTTGGATGCACTGATTTATCTACTGTATTCGCTAAACTACAGCTCGTATGTGCTAAAACAGAATTTTAAAAATCCAAAAAATTCGAAAAAGTATCCAAAAATCATTGAAAATTTCACGGAGAGGTTTGGATTGACTTACCGGAGGTCCATACGCAGGTGGTCTCTGATGACGATGACCTCGCTCGAATTTGTGGCGCTCATAAGGAATCGGCATCACTAATATCTCTCTCAGAGCTCCAAAATTCTCAAAGGTTACTATTCAAATGAAAGTGACTTTTCACCTTTTTCACCTTTTAAAGGGGTAAAAATGGCATTTTTACTATGCACAGTGCTGTTTCGAGAGTTAAATCGCCAAATTTTCTCCGAAATCATCTAAAAATCTTCCAAATCAATCTCATAATCATTTTCATCACGTGATTTATCTCTCGAGGGGGCATATAGCATCATCAATCACATTTTCAAAATCAGGGGAAAATTCTTTTAAGCAATGCGTAAAACACATCACTTCAAAGAGGGGCAAAATGTACACATCTAAAAACGGTCACGGTTGATCGAACGTATTATTTAATTAAATATGAATTATTTAATTAATGTTCTTAAGTCATCTACATATAAATAAATTTAATTCATTTTCCAATTCTTCTGATTTAATTAAATAAATAAGGTTTATTTAATTAATGCTTTCCTTCCTCTTAATTGATTAAATAGATTTCACAATTTATTTACATTAATTATCACAAGTTTAAATTCTAAATTTAAATGATATTCTTCATTCAACATTTAATTAAATATTTTTGATATTTAATTAAAACATTTCCCAAATTTCCCACTCTTCTCACATAATTAAATATTTTCAATATTTAATTAAAGCCTTTTCATTTCTCTCACACATAATTGAATATTTATTTATTTAATTATGAGAGACACCTTTCAAATTGTCTCTTCATTTTTCCATCCGTCTCTTAAAATTCCATCTTCTTTTTGAATTCTCAATCTCTCACCATTCATTTTAACAGGTTTGAATTCAACCGTCGATCTTGGCCAATTGAATTCCTACCTTCAAAAATCTATAAATACGACCCTCTTATGAGTGGAAAAGGACCTCTTGAATCTTAGATTTTCATGCGTAGTTATTATAGTCACATTTTAGCATTTCTAACAATTAATTAGCATTTTCATAGCTTAATCTTTTAGCAATGCATATGCATTTTCATTAATCTCATTCTCTCAAGCTGCCATTCTACAAGCTACTATTTTAAACAATTGAGAGCAAGCATCTTGAAACGAATCCTTGGAGATAGAGGGCAATGGGACAAATTTGAAGGAGCTGCTTGTGTTTTAGAGTTTGCATTTGCTTTCTTTAATTTAGTTCTTTCAATCTAATGTTTCATTGGTGTATTAGTTTAGATTCAATTTGATTTACACATTCTAACGTACACAGAAGGATCCCCTACCCAACCCCCCATTGACGTTAATGTATGATGAGATCAAAGAGGCCCTACAACTAGAGAAGGAGGAGAATCATCATCCTCTGAAGGTGAACTATGTGCACCCTCATGATAATTATCATCATATGAAGTGGAGGAAGAATAATTCTCATAAATATTGGAAGGATTATGACCCTTTGAAGATCTATCATCATGATGCAAGGAATCCAATTTGATGGTGGTTGGAGAAGTGGTAAGAGAAGAACTGGAAGTACTCTCCTCAAAATTAACACTCTTCTCAATGAACAAGTTGTGTTTGGTAGGATAAAGAATCTTATAACCTTTGACATGATATTATATCCAAAAAATATACAAGGCCTTCTTTGTATATCTATAGCCTTATGTTTCTCTATTGGGATGTGGGACCATGCACTAGACCCAAACACTCAAAAGTGTTTAACCAAGGTTTTTAGACTAGTCCAATCTTCAAAATGAGTTACCCCCTTCATAGATTTATGACAAGATTGGTTCTATATATAACACACACAGTTAATGTCTTCCACCTAGAAGGTGGTTCCAAAGACTTGGAGTGAATCATATAATTGGCCATTTCTTTTAAGGACCGATTATTTCATTTTGCAACTCCATTCTACTAAGGACTGCAGGGAATTGTATGTTGAAAATCAATACCTTTTGCTACATAAAATTTCTCAAATATGTGGTTGACATACTCCCCCATTATCTATACACAAAACTTGGGTGGATTTTCTAGTTTTTTCTCAAAAAAAGCCTTGAATTCCAAGAATAAATTAAAGATTTCAGAATTCTATTTGAGAAAGTACACAAAAGTGTACCTATAAAATTCATTAATGAATTTAAAAATTTATCGGGCTCTACTAAAGGATGGTTGTGAAAATGACCCTACCAAATAACTATGTACCAAATATAAAGTATGTGAGGCTCTCCAAGATTTTCCTTTGATGAATTTATCTTTAGGATTCTTTTTGAGAATGCATCCTTGACAAACAACATAAAAAATAAACTATAGGAAATCATGTAACAATGTCCTGTTGACTAAGTTGTTGCAAGTAGTAGTAGTTCAAGTGGAAAAATTGATGATAACAAAAATTACTCACATCATCAAATGAGTAAGTATAATAGATTAAGGTGGGGGCAAGGAACAAAGTGAGAGAAAAAATAAAGTTGATACTAATGATCTTCTCTCCTAACTACAATTGTAGGATCATTGTGTAATTCATGAATCGCAATTGAATTAGGAGAAAAATCAACATGCTTTCCTATACTTGTGTGAGTGATTTGATAGATTGATAGGAGATTAGTTGATAATGAGGGAACACAAAGGAAATATTGAAATGTTCCATCCCCCATTTCAAAATACCCTCTCCCACACACCTCAACATGAATTGCATCACCCATCAAAATGGAAGGCATGGTACATGACTCCAAAGATGCAATTTCCTCCTCTGATGCAACCATGTGGTGCAAGGAACCTAAATCAATAATCCAATTGGATGATGGAGAAGAAACTGCTACAAAGGCCTTTCCCTTTCCTTTTCCTTTGTTATTGTATTTAGCCTTGTGCTACCCCTCATCTAAACTTCGTGTGATGGACTCAAGAATACCAAGATAATTATTTTAAAGAATATGTGTCAAGTGATCAACTTGCTTATTCAAAAATTTATGCTCATCATGACTAGGTATTTTACAATAGGAACATTTTTCCTTCTCTTTCTTAGACTTATTGTCATTTGAAAATGAGGTCTCATTAGTTTCCTTTGGGGTAGTTGATTTCTGATCCTTCTTCTCTTTGGTATTCTTTTGTTTCTTATCCTTGTTACTAATTTTTCTTCGTTGTTCTTTTGTGCCATAGTTTTCAGCCAAGGCGTGTTACTTAGAATACTTTAGAGTTCCCATTTGTATTATCTTATCTTTCTCTTGTGTGAGAGAAGTAGAAAATCATCCAAAGATGGCATGGTGAACGGAAACCCAAGTGCATCCTTAGTAGCATAGAAGGTAGAAACAAATATTGAGCATTTATAACTTAGCTTAGAGAGAATACAAGTAGGATTATTTGTTCATATTTCTTATCAATTCCACATTGTTTTAGTTGTAGTCAATGATTTCATTTTGGTGAAGAAATCCTAAACTATGTTGAAGTTTCTTGTACTTAAATTGATTAGCTGATTTTATAACATATGACCCCTCATAGAATCTTGAGTACCAAATAAATATTTCTAATTTTTCCCATATTTTCTTTAGAGTATTCAAATATTCAATATGAAAGAGAAAATCAAGAGATATAAAAAAACACAATGTTCCATATGTTTCATCACATCTATTGAATCACTTAGGACTTTCTTCATCTTTAGCAGGTTTAGTGTCCAGTCCCATTGTTATTCTATACAAACCAAGACTTCTTAAGTGGATTTTCATTTGTAATTTCCACTCAAAATAGTTGTATGCAGTTAGAATAGGAACTATTGTTGGAGCCATGATAAAGAAATGCAAAAGAAAGTGCTAAAATAAAATGAACACAAGAACACAAAAACATCCCCACCCTTTTCACTAGTATCAAAAATCACCTACCCAAATATTATAAGGTTGACACTTTATATTTTAGTTTTTTTACAAAGAATTTTCCAAGATGCAATGCTCAATAGGCCCAAAATGGCAAAAAATACAAATTCTAATACAAAATTCACTTGAGACAAATATGGAAAAATTATCCTTATAACTATGTACTTGTCTTGAATACCTTTATAACGCCTATTTGTTTCCAAAAATGGAGCATCCGAGTGAAATTTATGGCTTGTTGAAAAAATTAGCAACAAACAAATTCAACCTGAAATATCCAAAAAATAATGGAAAATTTCTTTTCAATACCTCTATAGATGGAAATTTCTCATCTCTAGCTTTTCGACTATATCTCATTTTTGAAAAATGAACAACATGGTGAAAAGTTATGCAAGTTTGAGAAAAGGCCCAATTTTAACTATAGGAAGGCTTGATGCCCCCCTGGTGACCCAAGGATAGTGCTGCTAGTGGAGGTAGAGTTGTGGTGGCACAAAACTGATAGAAGGGCTATATTTTGGTGGCATGATCAATGGTGGAGCTTAGAGCTTGTAGCAATTAGTGGTGGTAGATTACTTGCTTGTAGACTGTCCTGATAGCGGAGTTGACCACTATGCAAGTGGTAAGGTCGTGGCCTATACTACTATAAGTAGCACTTAAATTTATTGAATAAAATCTCTAAGTGCTTAAACATTATTATTATTTGCAATTTTATATGATAGTGTTCTTACTACAGAGCTTGGGGGTGTACGACCTCTTGGGTTTTTTTTCCTTGGTGGCTCCTAGAACCAAATATAGGAGAATTTAATGTCAAAATTTGTCTCCTTGGCCTCCTAAACGCAATGGAAAGGTCTTTTTTGTCTGAAAATGCTCCTACAAAAATCTATTTTCCAAATTTGAGATTCAACCCCGTGTTTGCAACTATGTCAAACGATATCCAAATCAGATGAAACAAAATCCAATCTTGACTTTATAAAGCCTCCTAGATGCATTGGAATATTAAAAAATACCACTAGCATAGCCAGAGATGTAATCACAAAATATCACAAAACACATATACAATATGAAGATCTTATTAGATCTTTGTAAACCCTTTTTTATTCTCAAGATTTTTCAAAATGCAAGAGAAGAGCATATGAGATTTTAGATCTTACATGAAGAAATCGAACTCTCAATTAGGAATCTATGAACTCATAATTTTAAAAACAAATTTTTGATGCCATGTTAGGAATATGAAATAGGTTGAATAACCCAAGGAACTTTGTAAAATAAATCCAAAGCTACATAAAATATAAAAACATAAACAATACAAACCAAAAATTGTAAGAGATATGCAATTTCAAGATGATAGAATTACATTAAGAGATTCCAAGATGAAAAATATAAGATAGGTAGTGAGTTATATAAAACTAAGAAGAAGATGGAGGTGGAGAATCAAGCAATAGGAATTGACCACCACTAACCACTACTATTAAATAAAGTGATGAAAAATTAAATACTCCACCCTTTAAGGGTGCAGACACCTCATCACATTATCTCCTAGTTATTAAATAATAAACTCACTTTATTAGCCTAAGAAAGCTTAATAAAATTGTAGGAAAAATCTATAAGGGAAAATAAATTAAGCCACTAGGAAAATAAAAGCCTACACCAAAAAATATTAGTTCATATAATCAAATTTAATCTAAGAACTTAGGTATTTACTTCTACATTGTCAAACAAAAAAATATGGTGGAATATGTAAAATATACTTGTGCTTTGTCAACACTATGAAAAAACATTTCTTTATCAAATAATGGGAAAAAAATTAGATCATATGTGTCTAAATCATGGGTCACATTCCTTTTTATTTTTTAGTATTCCATAAAACATTCTCTCATTAAAGTGTGAGCATGTTTTAACTTTTATAAAGTATGGGAATATTTTTACATGTATAAAGTGTGAGTGCATTATATCCTTTATGGAAATATAACTATATACCTAACACCCTCAATAATAAACTCTACACCCTCAACACTATACCTTATATCCTATACTATCAACCATAAACCATATACCCTCAACCCTAAACCCTATACCCTCGAACCTATACCTTATACCCTCAACCGTTAACCATATACCCTTGACCCTAAACCATAATACCTATACCCTCTACACCCAATGCTATACCCTTAACCTTGAACACTATCCCTCAACCCTAAAATCAATATACTCAACCCTAACCTTATACCCTTGACCCTATACCTTATAACCTCAACCCTAAACCCTATACCCTCAACCCTATACCCAAAATGCTTAACCCTAAACCCTAGAGCCTCAACCTTATACCCTATACCCTCAACCTTAAATCTTATACCTTATACCCTCAACCCTACACCCTCAATACCCTCCACTATAAACCCTATATCATCGACCTTATACATTATACCCTCAAATATAAACCATATACCCTTGACCCTATGTATCCAATACACTCAATCCTACACTCTATACCCTCAACCCTATACCCTAAACCCTAAAACCTATACCCTCAACCGTAAACCCTATACCTTTACCTTATACTCAATACCATCAACCCTAAATCCTAAACCCTATACCATAAAACCTAAACCCTATACCTTATACCCTCAACCATAAACCCAATACCCTCAACCATATACCCAATATCCTCAATCCTAAACTCTATATCCTATATACTCAACCCTATACCCTCAACCCTGAACACTATCCCTCAACCCAAGGCCCTAAAACATATATGTTAAACCCTCAACCCTAAAATCCATAGCCTCAACCCTAAACCCTATACCCTCGACCTTATATCTTATACCCTCAACCCTAAACCCTATACCTTCGACCCTATACCCTCAACCCTAGAACCTAAACCCTAAACCCTATAACCTCAACCCTAAACCCTATACCTTATACCCTAAACCCTACACCCTCAATATTATACCCTCCCTTTTAAACCATATATGCTTGACCCTATACCTTATACCCTCAGCCATAAACCCTATACCCTTGACCCTATTTACCCAATACCCTCAACCCTATACCCTCAACCCTAAAACCTACATGTTATACCCTCAACTATAAACCCAATATCCTCAACCCTAAACCCTATTCCATCAACCCTATACCTTATACCTTCAACCTAGAAGTGTTAATTGAAGAGTACAAGGAACTCCTATTCCACTCATAGATATGGGTAAATTTGAAGGGTCTAATTTCATTGTTAAAATGGAAGTATTTTTTTTTATATCTACTAAATTTTTAAGAGATTGAACCTATAGACAACACTACACCCACAATGAAAATCCATGGGATGAGTGAGCTAAGGGTAAAATATTTAGGTAGGTAGATAAGTTGGGTGAATACAAGTATCAAATAGTAGAGGCAATTTTCAAATATTATATCTTTGATTGTTTTAAAATAGTTTCATGTTATTTCTCAAATTAGAGTATTTATATTGTTGTTCTAACCTAAGGATGTAAGATTAGTTATGGTAACAACTCATGCCAAAACAACCATTATGTATAGCCAAAAAACTTAGGTGGAATATATTATTAAAGGGTATCAAGATGTCTTCACTTCACTAAAAAGGAAAACCCTAAAATATCACATACAACATTTGATTGATCTCATTCCAAGGATGCTATTACCAAATGGGCCACTAGATATAGAAGATGGATATTAGAGAATTATGACATAAAATTATAGATTTAGGAATTCATTCAAAATGGGCACATTTGACTTTGTGCCTCACCTTATGAAAATTTAATTACTCTTTCTAAGAAGAAGGTGGTATCGTGTGTAAATAAATAATTGATACAAAATTGTTGAATCATATCGTAATCTATTGAAACCATAATTTGATAGAATAGCATTATTCTCTCATACTTGATTTCTCTTGTGCTTTCATGAAGTTCCTATATCTTAGGTGGCTATAATCTTTAGCCAAATATTGCATGGTGTAGATTATTCTATACCAACTCTTACATGGTATGAGAGCTTGTGGGATTGATTCTTGTTAGTATTTATTAAGAGATCTAGGTTGAAAATATTGGTGGACCTTGAAAATTTGAGTATGCTCTTTTCTTTCATTGAATGATGATATGGAGAATAAGAAAAGCTTGAAAGAAATACTAGATTTTGGGGTTTCTTCTTTGTTTCTTTGTATTGTAGGTTCAAATTGGAGCTTGTTGGTGTAGATTTTATGTAGGTGAATTATTAGTATGAGCAATTTTTAGATATTTCTATATTGATACATGTGTGGAGGAATTTTTTATTTTTTATAGTATCCAAATATTCATAATAATCCTAAATATATTTAATTTAGCATATAACTAGGTGGTTGAAATAACTGATTTAGATTTTCTTAAACGGGGGAGGATTTGAAGGAATTGGTTTTGGGCTTGAATTAGTCTATTTTGGTATATAAAAAGGAAGCTTTATTTTCAGCATAAAAACAATGAGATTTTTTGTGCAATAATAATGATTTGAAAAAACTCTCATATAAAATATATTGAAGTCATATTTTGGAGATTTTTGTTAAGTGGTTTTTATATTGTTACATTAGTTCTGAGAGCTAGTTGAATTTTGTAGCTGCACTAATTTTTGGTATTAGATTAGGTCATTAGGAGCTTGTAGAGATTTGGGATTGTTTTGTGAAAAGGACATACATTGAATTTTGCATAAGTCAAGCCCTATAGCCACCAAGATATTGTAAGACAAATATATCATTGATCTGAGATCTATGAAGGAGCTAAGAAGAGTAGAAGTTGATTAGAAGGATTGATGTTTATTTTTGAGACAAATAGTTGTTGAAGAAAAGAATAAGGCATAGCTAAAGTGAAGACCATAACTATTAGCAAGTGTTGATCACTATTTTCAGTAAGGGAGACACCAGAGAAATTTAAAAGCTGCAACTAAGGAATGAGATAATTGGAAATGTATTAGTTTTCCACCATTTTTTGGAACCAAATATGAAGATTAAGCTATTAGTGATCATTGTAAAGGAGATTATGTTGAATTCCATTTCATCCAATCAATAGAGGAGGTTCCAAAAGATATAAAGTGCCATTAGTTTGGAAGATTCAAAAATAATATCTCTACCATTGAAAAAAATAGATCGTGGAATATTGTAAATGTGATTGCAGACCTAAGCTACTAAATTGCAGATCATAGTATACAAGAATAGATCCCAGTAAATTTAGAATCCACCAAAGGATGCATTGTTTTGTAACTTCTTCCCAGTCAATAAAAAATTACAAGCTAATGTTTGAAAATAAATACAATCAAATTATAATTTTTGAAAGGTATGTAAAATTTCATAGAGATCAAGAGATTATATATTTTATAGTGAATTTGCTGCATATAATATCTATTCCCAACCATAAATGAGGTCAATTTATTGTATCATTGTTGCCAAAGGTAAAGAATACAGTTTGTGATTTGCTTGAAAAATTCGCAACTGTGAAAGGTTTGTTAAAAAAAACTAGTCCAAGTAAAACATCCATAAATTTTTCATTTCTTAACTAAGTCAAGAAATTCACAATGTTACAAAAGGTTGGGAATGTGTAGAACAAAACCCATAAATTATTTTGGGAAATTAATTTTGGTGAATAAGTTGTTATATGCAGAAGTATGGGGGGTTTTTAAAATTTCGTCTAAGAATATTTTTGTTGTAAATTGGAATTAAAATATCAATTCATAAATCTACGTATGAAAATTAAATTATTTTTTAGCCCCACACCATTATTAGTAGAGCATGAAATAATTTGTGTAGGAGCAAGAGAAGACCTTCTCTATCAAGAGATGGCATTCAAAGTTCATAGAAGAGGATGAGGTTAAGGAGGACCAGTTGTAAATGAAGAAATTCTAGAGGATATCAGGAATCTTAGGATGCTACTACAATATGTTGAAATGTCTTAGAGGAGAGGCATGGATCAAGGATATTTCAATGAGGAAGAACCAATGGTAGGATAAGTGGATATGGATGTTGTTGTCCTAGGAGAAGAATAGAGGGTAGAAGATAGAATGATCAAGGCTATTATGGAAATTACTTCCAAGCCTAAGATGGAGATTCCTATGTATGATGGTAGCTTGAAGCCTAAATAACTCAATGATTGGATTGATGCATTAGACAACTACTTTGAGTATGAAGAAGTGGATAATGAAAAGAAGGTAAAATTTGATATCACAACTTTGAAGGATTATTCATCCATTTGGTGGGATGGAGTGTAGAATGGGAGGATAAGAAAGTGAAATTCCAAGATCAGAGATTGGGGTAGAATGGTTGCAAAATTGAAGGGTGAGTTCATACCTAAAGACTATCAAACTAATCTATTCTAAATACTTAAAAATCTAAAACAAAGAGACATGCTAGTAAAAGATTACATAGAGGACTTATATAGGCTAACTATAAGAGTAGGACATGTAGAGGATGACTTAGAGAAGGTAGAAAGATAACTTAATGGTTTAAAGTTCACCATTCTAGATGAGATTAATATTATTTCTCCTAGCTTATCAATTGGAACTCAAGGTGGAAGAGAAGCTTTCCAGGAAGAAAAATTCATACTCAAGAGGAAGGGGTAGAACCTCTAGAGGTAGAGGACAACAAGGAGACAAAATAAAATTTCAATCATATCAAGAGGAGGTTATGCACCAAGACTTGAAGAGGACCTTACCAAAGGGGAATCAACTCTTGGTCAATAAAAAATGCAAGGTGGATTTCCAAATAGTAACTTACAAATATCATGCGGTATGTGATGTTATGCACATGGATGTCTATCACATTCTACTTGGGAGACCTTGGTAATATGATAGGAAGGTTATACATGATGGGAGGCACAATCCTTATATTTTTGAGATAATGGAAGAAAGAATACTCTTACACCCCTGAAAGAAGAAAATGTTGCTGGTCCAAGATCAAAAGTGTTGCTGATGAGTGGTAAGGATTTCTTATAACAAATGAAGAAGGAAGAGGTAAACTTTTTTTGATAGGAAAACCTAGAATTGTAGTCACTAGCACAACATTGACTTATTTTCCTCAAGAATTTGAAGATATGTTGAATGAGTATGTAGACATGGAAGTAGATGATCTACCTAATGATCCACCTCCATTGATAAGTATCATCCATCATATATACTTGATTCCAAGAGAAAATCTTCCAAATAAGGTAGCTTATAAGATGAATCCAAAAGAGAATGAAGAAAACAAGAAGCTAGTGTAAGAATCGAAGGAGAAAGGGATAATAAGGGAGATTTTAAGTCCTTGTGTTGTTCCAACAGTTTTGATTCCTAAGAAGGATGGAGGTTGGAGAATGTGCAAAAATTCTAGTGCAGTCAACAAAATTACTATCAGGTATAGATTCTTTGTGCCAAGAATTGATGATTTGTTGGATTGCTTGAGTGGAGCCAAGTATTCTTCTAATATGAACTTGAAAAGTGGCTATCATAAAATTATAATTAAATTTTTTTTATGAGTGGAAATAAGCCTTTAAGACAAATGATGGGCTCTATAAATGGCCAATCATACCATTTGAATTAACCAACACTCCAAGCACTTTCATGAGGCTTATGAATGAGGTTCTTAAAGATTTCACAAGTAAGTTTTTAATAGTATATTTGGATGACACATTGGTATATATTAAATCAAAGGAAGAGCATCTTAGGAATTTAAGGATGGTATTAGATAAGTTGCATGAAGAGAAGCTACTAATCAATCTTAACAAGTGCACTTTCTTGAAGATGGAATTGATCTACTTGGGGTTTGTGATCTCACAAGAAGTATTGAAGATAGAAAAGGAGATCAAATAAATCATTGAATGGAATAATCCTAAGAGTATATTTTAGGTAAGAATATTTCATGGTTTGGATAGCTTCTATAGAAAATTCATAAGTAATTTTAGTGGGATTTGTGCTCCAATAGTGGATAAAATTAGAGAAGATAAAAAGGCAATTCATTGGATTGAGGCTACTGATAAAATTTACCAAATTCTTAAGAATAATATATAAAAGGAACCTATCTTGTCTTTACCTTATTTTACTAATATTTTTCAAGTTGAATGTGATGCTAGTGGGACTGCTATAGGTGTTATTTTAAGTCAAGATGGAAAGCCTATTGCTTATGTTATTAAAAAGATTAATGATGCAAAGAAGAGGTATTCAACACATGATCATGAGTTATATTCCATCATACAAGCTTTGAAGAAATGGATACATCACCTCATGCCTAAGGAGTTTGTTTTGTTCACCGATAATCATGCTTTACAATTTATAAGTAGTCAACATAAGTTAAGTAAAAGACATGTCAAATGGATAAAATTTAAAAAAAAACCACTTTTTTTATCAAGCATAAGAATGGTAAATATAATAAAGTTTCAAATTCTTTGAGTAGAAGGATTTTTATCATGCAAGAGTCTCAAGTGAGCGTATTTGGATTTGAAGACTTGAAGGAGATGTACAAGGAATACGTAGACTTCAAGGAGGCATATGAAGCATATGCAAATTATCTTAGCAAGGATAGAAGTCCTTGGATGGATTTCATGATATAAAATGGTCTATTATTTAAGGGAAACCAACTTTACATTCTAATAAGTTCCATGAGAGAAATTTTTGAAGGAGAAACATAGTGGTAGCTTGGTAGGGCATTTTGGGAAAAACAAGAAACTAGCTCAATTGGGTGCACATTATTATTGGCCAGGTATGAATAGTGATGTTAAGAGGTTTGTGGAGAGGTGTAAAGTGTTCCAACATACCAAAACGAGCAGCCAAAATGAAATTTTGTATCAACCATTTCTAATCCCCAATAAGCCATGGGATTTAGTAAGTATGAACTTTGTACTTGGTCTACCAAGAACTCGGAAGGGGCATGATTCAATATTTGTGATATTTGATAGGTTATCTAAGATGTATTATTTCATTCCATGTAAAAATAAAAGTGATGCTACTAACATTTCCAGGTTTTTTTAAGGAGATAGACTACATGGACTTCCTAAGAGCATTATCTTTGATAGAGACACTAAGTTTGTAGGACACTTTTGGAGGACTTTATGGAAGAGGTTGGATACTAATTTGATTTTAAGTTAATCTTACCATCCTCATATTTATTATCAAACACAATTATTCAATAGGAGCCTTGGAAAAATCTTGAGAAGCTTGGTGAGTATGCATCCAAAATAGTGGGATTTGGTGCTTGCACAAGAAAAATTTACATACAATGACTCACCTAATATAATTATAGGTAAGATTGATTTTAAAATCATGTATGGTATGCATCCTAGAGGAGTGTATGAGCTAATAATATGGGTAAAATGGAGAAAAGAAGTGTTGATGGTGAATAATTTGCAAGTGCAATGCAAGACTTGCACGAACAGGTGAATAAGAAGCCAAAAGATAACACCATCAAGTACATGAAGAGAGATGATAGGAAGAGGAAAGAGGATAGTTTTAATGTTGGTGATCTTGTTATTTCTCATCTTAGAAAAGAAATGTTTCCAAAGGGTAAGTACAATATGTTGAAATTTAAGAAAATTGATCCTTGTAGGGTTCTGAGGAGGTTTTATAACAATGTATATGAGATAGAACTTCCAAAAGGCATTGGGATTTCTTATATCTTTAGTGTTGTAGATCTATACCCTTACAAAGGTGAAGAAAAAATAGTCCAATCACCTAAAATAGGTGAAGATAAAATCATTGAGTGAGAGCAATAGTTGACCAAAGAGACACCAAAGCAACCTGAGGCATGATGAGTCTATTTATTAGCTAGTTTTCTATTATCTTTATGTTGCTTATAAGATATTCCTAAAATAATTATTCCTATAGTATGCCATATTTTATGTTTATTATACATACCTTAAACTTGGTTAAATTATATAAAAATGTAGTTATGATATAATGATGTTTGATTTATATGTGAATACGTATGGATTATTGTTGATATATATGTTTAATCATGGTAGTTAGTATTGTGTATGTGTTTTATGAACTAACCTCTTGTACCCTGAGAAGACACTGTAGCCCATAGAAACCATTGAATGTAACTCATAACCAAAGGATTTCCTAGACAACAAAACATGGGATGTTCCTAAATACATTGAACATAATAACTACAACATGAAGACACCTGATGAAGAAATTTGTGCATCATTATGACAACAATAATGGAATTAAAGAAGGAGAACCCTATTATCATTGGGATTATAGCGTAACTGATCTTATGTTCCCCATTTCAGTTCTATTATTGCAGAGTTGTAATATTATTTGGATTCTTATTTCTTTTCAGTTCCAGTTAGGATAGCTAAATCTTAATTATGCTTTGATATCTAGGAGATTTATGATTTATGATTTTAGTTTAGAGTTGTGTTTTGAATAAACTACCTTGTGCATGTATAAGATGATGTTTGAGTCTTTAGGTAGAGATTTTATTAGTTTTCATTTTTGGATTTGGATACAAAACAATTTCTAGTTTTCAGTTGTCATTTACACGGACATGGTGATTGTTCAAACATGGTTTTTTCTGAATACAATCTTTGAGCAATATTTCATGTGATATTTTGAAATATATAATGAATTATCTGAAGTTTTTATGGTTGAATTGAATCTGAAGATTTAGATTTGGTTTAATTTAGTGGAGACAACCACCTAAGCAAGGGCCACTTAGGTACTACCCTTCACTACATTTATAGTTTTTATTTTTGTTAATTAGTTACTTCATAATTGCATAATCAGTCAAGATAGATTCTCATATCAAGATATACATAATTTTTTCATGTTTATAATTACATTCCTTTAACTTGTAGTAATCTAGAGTGTAGAATAGGTTAATTTATTAGTTTCCAATTAGTTTCAACATTTTACTTGTTAATAATAATTCAATTACAAACTAAGTTGTAGGTATCCATAGCCAAAGCAATAGCTTTACTTCTTTCACTATTATGTGTTTTGATGATTTTAAAAATAATTTAATACCTTTACTAGAATAATTTAGGTAACCTCGGGTCTTTGAAAGAACATACAATGCCAGTGCCATCACAAGTCTACTAGGCTTGGTTGATAATCAAATGAAAGTCTTTTCAGTTCCAAGTGGAACGTTCAACTAGGTTTTCTCTTGAATTGAGTGATTACCATAGAGTTTATTAGGAATTATAAGGACTCCACATTTTTGGTTCCATTACTATGGATGGTGCTACCTTCATAGAATTTTTTTTACAAGCTTTTATAGTTTACACTTTGTTTTCAACATTATGTCAGTTAGGTTTAATCTTATCAAATACCGGAACATTCTACTAACATTGTGTAGGATTCATTGATATAAAAAGTTTATCTATTGTATGTAGAGGTAGAGAGACACATTGGGAAGGTTCATCCCCTAAAAAATACAACAAGACAAAGAATATATTGGTGACTATAGTAATTAGAGTGAGGGTACCACTGAAGAAGAATCTTCCCTTTCACCAATATCTACTACACCCATAGAGGGGACATACCAAACCATCTATTGTAGTGGATGGTCCACTAGAACATGTGACCTTTGAGCTCCCAATAACAATCCAAGAAAGGGATAATGTGCTGAAGAATATCTCTCCTTCAACATTACTAGTATTTTATGGTTTGGTGACTGAAGATCCAGACATATTTTTGTTTGATTTTGGTGTCCTATGCATGAGCTATGACTATACCTCTAATGCTCATAAGCCCAGTCTATTCCCTATCACTCTAAAATATGTTGCCTTGAGATGGTTTATGGGATACCATGAAAACACTGTTCTTGGAAAAATACCAATTCTCTTTGAAGAAAAACCCACATAGCAGGCTATATGAAGAATCCCTCAAATTAGTATTTTTGAGGGGATTCAATGAGGACTATATGGATTCCCCAAATATAATTGGGCAAGGGGATTTTTCTAAACTACCATTTGAAGAAATCTATAGGGTATGCAGAAATCACTCCAAGACCTTCACTAAGAAGCCAAGAGGAGAGAGGACATCCACCATTGGAAAATCATCTACTGGGGTTTCAAAGATAGAGTTCAATAATCTGTTGTCCAACATGAAGGAGGTAATTATTAGTCACCTAGAAACTCAGTTGGACACTCTTCATATAAATAAAAAGAAAAAGGAAGCTAAAGCAATTCTCATTGATTACTGCCCCAACTATAAACAAAGGACAACAAACTACAAATGCAAAAGGGTGGCTAGTATTTAAGAAAACAAAATAGAGAAACTTGATTTTCAACCACTTGAAGGAGAGGATGGATATTTATTTTACATATCTCAAATAATGCCATGGAAACAAAGACAAGGTATGCCACAAGACACTCTGAATTTTAATTCATCTTTTCTAATTGAAAATCAAAAAAAAATTCTTGGAATTCCCAACCCTAGCCAAATAACCAAAATCAATGGAAAAACCCTCAACAATGGAAACACCCTCAACAAAATTGGAACCAACAACAACCAAATGCATGGTCACAAATTTTTTTCCAAGGTTTTAGTTATAATCCTCAATGACCAACACATAAAAACTAGTGGCAACCACATTGTGAAAAAGGCCAACAGTGGCAGCAGAAAAATATGACTTACCAATAGCCTTTACTCCCTCCTTAGCCACAAAAATAAGCTATTATGCCTAATACATCCAATCCTAAATCTCATGCACCAAGACTAGCACAATTACATTCCCAACCCACACCTAACCCTAACAACAAGCTTGTCCAAAAGGTTTACACTAATGAGGCTATGCAATACCCCACCTATGGGGTAGAGGTGAGTGATGTCCACCTTAGGTTAGGAAAAACACTAGCTAGTCCTTCATCCCCACAAACTATTGAAATAGAATATGAGGAACCTATAGTTGAAGCTCTAGAATATAACCCTAACACTTGAGACAAATCAGGTAAACCAGACTATCTCAAGTCCAAAGCCTCCATTTCCTTAATGGTTAGCCATACCAAGACATCAAAGTCAAGCTAAGAAAGACCTATTAGGTCAACTAAAGGATGTAATGATCAAGATTTCTCTCATCCAAGCTATCAAGGACATCCCAATTTATAGAAATATTATGAGGGGCCTATGTCTTAAGAAACCAAGAAGAAAAAGGAAGGATACTTAGATAGTTCATGTCCTAGGAAACCTTGTTGATATTATGCTAGGGAACATAACTTCCCCTATATATATAGACCCTGGTAGTCCAGTAGTGTATGTTAAGATTAATGGGACCCTTATCAAGAACACATTAATTGATCTAGGGGTGAAAATTAATGTCATGAATAAAGAAAAAATACAACTCCTTCAGTTAGCCAACTTTAGACCCACACCTACTATTTTAGAGTTGGCAGATAGGTCAACAATAAAGCTTGAGGGAATCATTGAGGATTTAGTCATAGCATTAGATTATTGGGAATATCCTACTGATTTCATAGTTTTATAGCCAAAGGTCAACCTTTCAAGATATCCACTCATTCTAGGAAAACCATGGCTAGCTATAACTGATGCATTCATAGGTTGTAGGTCTAGAAATATGAATATATCTAATTGGAATGTGACCATTAAATTGGCCATTTATTCTCCATCCCAACCTTATGTTGATCTTGAGAAAACCATATGGCCCACCTTGGATGAGGATGACAATTATTCTGTATAGACTTTAATTAAAATATAATGTAGCCCTTTGTTGGATGATCAAGATGAAGATGATATGATTTCTCACATTATATAGAATGGTTGTGGTAGGAACCAATAACAAAAAGATTGCCTTCCATGCCTACAAGATCCTTTATAGAAGATTATACCTGCTAATTCATCAGAGGACATATCTTAGACTCTCCATTCCTTACTACCATAGTAGTGTATACCAAACATTCCTACACTTGACCTCTCATTTTTCCAAGCCTCATCCAAAACAATAGAAATTCTGCCAAGAAAACATTGAACATTAGCAATATATTCATTAAATCAAGAGAAAAAAATTCTTTGAATATAGTGTTATAGGCACATGCAACAACCTTTGCATAGGACAACCATGACATGAAGAGAATAGATCTTGACTTGTGTATGCAGAGGATATATATAAATGATGGTTTTAGACCCATTAAACAACCTCAACGAAGGATGAACCCTGCTTTGAGAGAAATAGTTAAATTGAACTCCAAAACCTACTTGATGCAGGCTTCATTTATCCTATATCTAATAGTGAATGGGTATCACCCTTAGTTATTGTCCCTAAAAAAGGTGGAAAATGGAGGGTATGTGTAGATTATAGGGAGTTGAACACAACCACTAGGAAGGACCACTTCCCATTACCCTTAATTGATCAAGTACTCGACTCTTTAGCAGGGAAGTATTTTTTATTCCTAGATGGTTTCAGTGGCTACAATTAGATAAAGGTTGCTCCAGAGGATCAAGACAAAACCACATTCACATTCCCATTTGGGACTTATGCCTATTTTTTCCTACCTTTTGGGTTATGCAATGCCCTAGCTACTTTTTAGAGGATAGTGCTTAACATCTTCTTTGATTATGCTCATGAATCTATGAATATGTATGGATGACTTCACCACATATGGGGAAACTTGTGAAGAAGCTCTTACCAATTTGGAAAATGTTTTGAAAAGATGTAAAGATCATAACTAGTCCCTTAGTAATGAAAAGTGTTTTATGATGATGATGTAGGGAATTGTTCTAGGGCATTTCATATCTAGTAAATGGATTCAAGTTGACCCACATAAGATAGAGATATTTGTACATTACCTATTCCATAGAGGCAAAGAGATGTTAGAAGCTTCCTTGGCCATGGAGGCTATTATAGGAGGTTCATTAAAGACTTCAATAATATTGCAACACCATTGTTTTTATGCTGACTAAAGACATAGAATTTGATTGGACAACAAAGTTTGAACATTATTTTGAAGAGCTTAAAGAAGCCTTAACTAGAACACCTATTTTGAGGGGACCAAATTGGACATTACCCTTCCATATGCAAATTGATGCTTCAAATTTTTCTATTCGAGCAGTTTTTGGTCAAAACGAAGGTACTAAAGAATATACTATTTAATACATTAACAAAAACTTGCAGGGAGCACAACTGAATTACTCTGTTTCAGAGAAGGAAATGCTAGTATTAGTGTATGCCATCATCAAACTCAGGAATTACATCATTGAATATGCAATTTTTTCCATAGAGATCATAAAGATATAAGATATTTGATGAACTAAATTTTGGTAGGGGAAAGGCTAGTTAGATGGCTTCTCCTTCTACAAGAATTTGATATCAAAATAGTGGAAAAGCCTAGGAAGGATAATGTAGTAGCAATCAAGGCTGCCAACACACTCAACAAAAGGGGTAGTAGATGACTCATTTCTAGATGAGAATTTTTTTTCTCTTAATGTAGATACACCCTATTATACTGATATTGCAAATTATTTGGTGACAAGGCAAATACCAACACACTTCTCTCCAAGGGAAATGATACAACTAGTGCACAAGTGTTTTCCATATTCTTGGGTATATGGTTATCTCTTCTGTATAGGCCTAGACAACATCATGAGAAGGTGTATAAGAGAAGATGAAATATTTGATATAATGAAGGCTTGCCATGATGAGCCCTATGAGGGTCACTTTGCAGCCAAAAGGACAACCTTCAAAATCCTCACAACAGGTTACTAATGACCCAATTTACACAAGGATTCTATCAAGTACACAAGAAGCTATGATAGATTCCAAATAATTGGTAAGCCAACCAAAACTAATGAAATTCCTATACATCCACAATTGACATTAGCATCCTTTGAAAAATGGGGTCTAGATTTAATTGGGCTGATTTCTCCTACATATAGTTCAACAAGGAGTGCATTTTGGTTTGCACTAATTATCTAACCAAGTGGGTGGAATTGAAGGCATTACAGTTTGCAAAATATGGTAATGTTGCTAATTTCTTATATGAAGAATTTTTTACTAGGTATGGAGTACCTAGGGAAATATTCACTGATCAAGGTCCACAATTTACTTTAGAGCTCATTAAAAAATTGGTTGAAGAATATAAAATAAGGCACAAAAATTCAACACCATATCACCCACAAGCCAATGGCTGGGTGAAGGTTACAAATAGGGAAATTGAGAGAATTCTTACCAAGATAGTACGGTTACACATGAAATATTGGGCTGCTAGATTATCAAAGGCAGTATGGGCTTACAAAACTACATGGAAAACAACAACTGGTTTCACCCCCTATGAACTAGTATATGGAAAACAATAGTCCTCCCAATAGAATTTGAGTATAAAACACTTAGAACAATAGTGGAATTAGACATGGGCCTTAAAACAACACAAAAAGAGAGATTGCATAACTTAAATGGGATGGATGAAATCACGATGGAAGAAATGCATCATACAAAAATAATATAGAAACAAAGGACAAAATGGCATGAAAAATATATAAAGACAAATGAATTCAATGTAGGATACTAGGCATTATTGTATGATGCAAGATATAAATATTTTAAGGGAAAACTCCAATCTAGATGGTTGGGACCATATGAGATAATTCAATTTTTTCCTAATGGCCTAGTCAAGTTAGAGACCATAGATGTAGTAAGGTTCTCAGTGTTGGTCAATGGAAATAGGTTGAAACTTTATAAGAAACCAATATAGAAGGAATATTTCATTCTTTCTCTCATTCAATATTATGGTCCTCTCAGTGATCCAAATACAAGTTCATAAACACATAATAATGACTCAACAATAGATGTAACAAGTTATTCGCATGAATCAGTGGAGCTACACAACTCACTCCCTGAGGTCACAAAAGCTTAATTTACTAGTCCACCTCACATGCACACACAACATGGTTACAATGATACACATTTGTTTTGCAAAATTTTCCATATTGCGGTAGGGACCTACAACTTCATGTATTAAATTTGTTGTATTTCAGTTAGGGACTTGTTGTAGTTGGGATCTATAGAACATTACACATGAATTGTCAAAATTCAGTTGGGACCTGTTGTCGAAGGAACCCGTAGCACTTTCTGTCAAAAAAATTCAAAATCTAGTGCCACATTAATTACAGATTATCACTTTTCACTCTACTTTTTCATCACACATGCAACAAATAAACTTGTCATATCGATACATGCAACATGCTTATTTCATTTCATGATGTATATTTTGAATTTCAATAATACATACTATCAAATCAACTTCTATCATTTGTACATTTCACTCCATTTCACACCATACACCAACCTATCATTAATTGCACACTTCATCCATTTTATTCATTGTAATTAAATCATGTCAAATTAGCATCATCTAGTAGATAATCTTCAAATAAGTTTCACACACATGAAATATCAGCTCATAATATTTGACAAGTATGTATACTACACAACCATTATTAACATGGCTTTTGAATGCGATTCAATATGTACTTACATTAAATCTAGCATACATTTTAATCTTTACTTCTATTTCTATACTTTGTAATTATTCCCTTCACCTATTTTTCTAAACTTGAAGTGAGGACACTTCAATAATTTAAGTTGGGGGGAAGGGTAAATATTTTCCAAATTTTAGTTTTTCTCGCCATCAAAAATCCAAATGCGGAACTAAAGAGCAACACAATTTTTTTTTCCATACCCTGCATTGCACTTATAACCTTTTTCTTGTCAATTCTAGTTTAAAAAATTCATAAATTCCAGATTTTCCCCCATACATCAGCGGGTTTTGGAGTGACGTCAGGAGGAGCACCTGAACCATCATCATCTTTATCTTTTTTTTTTCAAGCTAAATCAAAACCTTTCAAGCTTATAGAAGTTAAATAGAGGAGAAAAGGGAAAAGTGATTTAAATTCCTAAAGGAAAGGTGCATGCAAGACTAACAAAAACTTGGGTTGGTGGAATGTTGAGATTGAATTTGGGTTGAAGTTTTAGAGTTCTTCAAGAGTTTTTTTTATTATAAGTGGAATACATCACCATGGGAGGTGACATCATTAGAAGGGAGCCAAATAAACATAAACAAATACTAGAAGATGCATTATTGTTACCCATTCTTACAAGGGTAGGATGGTTGAATTATTTTTTGAAGATGACAAAATATGATGCTAATATAACATGAATATTTGTAGCTACATTGGAGCATGATGAAGATATGGTAAAATCATTTTCAGTAGATGCATCCGAAGGGGCAATTGCACAAGTAGCTAGTTTTCCTAAGACTGGAGCTGAATTTCCAATTTGAGAAAATGTAGTGGTAGTAAGAGAAGAATTCTATGCCAGAGGAGAAAACCTGGATTCATCATCCCAGGGTACTAAAATACTTTCACTACCGTTGGTTTGGGCTTCTTGTGCCTCATTTATCATTAGGTACCTCACATGTGATGGTAGTTTTAATCTTCTTTATACTGCACATTTAAAATTATTAAGCCATTTGCAACATAATAGACTTAGAATTCATTACTTCCTCTACAACTTGTTAAAGAGAATGGGATCTAAATATCAAAAGAAACATAATTATTCAGCTCTTTCCCATCATTGTTTAATAGCCCTGCAAACAAAAAGGAGTCTTAGAATTCATTACCCATAGGTATCTTGGGAAGATTTTATAAAATTTTAGGACATTAACAATATACTAGAGCAACCTACAATTTGTGAAACCATAGAACCATCAGCTGAGCCTATAAGAGAAATCCCTCTTGGTTCACCGACTGCTTCACCTACCCACAACCAAGGTGAATTTGAGGAGCATAATGTACAAGAAGTATCACCTACAACATCTAGGAAACCTATAGCAAGGAAGACTCCATCCACCTCTAAGACACCTAAATATAAGAAAAAGGGAGGTAGCCCATCTACATCTTCAAATGTGCAAAAGAAAAAGGAAACACAAAAAGAGACATCTGCTACATCTAGGCATTTAGGCTGGTTGAAACAAAAAGGTGTTGATGAGATCTATTTGTGTCCCATTTTATGCCATTGTTTAGCCTATTTCATATGCCTACATAACCATTACCGCATTCCATTTTCATATCATTTAACCATTTTACGTTGCATATGCTTTAATATATATAAATAATATTTAATATAGTTTTAAGATAAAATATGGAAAATAATTATTGATTGTTTTTACTAATAAATGTTGTTATTTTAAGTCTTATATCTTGTAGCATGCAGACTTCATGGCCCCTTTTTGATAGGAGCCTGCCTATCACTTTCTTCACACAAATGATAGATTGTGTTTATCATTGCAACTTCCTCTTCTACAAGGTGATATTTTAGTTGGACTCCTACCTGCATTCTCGGCCACAACATCTATTCACTTTACCATTTGATGATGGTTTTTTCTATGTGTACTTCAATGTATAGACATTTCTACCAACTATTTTATTATTGGCACATTGGAAAAAATGGGTCCAAATGAGGAGAGCCCGCTATTCACTTGCTAGTTTTTTGAAGGAAACCTAAATCAACATGTTTCATGTTTCCATTTTCTATTGTAATAGAACCATTTTTCACTTGTGGCCAGTAGCCAAGTTTTTGCGAGAGTTATTATTTTGTTGTCCAAAAATACATATGGTTGAAATGCATTCCCAGACCACATGAGGAGAAGGATTGTAAGCTTGTCTTTTTCTATTTGCAGTTGTAACATAGTTGATTAAGCCATTATTTTGGTAGGTTAGCTAAAACAAATACACCTATTCACTTATAGTTTTTTGGCCATGGGCCAAAAAAAAAACTTATTCTATTTCAAAGCACTTTTTTATTAATTATTATAAGCATGAACAATTTATATATATGGTCTATTGCAAACAACGAAAGAGATATTAATGTACATAGACTTTGGCGTAAAAAATTCTTGTAAGCAGATTTATGTGCACAAAACATTGTATGAAGTTGTACTATATTTTATAAATAAAAACTTTCTCATGATTGAAGTAGCGTAGAAGGTATTTGTGTTTTATCACAAGATGTATTAAGGAGGCAGGGCCCACTCCTTCAAATGTCTGGTGATTTCTATTTATTTAGCAGTGTGTTTATTTCCATAATTTCTATGTTATTTATAAGTATGGTTTATTCTTTATTACTTGTAAACTGGCTATGAATCATGAGATTATTCTCTAGAATAGATGTTTATGATGTATATTAATTTATGATTTCTAGATTAGTTTGATTTGGAGCTATGATTTTAATTTCTATTATTGTTGTTGTTTCCAGGAAGTGATAATGCTTGTCACCAACATTATTTGGATTTGAAATAGGTTTATTTTCTAGCTGCATTTCATCCCCACTTAGCTCACTATCTTCATCCCTTTGGCAGATAGCCACAATACCTTTCACAAGTCTACGATCCTTGGATTGAAATTTTAGGAACAAATTGAGGAAGTTAATGTAAAAAATTTATAGCAATTTGATCCCAAGTCCCAATCCATAGTTTTTTCCATTAGGTGTTATGAGGGGAAGCATAGAAAAACCAAAATAAGAATTGAGGGGTAAGGAAACATAAGAGGAAAACATTATGATGGTTGAAAATGAATCAAAGATAAATGAAAATTCTCTTGAGAATGTGCATGTTCCTACTAAAAGAAAATGGTATGTGTCCACCTCTAGCTCAGACTTAGAGGATGTATTTGTTGCTCATAAAACTAAGAGAAGAACCCTAGACAACCCAAGCAATGAGGGTTTTGAATACACGGGGGTTTGTGATCAGACTTTAGGGGATGAAGAAATATTCTTAGAAGAAGTGTTAGGAAGGAATTGGAGGAAGAATTAGACAGAATAAAGTAGTTAGAAGAACAAGTGAGAACTTACGAACAAAGGGATAAACAAAGGGAATGAAGATTCGGGAGAGGGAAGAGAAACTACAGACATATGGACACAACGAAAAGCTAGACTTATTGGCACAACTTGCCATAGTCAAAACAGGGGATACATAACTTGAAGTAGAGAATAGTAGACCCCCTTCTATCAAAACTCCAACTCATCACACCGCTCTATCTCTTGGGTATCAGATGTGGAAAGTTGTTAGTGAATGGAGAAAATAAAAAGAAACCCTAATTGCAAATTATGCCAAAGAGTTGGAAGGAAAAGATATTGAGCTGAAAAATTTAGTAGTTAGATTGGAGGAGGTGGTAGATAAATCTTCCCAAATCCTTAGATGCAAACTCCTAGCAAGAACTTATGCATTATTTTTGCAAGAGAAGTTTCTAATTTTTTAGTTTAGTGGGTTAATAAGTAATTAGTTAGTTGGAATGAGTGAGAAAAATGATTTTATTAATGTTTTTTATGGCTCTACACCAAATGAACAAGATCAAAATTGTGAGTACTATCTGCTTAATTATGTAGTGCCTAAGGAAATAGAGTGGAACCCTTTGATGTTTGTGGGGGATTTATAGGTCAAAGCACTAGCATCCTACTTTAGGAATAAAGGTTTCAGGGGTAAAATTATAGAGGAATATGGGGAGAGAGATAAATCTATTACTCTCCCAGTAAGGAAGGAATAAAATGACCCTAATGCCATCATAAATGAATGGTTACAAATTTTGAGGCACAAAGGACCAGGAGTAAATATCACAAGATTGAGGGTGCAGGACTATGAAAGGATACATACATTAGTAGCTGGATTGGTTCATCAGATTTATAAGTATGTGTAGTAGAGATGGGACAGCTTGACTCCATAACTACAAAGGTAAGAGCCACATTCAGTATAAAAATTCATGGCCATGCTTCAAAGAGTGTTTAAGTATATGGATATTTTTGGTAACCTTGCACTTAAATGGCTGCCATTAACATTCCAACCACCTATCCTTCTTTATCCAATACCACATTGGACAAGGGATGAGATGGAAGAATGTGAGTAGATTTAGCATACCAAGATGAAGAGGCTCTCATGTTATAGATGATTATACTTGAAGTAGATCAAGGGATTAAATACTGTCATGGACCTTAGAGAGATTACAATGCACTATAATTTGTCCCCCTAGTTCATTTGCTTAAGGGAAAGCAAAAGGGTAGTTGGGGGGAGTGATGAGTCTATTTATTATCTAGTTTTATGTTATCTTTATGTTGCTTATAATAAATTCCTAAGATAGTTATTCCTACAGTATGTCATCTTTTATGTCTATTATACAGACCTTGAACTTGGTTAAAGTATATGGAAATGCAATTATGATATAATGATATTGTTTGATTTATATGTGAACATGTATGGATTATAGTTGATACTTTTGTTTAATCATGGTAGTTAGTATCGTGTATGTGTTTTATGAACTAACCTCTTGCAGCCTGAGAATACATAATAGCCCGAAATAACTGTTGAATGCAACCTGTAGTTGAATGAGCTTTTGGACAACGAAACAGGGGATGTTCCTAAATACACTGACTGAAATAACTAAAACATGGAGGCACTTGATGAAGACAATTGTGCATCATTATGACAATAATAAAGGCATTAAAGAAGGAGAACCATATTATCATTAGGATTCTAGCATAACTAAAATTATATTCCACATTTTAGTTATGTTATTGTAGAGCTCTAATACTATTTGGATTCTTATTTCTTTTCAATTACAGTTAGGATACCTAAATCTTAATTATGCTCTGATATCTAGGAGAGTTGTGATTAATGATTTTAGTTTAGAGTTGTGTTCTGAATAAAATCCATCATGCATGTATATAGAGAATGGTTGAGTCTTTAGGCAAAGAGTTGATTAGTTTTCAGTTATGGATTTGGATACAAAACATTTTCTAGTTTTAAGTTGTCATTTACATAGGCATGTTGATTGTTCAAACATGGTTTTTCTGAATACAATCTTTGAGCAAGATTTCATGCGATATTTTGAAATGTGTAATGAATGATATCATTTTTTTATGGTTGAATTGAATCTAAAGATTTATACTTGGTTTAGTTTAATGGAGACAACCACCTAAGCAAGGGCCACTTAGGTACTACCCTTCACTACATTTATAGTTTTTATTTTTGTTAAGTAGTTACTTCATAATTGCATAATCAGTAAAGATAGATTCTCATATCAAGATATCCATAATTGTTGTTCATATTTATAATTGCATTCCTTTAACTTGCAGTACTCCAAAGTGTAGAATAGGTTCAATTATTAGTTCCCAATTATTTTACCATTTTACTTGTTAACAATAATTTAGTTATAGACTAAGCTATAGGTACCTATTGTGCATGTTTTGCACACATGCCCCAACATGGGCAGGGACCCCCTCTTTTCACTCCTGATGGGCTACTTTTCTCCTGTATCTTTTTGTGTGCCCCTTTCCTGGAGCCTAAATTGGTCATGTGTCATCAAACGATCAAATTCCCCTGACCAAATTCATCTACCTAAGTTTCACTAAGTATTTTTCTTTTGTGGAAGTGCCCCTATGGGTTTCCCTTCACCAGCTACCCCAACATCCTCTAGGCCTCAACCCTGCTCGCTCGATCCACTTTTTCCTTCATTTTGACTTTTAGGATAAGGTTCCCATGAATTTGGGATTTTTTTGTGGTACCTAAGTGAACTACCAAGGTTTCATTAAGTTTTGGGAAGTCGTAGAAATTTCATTCTGAAACTTCATCCCTCCATGGTCGTTCTAGGAATTCCGCCTCACCATGGTTGTTCCAAACAAAAAAACTCAAAACCCCATTCTAGCCAAGGAAATCTGGCCTTTGGGGCTTGGACCATCCAACACCCTTTCAAAATAGTATTTTAGCCAGGGAAATCCAGCCTCTGAGGCCTAAACCATCCATCGCCCTTTCAAAACAACACTTTGATCAGGGAAGTCTAGCCTCTTGGGCCCGAAACATCCAAACGCCCTCCCAATGTGGAAACAGACTTTGACCCACATGCTCAAATTGGACCCTCTCCTACATGAACTTTTAAAATTCTAAATTTGAAGCTGAGAGAAACCATTGGGGTTGCCCTGCCCTGTTTGCCCTTTCAAAACAACATTTTGGCCAGGTAAGTCTGACCTCTCAGGCCTAGACTATCCAAACTCCCTCCAATAAATTGCTAATGGAAATTCACACTGAATATTATGATATTTTGATGATGCATGGATGGTTCTAACAAGGATTTTGCATGATTTGACTAAAATTTGCCTTGATTTGTGTATGAAATCACTAATGACACTTCATGTATGCAAGATTCAAGAAGCCTACCACAAGTCCATCAAGGAGACCCATTGAGAAAGTAGAACAAAGAAAAGCACATAGCTCCTATCACCATTCATTTTATATCATTCTTTCTTCGTAGTACCCATCAACAGAGCCAGTATTAGAAGAAGGCATGTGCCAAAGAAGTCAATGACAAAATGCAAGGAGGTGGCCTTGAAGAAAGCATAAGGGAGTTGTCCTAATTTTCACCAGATGATGGTGATCTTTAAGGGGTTGTCCACCCAAATTAGGGGCAAACAATCCATTGATGCCTCATCAACGGGCCTGTTTGATCCAATGAAGAATGCTGCAATTCCATCAAGAAAAGGGTAGCTTTCAGACAATTTTAGTTATAGTAAAAGGGAAATCAGCTAGAAGACAAATTGCTACAACAACTGGGCACTAAAAGATAAAATAGAGAAAAGGACAAAAGATGTATTTTAAATTGCTGAATATTGTGGGGTAGGTGAAGCCCTAGTGCAATAAAATCTTTGCCACACAATGTAAATCAATCCTATCCATTCATTTAGTCTTTGCAAAACTATAAATAGGGGTCTCCCCCTCATTTGTAAAGGGTTGGAGAGCTGGTGTAAAAAGAATTTGCAGCAATAGAAGATAGCATTGTGTGATTTTATGGATGTTCTCTTTGATTTTTCTCATCTAGTATTCATGGTTCTACTTCCCTTTTAATTTAGTTGTTATTTTTTTGAATGGAAGTGGTTGTGGTGATTGTTGTTTCAATATTTGATGAATTTCCAACTCATTCTTTTTGTGGTTTCTCGATGATGAACTACTTTATAAAGCTAGTATGAGCTCCCTTCCTTTATTGTTGCAACTTAGTTTGATTGCATGTGCATCATGTGTGTGTGTAATATGAAAATCTCCAGTCCTTAGAAGATTGCACTGGTTTTGCATAACTGTAGGTTCCTCTTGGCCAAGCAAAACCCAGTTTAGGGAGTTTTTCTACTGTAGAAACCTCCATGATCATTTTTTATTCATAGTTGTAGATTCAAGAACCTCTTCTCTTCCCTACCTTTTTTTCCTTTTTTTTAATAATTAGCCTAGGCTAAGGTTCATTGCACATTGCAAAGCTAAATCTAATGATAAAATGGAGTTCAAGACTATTGTTTGAACCTCAGCAAATGTAAAACAACTCTCCCATCTTAAGAAATCCATTTGCAGACCCAACTTCCCACACTTTGTAACTCATCAATGAGAATTCCTTGTGATTCCATAAAATCACATAAATCAACTGAGATATTCCAAGCACTATCAAGACCTGACATCCGAGAGGCCTTGGGGAAATTTTTAAGAACTTGTGTTGGAAGATTGTCTTTCAAGAGAGGTTATGCACTTATTCATTACCTGTGTTGAGAAGTGCATAAAAGACACATCAACAAAATTGGCACTAGAAGGAGGGCATGACATGTTTAGGCTACAAAGCTGAAAGTTGGAACTTCAAAAGAGCACTTTCAAGAAGAAATTTGAGATAAGGAGATCTCTTTTAATGTTGAAGCATAAAATCAAAAAAAATGAAGGCAAATAAAGTTGAGCTGAGATGGAGCAACATTTACAAATCAACATCACCCAACTACATGCATATTTTAATAGGAAATTGAAGATCCATCGCAGAAATTTGTATTGGTAGATAAGTGCAGGATCCATTTCACTTGCGGGCATAGTGAATTGGAGTGTCTAGCATTCTTGGATAGAGTTGAAAGATTATTGTAGGGATAAATTCCCTTTTGGGAAATCTATCAACCTTTAGCCCCTACAGTCCTAGAGGAAGAATTGACAACCATGATAGCCAAGGCATTGGAAGACCTGATCCAAGAATGTTTGGGCAGAAAAGACAAACCAAGATTGGATGAAGTACTAATGTCAAGTTGGTGCAGATTTCACAATGCACCACATACAAAATTTACTTGTCCATCATGTGAAAACATCATCACCCAAGTCAAGGGCAGTTTGAATAAGTTGGAGTAGCCAGTTGTCAAGGAGGATGAGTCATCCCATAAGGCATAGATTTTTTGAGCATTTGGAGGACAACACCTTCAATTCATACCAAGAAGCTTCACAAAAATAGATGCTGGGACATCAAGCACTGAAGTTGAAAATCAAGAAGGAGAAGTTGATTTCCTTGGGATAAAAAAGGATTTGGTGAAGGTTAACCAATAATGGAATTGAAAAGCCTCTCCTTCACTAGCAAGGGGAAGTCCTCCACTCAAAAAGAGGAGCCATTGGTAGTTGAGGATGGGTCAACAAAGTTTGCAGCAACTCATGAGGATGCTGAAAATCATAAAGAGAAAAATCAACAAGCATAAAGGGATGACAACCTTGCCAAAATAGAAAATTATGACAAAAGAATAAGTGAAATCAGACTGGAAGACCTCTCCTTCATAAATGACAATGATCTAGAATCTGAAAATGAAAGTTTGGAGGAGTGGGAACAACCACTCACCACGACTATTTACCATCAAGATTATTTTTCAAGTGATGATGAGGACCCAATAGTGGAAAGATATGACCAGATCATCTCTAGATTAGCAAAGGATTGGTTAAAGCTGAAATACCAAGTGGATTTGGAGGTGCTACTACTGCCGAATTGGTGCAGATTTCATGATTCATCACACTCAAAGTTCACATGTGGATTGTGCCAGGAATCCATCAAGCAAGGCAACCAAGCACACCACTTCCTGTAGCTACTTCAAGGATGGAATGTTAGGATCAAGAGCCCGAGCCAAGTGACAACCTAGCTAAAGGTAGTCCTCAAGAGGATGTTGGGACAACAATAGAAGAAGAAAAATAATACAATCTTGAGCTTCCGAGTGATAAATTAGATCAAATAGGAAGGTTGTCCACCAGTCATCAAGAATTTATCCCTCTTCAATAGAATTTGTGCACCATGGATGATAGGCTTTATGGTAAGTCCTTGGAGGAAATTCACGTAGTGGATTTTGGTCCCCTTGATGAGATGCCATCAATTAAGGACTTCTTTCTATTAGGAACTATACTGGGGAGGTATGCCCATGTCGAGGAAGAGAACATCCCAAAGGATGATAGCGATGAAGAAATACTCCTTGGGCCTCTGAACGGTGATGCACTAGAGTTTCTAGATTGGGAGAGGAGTTCCTTATCCATCTATAGTGATTGTGAACAAGGGGAAACAAGTGAATTTCATGATGAGATGCATGAAAAACAAAGAGAAGAAGACAAAGGCAGAGATATTGAGATAGCTACCAATAGAGATGAAGCACCTGATCGACTACAAGATGCAACTCGAAGTCCTTACATCATGATCATTGTTGATCCT
>CM021100.1:147184537-147478129 GCA_007115665.2 Sequoiadendron giganteum | reverse complement strand
CAAAATGCTCTAGAGAATTTCCCCAATGAGTCACCATTTTTTGTGCATGTTTTGCAGGGACCCCCTCTTTTTTCTCCCGATGGGATGCTTTCCTCCCATCTCTTTTTGTGTGCCCCTTTCTTGGAACCTAAATTGGTCATGTGTCACCCAATAATCAAATTCACCTACCTAAGTTTCACTAAGTCTTTTGCTTTCATGGAAGTACCCCTATGGGTTTCCCTTTGCCAATTGCCCCAACGTCCTCTAGGCCTCATCCCTGCTCACTCAATTCGCTTGTTCCTTCATTTTGACTTTGGGTACACATTTCCCATGGATTTGGGATGTTTTTGTGGTGCCTAAGTGAACTTCCAAGGTTTTGTTAAGTTTCAGGAAGTTGCATAAATTTCATTCCAGAACTCTGTCCCTCCATGGCCATTTTGGGAATCCCACCTCACGATGGTTGTTCCAAATAGAAAAATCAAAACAACATTTTGGCTAGGGAAATCTGGCCTCCAGGGCCTGGATCGTCCATCACCCTTTCAAAATAGCATTTTGGCCAGGGAAATTTGGCCTCCAAGGCCCGAACCATCTATCGCCCTTTCAAAGCAACATTTTGGCTAGGGAAGTCCTACCTCTCGAGCCTAAAACATCCAAATACCTTCCCAATTTGGAAAAAACTTTGACCTACATGCTCAAATTGGACCCTCTCCTGCATGAACTTTTCAAATTCCTAATTTGAAGTTGGGAGAAACCATATGGGTTGCCTTACCTTGTTCACCCTTTCAAAACAACATTTTGGCTAGGGAAGTCTGGCTTCTCAGGCCTGGACCATCCAAACTCCCTCCAATAAACTGCTAATGACACTTCACACTCAATATTATGATCTTTTGATGATGCATGGATGGATCTAACAAGGATTTTGCAAGATTTGACTAATGTTTTCCTTTATTTGTGTGTGAAAGCACTTATGACTCTTTGTGTATGTAGGATTCAAGAATCCTATCGTGGGTCTGTCAGGGAGACTCATTGAGAAAGGTGAACAAAGAAAATCACATAACTCCTATGACCATTCATTTTATATCCAACTTTCTTCATAGAACCCAACAACAGAGTTGGTATTAGAAGAAGGCATGTGCCAAGGAAGTCAATGAAAAAATGCAAGCGGGTGGCCTCGAAGAAATCATAAGGGATTTGTCCTACTTTTCACTAGATGATAGTGATGTTTAAGGGTTTGTCCACCCAAATCAGGGGCAACCAATCCACTCATTCCAGTCATCGATGGGACCGTTTGATCCAATGAAGAATGTTGCAATTCCATCAATCAAAGGGAAACTTTCAAGCAATTTTAGCTATAGTAAAAGGTAAATCGGCTAGAAGACAAACTACTACAACACCTGGGCAGTAAAAGACAAAATAGAGAAAAGGACAAAATATGTATTTTAAATTAATGAATATTGTGGGGTAGGTGAAACCCTAGTGCAATCAAATATGGGCCACACAATGTAAATCAATCCTATCCATTCATTCAGACTTTGGAAAACTATAAATAGGGGTCTCCCCCTCATTTGTAAAGGGTTGGAGAGATGGTGTAAAAAGAATTTGCAGTAATAGAAGACAACATTGCATGATTTTATGGATGTTCTCTTTGATTTTTCTAATCTTGCATGCATGGTTCTACTTACCTTTTAATTTAGTTGTTAGTTTCTTGAATGGAAGTGGTGATGGTGATTGTTGTTTTAGTATTTGATGAATTTCCAGATCATTCCTTTTGTGGTTTGTTAATGATGAACTACTTTGTAAAGCTAGTTTGAGCTCCCTTCTTTTATTGCTGTAGCTTAGCTTGATTGCATGTGCATGATGTGTGTGTAATCTAAAAATCTGCAATCCTTAGAAGATTGCTCTAGTTTTGTGTAACTTAGGTTCCTCTCTGCCAAGCAAAATCCAGTTTAGGGAGTTTGTCTAATGTAGCAGCCTCCATGATCATTGTTCATTCATAGTTGCAGTTCTAGTAACCTCTTCTCTTCCCTACCTTTTTTTTCTTTTTTTTAATAAGTAGCCTATGCTAAGGTTCATTGCACTTTGTAAAGCTAAATCTAATGATAAAATGAAGTTCAAGACTGTTGTTTGAACCTACAACAAATGCATAACAACTCACCCATCTTAAGAACTCCATTTGCATAGTCAACTTCCCACACTTTCTAACTCATTTGTAAGACTACCTCGTGATTCTAGAAAATCACATAAATCAACTAAGATATTCCAAGCACTGTCAAGACCTGACACCCGAGAGACCTTGGGGAAATTTTAAGAAATTTGTGTTGGAAGATTGTCTTTCAAGAGAGGTGATGCACTTATGCATTACCTGTGTTGAGAAGTGCATAAAAAACACATCAACAGTACCTCTAGCCAAGTAGTATCTTTACTTCTTTCATTGTTATACATTTTGATGATTTTAGATCAAGCTTAATACATTTACTAGAATAATTTAGGTAATCTCAGCTCTTTGAATCACATACAGTGTTAGTTCCATCACAAGTCTACTAGCCCTAGTCGATAATCTAATGAACTCCCCTAAATCGAGTGATTACCACCAAGTTTATTAGGTATTATAAGGACTCTACAAGGAAATTTTGGACAAGAAAGTGGTCAAGAAAATAAAAGGCAAAGAGTACTTTCAGTATTTGATCAAATGGAGAAATCAACTAGTTGAAGATACCACATGGATGACACCTTTAGACATATCTAAGCATGTGAGCAATATTGATGAAATCATGGACAAGAGCCCATGAAGAAATCTTTTGTTCCCTAGTAGTCTGATGTAGGTGCATTATTAGTATGGGTTTTTTTTAGATATTTCTAGATTGCTACATGTGTGGAGGATTTTTTTATTTTTTATAGCCTACAAATAGTTGTAATAATCCTAAATCTATTTAATTTAGCATATAACTAGGTGGTTGAGATAAGTGGTTTAGATTTTCCGAAATGCAGGAGGATTTGAACAAATTAGTTTTGGGCTTGAATTAGTCTATTTTGGTGTATAAAAGGGAAGCATTATTTTTAGCATAAAAATAAGGAGATTTTATGTGCAACAATAGTGATGTGAAAAAAAATTCATATATAAAATATATTAAATTCATATTTTAGAGATCTTTGTTAAGTGTTTTTTATATTGCTACTTTGGTTTTGAAATACAGTTGCATTTTGTAGATGCACCAAGATTTGAGATTTTCATTGAGTTTAGAAGGTTCAAGAAATTCGGTTTTTCCTTTTTTTCTTCTAAATAAGGCATACAAGGCTTGAATTAGATCTATAAGATTTTAAATCAAGAAGGTCTAGATTTAAAGAAATTTCATATTCTCAATGGTGTTGCTGAGTTATTCTCATTTTGGGAACTTCTAGTGCTTTGTTCTTGCTCCTATGATAACATTTATGGGCGAATTATTTTTTGAAACTACATATTTTTTCATTTACTTTACATTGATGTGATTAAATTGATCCCATTCTATTTAAATTTTTTAATTTAAGCTTGTGGCCAAATCTAGCATCTACAAGCACTAAAATTAGGTCAAATTCATTGTTTTTGGAAAGTGGGACAAGTAATCACACTAAGTATAAAGTGCCAAATCATATATTTCTTAGGGGGTTTCTTGATTGAGTAATTCAGGGAGTAATCTTGTAGTAGTTAATTTATTTTTATCTCATGGGGAAAGGTTGTCTAGGCTATCTAAAGGAAACCATTCCTCAACTTCTTGATGCTAAAGAATTGGCTAAATGGGAGATTTATCATGAGAAAACACTTAAAATCATATGTTCATTAGTCTCTTTTGATTTAAAATTTTATATCAAGAATCATGAAAAACACCTAAAGAGGCTTGGGAGACTTTTGAGAAAGTTTATGATAAAACTGATAAGATTAGGGGATATCAGATTGATAATGATTTGATAATTCTTGATTCTATTTTTTTTTACCACATCCAATACTACATCTCCAAGGATAAGAAACTAAGAACACAATTCAAAGTTTGAAATATTGATAAAGAGGATTTATAATTGATTCTTAATGTGTTATCTAAGTTTGGTTTTGAGTATTCAATGTTTTTTTTGGCTTTCATACCTATCAAATTTCTATGGGAGCATCATATTTTGATCCTACATTTGATGACTTTGTAAATCTCCTAATCCAAGAGGAAGTGAATTTACCTCATATGGGCCTAATCAAGTCCTTCAAGTCATAATTGTTATTAGCTAGTGAGCCTAACATACAAAAAGAATAGGGAATCTTGATAAGAAGAAAAAGAATAAAACACATAAAGAATTTGAATCCTCTCCCTATAAATGGGAATAATATAAGAAGGATAATCCTATATGTAAATATTGAAAGAAAACTAGGCATAATGAGCATCAATATTATTCAAAAAAAATTGATAAGTTGAAGCATTTTCTTAAGAAGAATCAAATAAATTTGTATTCATCATTGAAGGGTTAATCTTATTATTTTTCATCAAATTATGATAGAAATAAATGGAAAGAACTTGTTATAGTTTTAGAATTTGAGTCAAAGAGGTGGATATTCAATTCAAGAGCCTCACATCACATGGCTTCATCTAAGAGTATGTAGTATTGGATGTGGTAAGGGATATATTGACATAGATGATATAGAATTCAACGATGTTCCTTTTGTGCCTTCATTGTCAACCAATATCCTTTCTATATATTAGATTACACATGGTGGAGTAGGCAAGAGTGTTGAGTTCACACTAGATTATGTCATAATCCAACATTTGAATAGAAGAGATATAGTTGTAGTTGGGGAGGTTGATCACCAGTCTCAAGTCTACACCTTCTCACTTTTTTCTCCAATTGATCCTTTGGGAGATGTTCACATTTGGGACTATTGTGTTGACACTTTTGAGGAGATTCAGTATGGATTTTGAATCTTGGTATTGTTTCATCCACTGAGGATCAATTGGCTTGTGTTGATGTTCCATCTACCTCATCTACTATTGCTTTTGATAATGCTTGTGTTTCCATAGTTTTGGCTCCTTGTGATTCAATGCATCGGGACATATATTTTCTTCTAACTACATCTACTTGGGATGAGTACTTGACAAACATTGTTGGTTTATTTTGTGAGTCCCACATTTCAAATTTGGGAGACACCATTGAATGTATTAATCTTGTCTTTGATAGAGATGATCATTCTTTGGTTTTTGTGAGGGACACTCTAACTCTCTTGTTCACTCTTTACATGATCATTATTCATAGTTTGACATGAGTTTAGATTATTTTGAAAAAAATTTAGGGAGGATTCTTTGTCTTTGGATTATGTTCTACAATCATTTCTAGGTGATTTTGGATTGTCATATTTTGTAGTGTGGCCTAGAATTCCTGTTTGGAGGGTGACAAATTTTGCATCGACATGGAGACACTTGAGAATTCTTAAGAGACATCACATATCATTCATACTTTCTCATATTCATTTCAAGAATTGGAAAACATCCTGCATACCATCTTGCTTTTGTTTCTTCCTAAGGGGAGGAATGTTGTTTGATGCTCTTGGATCATCTTCAACTTTCAATGTTGAACATCTACCATCATTGTAGGGGACTAAAAATCAAGGGAGGGATGCATGGTATATGATATTTTCTCTTATAGGGGGGTTCTATTTCCTTGCATGGGATTTTATCCTTCTCATTGTTCATTGAGAGTATTTTTTTCTTGTATTTTGGGGAGGAGTTTTATACTAGTGGGTTTTCTCTTTTTCTTTGTTTGTGAGAGATTGCATTGTACATGGGTACCTAACATGGCCTCATACCTAGGACCCATCCTTGAATCATTTGCATAATAATCTATTCCCTAAGTTGAAATATGAGGGGTGTTGGTGTAAATAGTTTTTTACCTAACTAGTTCATTAGTGAGTCCTATTTACATGTCAAATTTACTTAAGTCCTAGGAGGGAATATTTCTAGAAGGTGTTAGCTAGCATTAAATATTATCTTACCTTTTGAAATTCAATACTTGTGTCCTAAGTCATATAATATTAATTGTATCATGACATAGGATTAAGAAACCTATCATGATCTTGTCTAACCCTATATCTCACCTTGGCTATATAACCAAGTGGTCTCATGTGTAAATAAAAAATGGATACACCATTGATGAATCATATCATCATAATCTATCATTTGCATCCTTCAATAGAATATAATTATTCTCTCATATTTTATCTCTCTTGTGCTTTCATGAAGTTACTAGATCTTTGGTGGCTATAATATTCATCCAAATATTGCATGGTCTAGAGTATTCTATACCAACTCTTACAAATATTTATATATATGTACAAACCCATAAATGATTTTTTTCCCTAGTTTAACTATTGTTTCTAAATAATAAACCCCCCCCTAAACATTTGGGATTAGTAGGATGATTTTAATAACAATAGTGTTATATAGTAGTGTAGTGTCATAAAATTGCACCTCGTGGCAATTTCACACTTGCACATTCAACATGCTACATTTATGGCACCCAACCACATTTATTATAAAAACCTTATGAGTTAGAATTTAATGATTTCAACTCCATAAGGGAAAATGATGAAGCATTAGGAGTCTGCCACCTCATTTCTTGTAAATTTTTGAGTTGGATGCTTGTGCAATGCACGAATGTCCACATGATGTGCAAGCATCCCCAAAAATTTTGAGTTTAAATGAGGGAATATCGTGAAATTTTCCCATGACATGTGTTGTCATGATAGAATCATAGGTGTAACAAATCTTCCTACCCATGCAACCTCACAAAAATCCATTTTTCACTTCTATTCTCATTCATTCTCACTGCTTCTCACTCCAAATTTCTCTCTTGATCTCTTCTCTATAGAAAAGCTCTACTAGATTCATGTCTCATCAACAACCAAGTCTCTCTTGAAAGAATAAAACATCTCATCTATGAAGGAAAGAGGGAGCCACAAACTATTGGTAACACTCTCTTTTTGCTTTGTCTTGTCTTGTCTATTTCTAAATATACTTGTCTTGTTTATTTATTTGTGATACGGGTTCTCCTCCATAGTGGGGTTTTTGTTTATCAAACGTCTCATCTATTTTATTACATGTCTCATCTATTTTCTATCTATCTATTTTTTCATGGAGGTGGAAACACCAAAATGGAGGTTTGATTGAGGCAAGCCCCAACACTTTCCCTCTTCCTTGTTATGTGCAAGTTTCTAGATTTGAAGAGTTGGGTACTCGTTGTTTCCTAATTTCTAGCTCTTGGCTTGACAGGAATGAAACTGTGGTTCACATATGTTCACATGGTGCACTGACATCCATTGGCCATGACTCTGTCCTCTCGAGAGTAGATTTTGTAATTTCTCTCTTTCTTCCTATAATTCATATTTTCTAATCTCTTACCAAATTCTGTTAATTTGTATTTTTCCCTTCATAGCTTAGTATATCATTTAATTGCATTTTTTTCACTCTTTTACCTTACATCCCATCACTTGAGCTTATACTTTGAGGTAATTGATGCCTATTCACTCCCTACAGACTCTTCCTTTGCCTAGAGACTTGAGAGTAGTGAATCCCCTCCTTTACATTTTGCTGAATCTGATATGTTAAAAATCATGTTTGATCTTTTTCTTCAAATTTTTAATGCTTTTGATATTTTTCCAAAGAAGATTTTGATATGTTGGATGATGCCTTAGATGTTTTATTAGAGGAATCTCCTTCTATCTATAGATCTCTTGAATAAAATTCTTAATCACAACCGTCTACTTCTTCTTTGCAATTCAAAAAGTTTGTGAATGTAGTTGTAGTCTCTGCAGCTCCTCAAAGGCCTAAGATACCCACCCTTTATGTGACTCTGGCTATCTTGTCTCCTAAAATAATTTATTCTATTTTTTGCGTTCTAGTCACTATTGGCTCACCAGACCTTTACACAAGGTTCTTGCAATCTATAGATTTTTCCTATAAATTTGTAGCTCATACTTACAACACTAGAAGGAATAAAAAAAATTAAATCAACCTACTTATTTACCACCTTCTCAACCAAGTATTCCTCCATCACCTAAACCTACAACTAAAGCACTTGGTGATTATGATCTTGTCAAGTGACTTCGTGTTACTCTTGTCAAGATCTCACTATGGGATTTTCTTCAGCCTGCTCCAATTTATCAGGGTATGCTTTAGGAAGCTTTAAAAAATATAATCTTGTCTTCCTCTACTAGGTTGATGGATTTTAATGCGTTGATGAATCATATTCATGTGGATTTGTCATCTATTACGTTCTATGCACATAAACTCCCACCTCCGGAAGTATAGAAGTAGGAAGATCCTCTAATGATAATAGTCAACATTATAACATTGTTATTAGGAATGCTCTCATTGATAGTAGTTTGGATCTCAATGTATGTAGCATTGACTTATTACCTAATATTAAGATTGATTCATCTTCTCTTGTTTATTTTTATTTGTACATTCGTGGATTCGATAACGTTGTTCGACAAGCCCTTGGCATAATCTTGCCTTTGATGTTGGGACTCGTTACCATAACCACCTTGGTATATATTATGTCAAGAGCTTTACCTTATAATATTCTCTTGGGAAGACCCCGGATTCATGCTTTGGGGATAGTAATTTCTACTTTGCATCGTTGTATAAAAAAATATTATAATAAAAAAGTAATTACAATCAAGGCTGACCTTGATGCTATACACCTTTGTGAAATGGTAGTTGTTGGTCAAACCTTAGTTGCCTCAATCTTAAAAATTGTATTCCTTTATTATCTTCTAATTCATTAACATCCTCTTCGATAGTGATTACCTTCAAAGTCACTTATGAGATGAATTTCCCTAGAGAAGATCATCCCAAAGATGAGAATCCTAAGTCTACTCTTTCTAATTCTTTCTCTGAATCAAACTCATGTCTTTGTGATGTTTGGACTTTACCAAATATTTCATCAGAGAGTATAAATTTGATCCTATCCATCTCGAAATTCCAATGGTCTCATACACCTTTGTCAAGAAATTTGATTGTCCTCCCATTGAGGAAAAAGATCATGATCCTGCTAAGGAGAATGATTGTGTCCCTGTTAAGGAAGATAACCACACTTATGCTAAAGAGGTTCATTTTTGTATTCCTTTCAAGAAGGATGATTGTGATCTTGTAGAGGAGTATGATCCCCATTGTTGGAATGATTCTCTCTACGTAGATCCTCCTCCTTCCTAGGAATTGCAGTCACGTTACGATCTTGGGTTCAACCATATTTATAAATATGTTTATGGATGAAAATGTTGTGGGTTTAATGAACACAGTATTCAAGTCCCTATAGAATGTAATACTCATAAGCATAACATGGGTCTTAGATACTCTCACATACAATCTAAATGAAAACCATGGTTTAATGTCAACATGATTTTGGTTGAACCTCATTCTCTTGAACTAATTCATCTTGAGTTGATTGAAAGTAAAGTAGACTCTAATGAAGTTCCTCTAGATGTCTTCTCTTTAGAGGAAGTGCTAAAATAATTCTTACGTGTCTACTCGCATCTACCTTCTTATCAACATAAGCGATGATTCCTATATTGCTTGAACAAACAAACATACTTTGGAGAATTAGTTATGATCATTGATGAGAAGGATCCTTTGTCAAATGTGGATGATGGATTTCCTATTTCTCATCCTAAAGATCATAGTACTCTCCTTAAAGGGGATACTGCTGTTATTTTCATGGATCCTAAGTCTTTTGAAAAAGTGATTAATATTGGAAAGTGTCTTTCTTTGGAAGACTCTAAGAAACATTCTAATCTATTACATTCTCATCTTGATATCTTCTCTTTTTCATATGAGGACATGCTTGGTATTGATGATTCCATGGTGGTTCACAATAGCATTATATGTCCTAATACTATGCCTATTAAATAAAAGATTCAAAAAATAAATCCCAAGATCACCTTGTTAGTCAAGGCTGAGATAGAGAAGCTTCTAAAAGTTGGTTTTGTTCATCCTAAAAACAATTCACCTTGGATTCCAAATATCATAGCTATTAGCAAGCCTAATGGTTATATTCATATTTGTATCAATTTTCATGATCTCAATAAGGCTTCTCTTAAGGATGATTTTTTGTTGTCTTATTGATATGATTTTAGACTCGACCACAGGTCATACCTTGTTGTCTTTCATGGATGGCTTTTTGGCCTATAATCAAATCCATATTAACCTAAAATATTGGTACAAGAAAACCTTCACTACCCCTTAGGGTACCTTTTGTTGTAGATTCATACCATTTGGGTTAAGGAATGTTGGAGCAACTTACCAATGGGAAATGAATCTTATCTTTCATGATTTCATTCACAAGATTTTAGAAGATTATGTTGATAATATATTGGACAAGTCTATGACTCGTCAAGATCACATTGAAAATTTGTCTTATCTTTGAAATTTTTTGACTCTATAAGATGATAGTAAATCCTCTTAAGTGTGTCTTTGACATAGATGTTGGCAAGATTTTAGGATTTATCATCTCTAGTCATGGAATCAAAGTTGATACAAATAAGATCGATGCAATTGTTAAGATGCATCCTCCTAAAAATATCCCTCAACTATGTAGTTTGTAGGGGAAGATTCAGGAAATTCATAGATTTTTATCCCAATTGGCTGATCACACTCTCCCTTCACATGTTTGTTGAAGAAAGATGTTCACTTCCAATGGGATGATGAGTGTGAATTTTTTGAGTCAATACAAATTTATTTAGCCAATCCTCCTATCTTAATATTGATTGTGCATGATAAACCCTTTTTACTTTATATCTCAACATCACCTCATGCCTTAGAAATTTTATTAGCTCAAAATGATGATGATGGTAAAGAAAGAGTGGTCTACTACAGTAGCCATATCCTCGTTGATTATAAAACTCGATATTTGGCTATGGATAAACAATGTCTTGCTCTCATTTTCACAATGTAGAAGTTATGACATTATCTTCTTCATATTGAAACCCATGTTATTGTGAAAAGTGATCTTCTTAAACATCTATTTACTAGAACCGATCTTTCTAGAAGGCTAGTGAGATGGGTAATGTTTCTCTCTGAGTTAGACATCAAGTTCGTAACTCAAAAATCAATAAAAGGTCAAGTTGTTTCTGATAAATTGGAAGAAGCCCCCTCATCCCACTCCTTTCCTAGTTTGGATGTACTTCCAGATGAAAAAATATTTGTAGCAAATCATGAGCCTATATGGGATATGTATTTCGATGGGTCGAGATGTGAAGCTAGTTTCGAGGCAAGTGTAGTCTTGGAAACACCCAAAGGAAAATCCATTCCTTTAAGCTTTCGAGTATAATTTTGTTTCACTAGCAATATCACTGATTACAAAGCCCTTATTGTCGATTTGTGTGTTGCAATGGCTTTCAACATTAAACATCTTTGCACATTCACAATGAATTTGATATTATTGTAAATTAAATTACATGAGTGTGTCAGGATAAGCAAAATAAGATATCTCAGTATCAGGATTTTTCCTTGTCCTTTCTTGATCATTTCTCTTCTTTCACAATAGACAGTGTCCCTAAGAGAGAAAATTGATGAAAGGATTCAATGGTGAGTGCAACCTCCCTTATATCTTCAGAAGATGGTATAGAAGAGTACCACTTTGTGGTCTATATTCTCCACTCTCCTGGTATCTTAGATAAAGTCAAACCTGATGTTTTAGTGTGCACTCATGTAGACTTAAGGGAATGGAATTCTCACATTTATAATTATTTGAAGACTAGAAATTTTCCTGATGATGTGACTAAAAACACTTGCACTTAGATAAGAAAAAAATCAGTCTGATATATTATACTATCTAATGTTCTCTATCAAAATTCTTATAATGGTCTTCTTCTTCAATATATCACTAAGGCTGAAATATCCCTTTCCCTTCAATAATCCCATTCGATCTTTGGGGGTGGACAATTTGACTTGGTAAATCCTTTGTGTGTAAACTGATCCACATGGGGTACTTTTGGAAAATAATGGACCAAGACTCGTTTTCCTTTGTCAAGAAGTGTCTGCAATGTCAACAACATAGTAATCTCTCATTTGGGCTCTTGTTCAAGAGCTTAAAAATCAAACCTCTCCTTGGCCATTTGTGAAATGGGGGTTGGATATTATTGGTAAAATATCACTTCCTACTTCTAAAAGAAGTACTATTAATTATTTTCACTACAACTCAATTGGTAGAGTTGATTAGTTTGTTCATTTTAAAGTGAAAGTTCAGTTAATTTTTACATTTTCTTAGATTGTTGTTTGCATTAGATTTATCAAGTTTCAGTTATGCAAGTGTTTTCAATTAATAGAATTTCAGAGTTACTTAGTGTTGTGCAACATAAATGAAGTATAAAGCAGAAAACATAAATGATTAAGGAAAAATCACTGATTTCATTTATTTCACAATATTGTCACATTTCATTATTTCATTTGTTTGAAAATACAAATGATTACACAAGTTTGCAATAAATTACATTTCTTTTTAGAATGGAAATGAAAAGAGATTTTTAAAGACCACACAAGCCATGGAGATATCCAAAACCATTTATTACAAGGAATGAAATATAAAATTGAAGATAAAGAAAGAAGAAAATAACATAGGGCATACCCATCATTACATGTTTGTGTCTTTAGTTGGTTGTTTTCTGCTATCCCATCCTCGCTGCTGCTTTGGAGTAAACCTGCATCATATAAACGGGACTGTTAGAGCTCCAGATATGGACTACACTATGTGCTTTACCAACAAAGATATATCTCATTTCTTGCAATGCATGGAATCAGATGAATGAGTATGAATAAGTATAATGAGGACTGCAAATACAACATCAAGAGTCTTTGAACCTCATTGTTTTATACTAACATTTTTTGTTTCCATGTGTAGGTATAGGAAAATCTATGTAGTTAATCATTTCATGAAGACATAAAATCATGTGGAGTAAAACGAGCTCCCACAAGGGTAGAGCTCAACATGCTGCCCCTTAAACATACAAATGGGGCTGAGTAAGGAAATATAGTCATCATGCTCATATGAGCTAGTCATGAAGGAGTGAAACAAATTTCAACTATCAAGAACATTATTCACTCATAACAATCAAAACAATGAAGTGAAAATTACAAGTGAACAATGAGCTTAATTTAGATACAAAATCAAATGAAATGCATCAATTTCCATATTGAAAAGTTTTAAATATTGTCAAATTGATTGCATCTTTGTTGCCATATGATATTTGTTCATATTTTTTCATGTTGTTTCAAGATGTTCTTTTCGGGTACAAGTGTTCCACATTCATAAATGGTGATAATGAACAAGCATACATATAAAATTCACAAAATCAAGCTACAAAATTGAAGGATTGAAATCTATTTACATTTGTTTCATTTAATCATAAAAATGCATTAGGAGTGCCAAGGAATAAGAACATTGGCATTGTCAAGCCATTGAATACAAAATATCAAGAAAATGAATTTTGGGTATGTTCAAAGATCAGGTTGCATACATAAGACAACATTATGGACAAACAACAATAAGTGATAAGTGATCAAAGTTGAATGAAATGTGCAAGTACAATAGAGAATCCAAATCTGGTTATGATCAACAACAAGTTGTGAACACATGGACATAGGAAAGAAACATTGCTTTATTTTATGAAAATTTTGAGCTGACAATGCATATTTTTTGAAGCATTTAAGTATATGAAGTGAGTGATCACAAGCATCAAAGTAACTTGCAGGAGTATCATAATGGCCAAATGCAGATGTTACATGAAATAAGTAAATTAATTAATTAAAAAGTGTATCTGAAAGAACACATGTGTTGCATTTTGAACTGACTAGACAAAGATGTCAAAGAATATTTATCCATAGTGGTGAGAAAAATATAGATCCATCATATGCCATCAGTAATCGATGAGTATATAGGTGTGTGGAATGAAGGGAAAATCTTGCAAGTTATCTATCAGAGCATGGTACATTTTGACTTGGTTTTTTTCTTCATGCCATCTAAGTGTTGTTACAAGAGGAGCATTATAAAAGAAAAAATGTTGTTGTTTTATCCTTTTCACAACAATAGAACAATGGAGTATTATTTTCTTGTCAAAAGTGATACCCATTTGGGGTCTTAATCCAAAAGTGCAAGTTAACAGTGATCTTGAATGAATAGACTAAGAAGATCATTTCTTTTATGAGGGGTTTCATTAATTCCATCATACATCCAAATAATGGTAATTTTCTACAAGAAAACAAGAAATTTCATACATGGCTACAACTTAAATGCAGATTTTTCTTTGAAATACAAAATATCCATTTTGAGGTTTTTAACTCAAAATATAGAATACTATAGACACTGAAAAATGTTCTAAATTCTACAAGCAACGTTTTTCCTTAGTCATCATTCTCTAATAATTAAATAATTTTAATTATTTAATTATTCCTGATCATATTCCTTTATTAATTAAATGATTTTTTAATTATTTAATTAATTCACTTTCCAATCTTTATTCTATCCTAATCAATTAAAATTAATTAATTGCATCACTACCACCCCTTTCTTCAATAATTAAATAAATCATTATTTATTTAATTATTTATCTTTCATCACATGTCTATAGTCAGATAATAATTATCATTTGACCTTTTATTCTTCTATAATTAAATAATTGAGAAAATTATTTATTTATGTGTCATTCTTCTCCTTTAAATAATTAATCAAAATCAATTATTCATATTTAATTTCTATCTCCTCCTTTAATTAAATTTATGAATTTAATTAAATCTCCTTTTTCATTTCCTCCAAATAAATAATTTATTTTAAATTATTTATTTGCCACTTGTCATCCTCCTCCATTTTCGAATAAATAATTTAAAATAAATTATTATCCCTCCATTTTGGTCAAAGATCCCCTATCATTATTTCATGTCATAGTCTACATGTCCTTCATGTTTGTCATAGCCGTCAGGCATCATAGTCATCGGAATCATATCTTTTCCATGCATGGCATATTCTAGTTGCATCAATTTTCAATTGTAGATCTTGGCATCTTTCTAGAAACGCAATCTTGGCCATCCATTTCGTAACCTCTCTCTCATGAATCCTCATTCGTTGATCTTAGAATATTTCTAGAAGGTAAATCACATTTGTCCATTCAAATGGTTGTCTATAAAAGAAACCTTTCTCCTCCATTTTTTTATTTAACTAATTATCTCCAACTTTCTACTTACTATTTTGCAGGTATTTGCACATGTGAAGCAACAAATCTGAGGGAAAAGATTGCAAAAAAAGAGAAATAGGAGAGAAAAAGAAGTGATTCAAGATTCAAGCATGGGGAGTATTATGATTTAATGTTTTTATTTTTCTTATGCTTTCATTGTTTTCTCTTGTTTGGATGAGGTTAATAGTTTAGAAGTGTTGGCTATCACTTAATCTAATCTATTTTATTTTCCCCATCTTACAAATACAATCAAGATACATAGTTTTGAGCTTTTAAGCTCTTCAAAATGGTGAATACAGTAAGTATTGGTCATGGCCACGAAGTTCTACAAACTCAATAAGTAAAGTATTCATGAATCTAAGTGATTTTATTTATGAAGAAAATGCGTGTTATTTAATATCATGGGTCGAGCCCAGAAGTTGGAGAAATTTTTTCTTCTATTTTTTAGATACCTACATGGTGGTTTCAATTGGAAATGCAAATACCTTCAGGAAAATGTGATAAGAACTTTGAAATTTCATATCAAGCATATAATGGTCACGGCCATGGAGATATGAAAACCCATAAAATAAATTTATATGTTATTCTAAACGTTTTCATTTAAGAAGAAGAAGTGTACATGGGTCGAGCCAAGAAATGTGAATACAAGAAAGAAGAGGAACACAAGCAAGCTCGCAACCTATACAATGGCTTGCAATTTTTCAAAATGACAATCATCTTTCTTGCAGAGAAAAGCTTTTATAAGATTTTATTTAAGAAAAAAAATGGAGGAATAAAATCTTATCATCATACGCTTGTAGAAGAGCAAGCAAGCCCACGGCTGAGCTCTAATAGAGCTTCCACAAATGCATAGGTTGAGCTCTCATGGTGGCCAAGTAAAGTGCAGAGATGAAGCATAGAAATATGGAGAAAAAATCAGAAAAATATATGCTATGCCACGACCAAGAAGGTCACAAAATCATCAAAATAAAAATTAAGTAGCTTACCATCAAGCATTTGACAAGAATGGCAACTGTAGGTGGTTCAAAATCATGCTCCAAGTCAAAACCCTAATCTCCCATTGTGACAGTTTGCAGAGCCCTCTCCAAGTTGGCCAGTTAGAAAATGAAATACAATTTTTTTGGGTGAACAAATTTTTTCATTAGGGTTTGAGAATGACCTAATTCAAACTTATGGATTTTTTCCATTTGTTTTTAGGAAAATCAAACTTAAGTTTATACCATATGGTTGAATTCTTCATGAGTTTAAGTTGACCTTTCAAAGGTTGTAATGTGGTGTCGATGCCTAGGTCTTAGGATAGGATTTTATTTTGTATTCAAAAAGTCTAAAATACCTTGTGGTATTTTATTTACATTTAATTTCCTATGCCTTAGGAAAGTAATATTCATATGATGCCTTAGGCTTTATTTTTGATTGATTTTATAGAAATCCATAGATATTTACCTCTATTTTTTATGATTTTTTAAAAGAAAAATCAATTGTAATAGAGTATGGGAGTTTATAATTTTTTTGCAAAGATTTCCAAAATCTTAATTGCAAAATTTGGTCAAGTTGAGAAAAATAAAACTGCAAATATCTTATAAAGCAAATATTAAAACAATGTTTTATAAATTGTTTTATTCTATTGCTATTTTTAGCAGTTTTATGAAAGCAGGGGTTGTTGAATTTTCCTTGTGCGAATTTGAGAAGAATGGGGTGAAGATAAGGTGTTTTTTTTCTTTTAAAGTAGATTGGACCTATTTTAAGAAGCCTTTTGGGATGGACATGCAAAAAGTGTGAGTTTTCCATTTTTATTACACATTATGGAGCAATTTTGGAGGCTTTTTTTGGGCTTTTCTCTTGAGATCATATTAGGGTTTGGAGAGTTTTTATTTAGTGGAAAAACTTAGGGTTTTTTCTCAGTTTAGATCATTGTTTCTTCCTCTCTTGTTCATGCAGAGAGTTTTGTAAGCAATTTTTGTACTTAATTTTTTTAGACTTTTCACTCCATTCAATAAAATAGCATAGTTTCCTTTCTCACTTCTTGTTTATGCTTTGCAATAGTAATTTGATGTGTCTTGTGATTCAAATCTATTGAATCCTTTTCTTGTATTATTGTTGTAAATTAGTTTGCAAGAGTTGCATGCTAATTCAAGTTGTTCCTTGTGTTTATTCTAAACCTTTTGCACAAATCACTCTTGGATCATATGTGTTGTGAGACTGTGAGCTTCAAGTTTTAAAGAGGTGGTGAGAGTGAGTTATTATCAAAATCTTCTTAATGTTGGTCAATAATTTTAGGTGATAGAATTTCAATCATAAGTTTTAATTCCAGTTTATCCTTCTAACTCTTTACCTTGAAAATCATTTAGAATAAGAATTATCATTCGAAGAACCAACCCACTCTGGAGATTCCTTCTTCACTCAGACCACCCACATATGAATAAGGTTGCCATGTGTCAAAAGATAGTTAAGTTTTCTACAAGCTTAGCATAGGGTGCATATCTTATTGATATCAATTTTTGGCATGCCCAGTGGGACCCTGAAAGTTAATTTTGGAGAAGTTTCAAGTTTTTCTTAATTTTTGTTTGGTGTATGCAATAGTTTTATATAGCCTTTTGGAGGTCTTTTATAATATACCTGGCGACTCCATTCTTTGATTTTGCATGCAGACTTAGTGCATCCTATGCATGAGAAAAGTACAAACAAGATCAAGTTTTGCTCCACCCGAGTATTTGCAGCTGTCCCCACCATGAAGGAGAGGCAGAGTAGCTAAGAGATTATTTTGATACACATGGGAGGTCAAAATCTACGCCTCTAGTTTTCAGTCCTATAGTTCTAGTGCTAGGAAGTCATGTTCCTATAGAACAAGCACCACCAATAGAAAGACAACACACTTTTGCACCTTTTAACGGGGGCAACCCATTAAATATTACACGTTATGATGATATTCCAACAAAGTAATTTAGGAGTCTGCCATACTTTACCGGAGAAGATTAAACTACTTCGATTGAACACATTTGAGATGTGGACACTTTGTGCTCAGTTCATAACCTACAATTTCACAAAGACGACAAACATTGTTAGTGTTAGATCAAAATGCAAGCAAATATGAAGGATTCCCCATGAAATCGACCTATTTAAACTAGTGTTAGGAAATGAAGAACAAAACTCAAATATAAAAGAAAGAAATCCTAATCTAACCAATAGTATGATGATCTTATGGGGGAATTGGTGCCAATGATGTGTTGCAATTGGCCCTTTCCCAATTCCTATGTTGCAATGTAGATTGATGAAGAAATGGTCAAATCTCCAAAGAGATTTGAGCATAACCTTGGTGCAAATGTGAAAATATGATGAATGCTTGGATGTGATGAGAAAAATTAGTTCTCAATTGTAGAGAGTAACTTTGCATATGAATTGTGTATGAAGATTGAGGAGAAGAGTCTCCAATTTATAGATTCCAATCTTGGAAGAGATAGTGGAAATAAGAAATGTGGGACAAAAGATAATCCAATGGCATTGTGCCACTTGTCTACATGTGATTAGATGAGGAATGAGCACATTTTGGCCAATGTGCATGATAAATGCATAAATTTGAATTTGAAATGGTGAGTTGACTTGTTGAAGGGGGAAGAGAAGTGGAGTTAATGTCACTTGGCTCAAGGTCAAGGACATGTAAGAGGCATTGAATGCCTTGTTGGAAAGACCAAGTCCACTTGGCCTTTTTGAATTCAAATGAGGGAATATTCCCTTTTGATGCTTTGTGAGGGAAAATAGAAGAATTAATAAATCAAAGTATTTGATTTATTGTGCAACTTCCATTCTCTAGAGGATTTTAGTGAGAATGATTAAGTTAATGATGGATTTGATTAATTTAATGAAGAATTAGATGATGTGACAATTTAGACTTAGATTTATGAATTGATTTAAGTCCAAAATTGAGAGGAAATGATTTATTAAATAAATGATTTGATTTATTTAATTACGAAGGAATATGTTAGATTAAATCAAATAAGGTTTTAATTTATTTAATTTAATAGGACTTTAGAGATTTTAATTAAATAAAATGATTTATTTAATTAAATAGATAAGCAATGGTTAATTAAATTAATTGATTAATTTAATCATTGAAAGAGGAAGACCTAATCCAATAAGTAGTGATTTATTGAATTAAAAGATAGAAAGTGATGAAATGTTGAGAATGTGATTTAAGAAGAAGCGTTGTTAGTAATCGGGATCAGGTGTGCCAAAATGAACTTGTACATTTTCCATGTCTATATTTTGCCCCTCTTTGAAGCAATGTACTTGTTGCATTGATTCAAAGAATAAACTGCTGTGATCAAAGGTCTAGGATTTTTTGAAATTTTTCAGATGCCCCACTGCTGCCCCAGCAGAAGGATATTGCTAGATATTGCCCCCTCGAGAGATCGGACGGAAATTTTGAATTTTTTGGATGATCTCGCGAAAAAGATGACAAGGTGCCCGACAGGCCAGAAATGCCCCAAAATGCCAGAAAAATGCATGCAAATGCCAGAAGAAATGCAAAATGGCTCTTAGTTAGACGAAAATAGGATCAGGATATAAAAACCCTATTTAGAAGGTCAAATTAGGTCAAAAAACCCTAATTCTTGAGATTAAATAGACCTCGAGGGGTCATTTTCAAAACATTTGCACTCTTAACCTTTAGAAAATTTCACATTTGAGCTCTGTGTCTTGGTTGAAATGCGCAACGACAACTTCTGAGGCATGTGTCGGAGAGGGTTCAGACACACCAATGGCCATTCGGTGCAGGACCCGTGGTATGTACCCCTATCCAACTTTTAAATTTATCATTTTACATGCATTTATTAGGGTTTAAGTCCTACACAAACTGTGCGGTGCTATATGGCACCACAGAAAATGCATTATCGCAACCGCGTGGTCCCCTATTGCACCGTATATGCGAAGTGCATTACACGGGCCACTTTGCATTTTAGCATTTAGTTAACCAAAACTCTGTCACATGTCCCTATTCCACTGTGCGGCAGAGTTAGGAATTTAGGATTTTCATTAAGGAGGACCGCATATGAAAAGTGCGCCGTGCGGGCTACTTTGCGACTATCAAAATGGAAAACTCCACTACGATGGTGTAGTTTGGAACTTTCCAAACTGCACTGCACCTGCAAACAGTGCCGCATTTGCTAGTTTAGGGAAAATTTTAATTTTGAGATGCAATGAAATTTTATTTTTTCTAACACGATGGCCTTCCCTGTGTAGGAGGAGCCTAGTGTACTTTACCCATGGGAGCACCAATGGCATGTGCTTAGCAGAGTAGGGTCTATGCCTGAGTTGGTCTAGGAGCATCTTGGTGCCATTGGTCTTTGGTATGTTGCATATGTCCCTCCTGTTCGGGCTCACTTAGGCATGCTTACGGCTCTGGCAGAGCGATGGCATAGTGAGACTTCCTCTTTCCATCTTCCTACCGGTGAGGCCACTATCACACTCGAGGATGTATTGCACATCCTCCGATTGCCCATTCATGGGACTCGAGTCATCTATGATCCAGATGTCGATAGAGAGACTTGTTACGAGGTTATGGAGTTGGATGCAATTGAGTTTTACAATGGTCATATTGACCTAGAGCTATATCGCGACCGCGTGCATATGTACAGGTTGATTATCGCTGCTATCATATCATGCCTTGTAGTACTTGATCGGCAGGGCTGATACTTTAGTCTAGGATGGGGACTGGCATGGGATCAGATGGTTCACCGTAGGGAGTGCTTTGCTTGGGGACTAGTATTACTAGCGTCCCTCTACAAAGATCTTCATGAGTTTGCGTACTTGGACAATAGGTCTATCAGGGCTGGAGGTACCTTACTGCACGTCTAGGCATGGGAGAGGATCCTAGTGCTTCGCCTAGATATCACACCAATTCCTCTCGAGATAGATGATCCCCTTGTTTGGTGGTACAGCGGGGCAGTGATGCATTTTTATTTTACTGGCGCAGGTGGTATTCCGCACTGGCAGTGAGTTCTTGATGATATGAGAGAGTTCGTCTGGAGACCGTGGATGGGTGTTGGTCCATGGTGAGATGATGATCAACAGCTCTTCTTTGCTCGACAAGATAGATTGAGGCAGGGTCGAGAGCACACCATGATTGAGAGGTATCTTCCAGACAGGGTTGCTCGTCAGTTCAGGGAGGTACAGGACAAGCCCAATGACCAGTATGTGGCCATCTTGGAACGTATGACTAGAGAGACAGCATGGGGCTAGCCCATCCCAGTAGCCGAGGTGGTGTCCTCATTTAGGCAGTTATTGGCTTGACCGTGGCCATATGATAAGGGGCCAGCAAATGCGGGGGTTACTGCAGCCTATAGGGCATGGTTCAAACCTCCCCTCAGACTAACAGTTCTAGGTGTAGCTATCCCACGATGCAGACACAGGGGTCAGGTAGCTAGCAAAGGGTGGGGTAGAGGATGAGGTGGGCCACCTTCTCATCAGACACCTCCGAGGGACAGGACACAATAGTCACCTCCCTGAGTAGGGGAACATGATGGTCAGCCGAGGGTAGATCCTCAATAGCAACCAGCCGGACAGCCAGCAGGATAGCCAGTAGGACAACTGGCAGGGCAGCCAGATCACCAAGATGCGCTGATTCAACAGCTACAGGGGTAGGTACAGGCTTTGACTATGGAGAGAGACCAAGCATGATCCAAGAGGGATCAGGAGGTGGGCCGATGGAGACAGTTAGAGAGTGCAGCGTCCTCATCCCGAGGCTGATCGATCGATATTCGTGATTATAGAGAGGCCATCAGAGAGGCCGAGTACTATTAGCACCATTACTGACAGGTAGTACCATCAGACCGCAGAGTGCTAGACTTTTCCTAGCAGACAGGGAGGTGACTGACAAAGGCACATGGTGAGAGACAGGATGGGGAGGGTAGCACCCAGCAGGGCCTGCCTCCCTTTTGATCACATGATAGATTACTTCATTTTTGATATATGGGTTGCAGTATTTGGCCTTATTGTATTATGTATCCGATGTACACCTGATCTAATTTGTATCATAACAGTATTTTTTGATGATATATATGAGATGATTTTCCCTTTTATGATATGTATGGTGTTCATGTATGATATATGAATGTATGATGCCTATGAGATGTTATTAGATGTTTATCTTCTTATGCTTTATGCAACGTATGTAATGGATGCATTTTTTTTTGTATATTTTTCATGTTTTATGGATGTAATGCATATTAATGATGGTAATGGATGCAAACGGTAATGATTGCAAATGATTATGTATGATGTAATGATGTCTTAAGATGTTTAGAATAACAAATTTATATTATTCCTCATAACTTAAGATAATGATATAATGCCATGTGTTTAATGCTGATGATTATGTGGATGTAGGGTGAATGCATGGGTGATGCTTTGATTACTTGTTATGATACCATGCTAGTGTGGAAGGAAGACAGAAGAAGAACGTAGAATTAATGAATTAGTTATGATAGTGATTTGCATTGCTAGGAATTGGGATCTTCAAAGGGTCAATTGTGTTATATTTGATAGCACACATAGGTATGATGCATCAAGGTATAAAAGACCAAGATGGCATTTGAACCTAGTGTGATGGAATTTGACTCAACAATCAGATAGGAGTATTCTTGTTCACACTTAACATACATACTTCATTTGGGATGTAGTTCAGACATTCTAAGCATCTCGGACCAAAACACAGAAAAGAAAGCTTTCCTAGGTGGTCAACAAGATACCTAAAATATCCTCCCTACAAACAAAACAAAACATGCATAACTAAGTTATTTTACAAGCGTATCCCACAAGCATAGCAGATAAAAAGATAATGATCATTGCCCCATTCCTTTCTCTTTAAACCTGTTTTGTTTAGGTATCATCGAGAAGTCCTTGGAATGAGCACAAAATAAGATAAGCCACAAAGACCAAGATAAAGTAAACAAACAAGCCAATGTTCTTCATACCGTTAGCCTAGACTAATTACTATGAAGGGTACCTCATGCTTATGTCCATCATAGGAAAGCTTTGTCCTAGGGCATGTAGTGATCAGGGTTTTGATGGAACCGATTGGGTGATAAGCGATTGATACTCCAAGTTGACCAACTTGTTTGCCTACTGACTTAGACTTCCAAGACTTTTGATGATTGGGCGTTCACTTTAGAACCTGCTAAACTTGCTTCTAACTGACTCACCGAAGGGTGAAAGCGATGATTGACTTTATTATGAGTGAGACGGTCATGGGTGAAAGCAAGATGAAATGGATGCACCATTTTGGGTTTTCCAATATTTTGAGGTTGTTTTTGATATTTTCACATTTTTCAATGTTTTTGGATTTTGTGTTTTTACGACAAACAAACTAACTTAAAGAGCTATCCTAGGGGTCTCGGGAGCTGATCCATAGATTAGCCTTGCCTATGTTATACACACAGAGACCACGTAGTTTGACTGACAACAGACTTGACTCAATGATAGGATGGACAAATGGATCGCCCTTTTATTGCTTAAAGGACTGACTCAAAATGCAGACTAGATGGGCAAACAGATTACCAATGTGACAAATGCCTAAAGGACTAACCCTAACTATCTCGGGGGATGATCAAAGATCAGCCTTGCCTATGCTCAAGCTCAGAGATGATTTAGTTCAAACTAGGTGACAAACTAGACTTGACTGCTGATGAATTTGTTTTGAAGATTTCTGATTTTTTGACATGTTTTTGGATTTTTTAATGATTCTGAAGAAGATCATGAGAATATACATGAATTAGATCTGATGCCGATACAATATCATGCCCCCAACATGGTGTGATAGACTACTTCAATAAAGGCAAGACAAACTGACCTTAAGAATGCCAATTAGTTCCTTGGTGGAATGTGGTAGGGACACCAGCTTAGGCTATGGTATGGATGCGAGCAAATGGGTGGATGGATGATTGGAGATGGGATAGAATGAGTGAGTCATGAAAATCCTAGTAGATGGTGGGGTGCTTTATTTACACTTGGTGCCTATTTGCTAGGTTTTCACCAAGGTACTTGTCCAAAGCGCCACCGAAGTGGTTTTCACTAGTGGACGAATTTTTTCTCTTTGCTATTTTCAATCATTTTTCTTATTTTTTTGGATTTTTGATTTTTTTTATTTGTCACCAAGACGCCTGTTTGCTAGGTTTTCATCAAGGTAACTATTTTTTCAGGACTTTTTCTGATTGTTTTTGTGTTTTCTGGTTCTATACCTTGCAAGATTTAGGCATAAAACTTTTTGAGGTGAGAGCTATTCATGGGCTCCTGCAAGGGCTCACCTTCTGGTGTCGACAACTGATATGCCATCGATTTGTAACTTGTAGTGATGATGAAGGGTCCCAACTAGTTGGGCTCAAACTTTCCCTTTGTATCCAGGTTTGGCACATTCTTTTGGTTTTCTTTCAGCACAAGGTCACCAACTTGGAAAGTGCGTTGTCTAATCTTCTTGTTGTAGCTCTGTTTTAGGCAATTTTGGTACACTTGTAGATGATTTAGGGCATCCATGCATCATTCATCTAGTAATTCCAGCTCATTCAGTCTTGTGACCCTGTATTCCTCATCCGTGATGAGGTTCTGTAGTGATATCCTCAGTGACAGGAGCTTGATCTCAATAGGGAGGATGGCTTCTAATCCGTAGACCAGGGAGAATGGGGTAGTGCCTGTTGGTGTGTGGATGCTGGTGCAGTAGGCCCATAAGATAGGATTTAGCTCCAGATGTTAGTCATGACTAGATTCATTGACTGTTTTCTTGAGGATTTTCATGATGGTTTTGTTCGTAGCTTCTGCTTGGCCATTGCCTTGTGGATAGTATGGAGTGGAAAAGCTGTGTTGGATTTTGAATTTTTCACATAAATCATGGACATCTTGATTTTTGAAGGGTGTCCCATTATCAGAGATAATTGATTAGGGAACACCGTATCGGTAAATGAGGTAGTTCAAGATGAACTTGGATATATTTTTTTTCCATGATGTAGGTCATGGGAATTGCTTCGACCCACTCTGTGAAATATTCAGTAGTGGTGATAATGAACTTGTGGCCATTGGATGAGGTGGGCGAGATTTTGCAATGAGATCGAGCCCCCACTATGAAAAGGGCCAAGGTGTAATAATGGGATGCAGTTCTTGAGTTGGTGCATGAATAAGGTCTCCATGATGTTGGCATTGTAGGCATCTTCTAACAAATTTGTGTGCCTCTCTCTCCATTGTCGCCTAATAGTACCCGGTTCTTAGCAAATTCTTGGCCAAGGTCATACCACTCGAGTGTGAACTGCACGTGCCATTGTGTACCTCACTTAGAGTAGTCGTGGCCTCCTCAGGTTTTAAACAATGTAGCAAGGTTCCATTGATACTTCTACAGAAGAGGGTCTCTCCTAGGATGACGAATCATAAGGCCCTTTTGACAAAGGTTCGCTTTAGGTTTGGGGTGATGTCAGAGGGGAGGATTCCTAACTTTAGGTAGGTGTATACGTCATGATACCGAAGATCACCAAGACCAACGAGTTCATACGTGTATTATGTCTCTGGTACCTTGAAAGTGGGTACGAGAAGCTGCTCTACTAGAAATTCATGTTTTGAGATGTTGCGAGGGATGTCCAGTAAGGATCCAATGGTTGCCATTGCATCGGTTGCTCTGTTGTTTGTCCTTGGTATCTGCTCAAAGGTGATGTCGATGAATGATTCCTTGAGGCTTTCTACCACCTTTTTTTATGGTGTGAGCTTATCATCCTTCGTTTGGTATTCGCCGTTGACTTGGTTGATGATAAGTTGCGAGTCCTCATAGACTTTTAATGCCATGATTCGCCACTGTGCTGCAATCTTGAGGCCTATGGTCAAAGCCTCATATTCTGCAATGTTGTTGGTATAGGGGAATGCTAGTTTATATGATTTGGGTATACAGTCTCCTTGCGGGGTGGTGAAGAACACGCCGAATCCTGATCCATGTTGCATGTGGGAGCCATCGAAGTACAATTTCCAGTGGTCCGCTGCACCAAGGTTGAAAAGGGACTCATCTGGGAATTCTGATATGAGTGGGCTGTCTGTGTAGAGGGGAGCTTTTGCTAGCTGGTCCATAATGACTTGTCCCTTTATGGATTTTCTTTCTACATACTCGATATCATGTTCAGACAATATCATTACCCACTTAGCCATTCTACCTGTAAGCATTGCTTTTGACAATAGATATTTTAGAGGGTTTATCTTGGCAATCAGCTTGATTTGGTGAGCTAGCATGTAGTGTCTGAATTTTTGAGCCGCAAATACCAGTGCTAGACAAGCCTTTTCTATTGATGTGTAATTGAGCTCATGCCCTACCATTGTCCTGCTAATGTAGTAGATGGCCCGCTCAGTTCCCTTTTCATCATGTTGGGCTAAAAGGGCACCAAGGACAGCTATTGTTGTTGATATGTATAGGATTAATGGCTTCCTGACAACTGGTGGCATCAACATAGGTGGTGTAAGTAGATATTCTTTTATTTTATTGAACGCTTGCTCACACTTTTCATCCCATCTGAATGCTACTCCCTTGTGGAGTAGGTGTGAATAGGCAATTTGCTTGTCTTCCAGTTGTGCTATGAATCTCCGGATAGACTAGAGTCTACCTTGCAATCCTCTTAGTTTCTTTAACATTCTTGGCACTTCCATTTCAAGGATTGCTTTTACCTTTGCAGGGTCTACCTCTATCCCTCTCATTGAAACTATGTATCCCAACAGCTTTCCTGATTGTACCCCAAAGACACACTTCTTTGGATTGAGCCTAACCTTGTATTGTTCTAGCCTGTCAAAGATAGCACTTAGAGTTGCTATGTGATCTTGCCTTTTCTTTGATTTAGCCAATATATCATCCACATAATCTTCGAATGTTTTATGGATCATGTCATGGAAGATCAACGTCATGGCTCTTTGGTATGTAGCTCCTGCATTTTTCAACCCAAATGGCATCACATTCCAGCAGTAGGTGCCCCAAGGACATGTAAAGGTTGTTTTATGTTGGTCTTCCTTTGCTATCATTATCTGATTATATCCCGAGAAACCGTCCATTAGGGACAACATTTTGTGTTCGGTCGTCATGTCCACTATCATGTCAATGTTGGGTAGTGGAAAATCATCCTTAGGACATGCTTTGTTTAGGTCTCTGAAATCTATGCAAATGCAGATGCCCCCTTTCAGTTTTGAGACAGGTACCAGATTTGATACCCATTCTAGATAGTCAATCGGGCGTATGAAGCCAACATCCAAAAGTTTCTGTAGCTCAATTTTGATGAGCAAGGCTATTTGTGGGTGCATCTTCCTTAGCTTTTGTCTGACTGGTTTTGCTCTGGGGTAAATAGCCAAATGATGAACCACTACCTCAAGATCTAGACTTGGCATGTCAGCATAGGTCCATGCAAAATTTACTTTTTTTTCTTTTAGGAATGCTACCAACAGTTCTTGTTCTTCTACCAAGAGAGACTCTGCATAAAAGGTAATTTGTGGCTCTAATTCTATTCCTAAGTTGATCGAGTTGCACTGTTCTGCCAATACTGTTGATTTCTCCTGATGTAGAGCAGTAGGGGGGAGATTGAATCCTTCACCCTCTGGTGCCTCAAAGAGGTTTTCACCATTGGATGCATCATTTATTTTTACTATTCTATGGTTAGAGAGTGCCACAGTGTGGTTTTCACTCAATAAATTTGAGCTTATTCTCGATATTTTTCTTTTGCAACTAAAGGACTCAATCTTCTCCCCATAGTATGCTTGTGTGTCTAGTGTGATGTTAAATCCAGCCTTGTAGTCTCCACATGGAATTGTATCCCTTAGTCCCATGAATTCCAAGAGTGCCTCATCATTTTTGAACAAGTCTAGAATCGGTGGTCCCCGTTGGTCGTGATCAATGAGTTGGGGGTGTACTAAGGTTATTCAGTGGGTTGGTTGGTTTGACTCAGCTATGGAGGCACTTATCATTAACAAGGTGAAATCCTCAAAAATCCTAGGGAGACCTACTATGGTATCATCATCGTCACTACTAGGATAAACATTAGTGACATCAAAGGTGTAATTATCGAGTGGGATACCTAAGCAAACGGGTGGTCTTGGAGTGGTTGTTGTTGCCTGAGAGGACCTAACTGCACTTCTAGGAGTACCTCTGCCACATATGGTTATACTCTGAGGAGTATACCCTAATCCAAGGTTATGCATTCTTCTTTCTACAATGATGGGCTCCAACCATCCATCAGTGTTTCTTCCTAGGCTCTCATTCCTATTATAGCCCATACCAAACATTATTCGTAACCCTTTGCTAGTTTCATCCATGGGTAGGTTGGGAGTGGGTCTTTCATCTTGGTATAGCATGTTGGTAATGTCCTCTTCGTCCACATTCTCTCGACTAAGATCCCCCCAACGGTGGAATCCAGAGGGTTTTGCTCTAACAGTTTGGATAGGTGTTTGAACTGGTTCGGGTTGTCCATGCGACCTAGGAGATTGTGGTAACTCTCCTACAAAAAATGCATTTCTCTTCATTCTATATTCACCACATCCATTGTCTTCGATCATGCTTTTGATTTCAGATATATCTGGGATGGTGGGTGTCTTTGTCGCAAAAGTGGAGGCGAGATTGGCTGGGTCTGTGTATGAAGTAGATGGTCCTTCATCATTTTTGGGCACTTGGGGGATCTTATAAAACTTGGCTTCCAAGTTTTTGCAGTAGGCAAAGGGTTCGGGATCCCCATATATAGTTTCCTCCTCATTTTGATGTGAGAACTTGATGCATTAGTGGTAAGTCAAGGCCACTACTTTCATTCCATGTATCCATGGGCGTCCCAGGAGGATGTTCTATGGTAGGTCAAGGTCGAGGACTTGACAGGTGGTTTCCATAGTTGTCGGCCCCACTTGGATGGGGATCTTGATAGTACCCTAGGACACTCTTTCTTGGTCATCATACGCTCTTATTGTGATGCTTTTTTTCTTGATGGAATCCTCGGTGAATCCCAATTTCTTTATGAGTTTTAAAGAACAAATATTAAGGCCTGCACCTCCATCTACCAGGACTCATTTGACTTTATTTTTGTGGATTAGGACTTGGAGGTGGAGTGTACGGTTATGAGATGGTTGTGGAGGGAAATCTTCATCCGAAAATGTAATGAGATTCGGGGTAACAATGTTACCCACCATAGCCTGAAATTTCTCTATGTCAAGGGTAGTGGCAATGGTAGATGTAGCTAGTGCTTCATCAAGGATCTTCCTATGGGTGGCGGAGATTTTCAATAGTTCCATGATGGATATTTGGGTGGGTGTTCTTTTCAGCTGGTCAATGACATTGTAATCATAGGGGATGGCCTTTGTATTGGAAATGGGGGTCTTAGCAGGTGCCCCAACAATGGTAACTTTTTTGCCTCGTGTGGTGACTCCACAGTCATTGTTGGCTCCCTTGATATTTATGATGGTGACCATCTCATCGACGCATCAGACTATCTCCTCATATACTAGATTAGCATAGCATACTTTTGCTTGCCCTTATTATTCCCTTGGTTACGATTCAGCATCGGATTCGTGTATATTTTCAGGTCTTGGTTTCCAGTCGGCTGCTCGATGTTGATGACCTTGTCCTCAATGAGGTCTTGGATGATGCTTTTGAGTCTCATACAATTGGCGGTGGTGTGTCCTTTGACTTTGTGAAAGTCACAAAGGACGTTCTCATTATACCACGGTGGCTTGGTCATAGGTTTCGTGTACTACTCGGAGTTAGAGATTTTAATTAGATTCTCTTTGACCAGCTTCTTCATTATGGACTCAATCGATTCACCAAGAGCTCTGAACTTCCTCTTAGGGGAAACTTGTTGCGGGGAGGTGGTCCTCCTTGATTACCCAAATTTTTGACTTGATTGGTGGAAGATGGTTGTGGCTATTCTACTACCGCATTAGTCTGCACATTGTTGTGATTATGATTTTGCGGTTGATGATAGTTTTGAGTATTCTGCTTAGGGGCACTGATGACCACCTTAGCATCAACCATGCCATCGTTCCTGATATTTTTATTCGTCGACCATGTTCGAGGTTTATCATTGTAGTTGTTAGATGGGTGGTTATCCTGCAATGGAGTGAATGTTGGTGTGCCTCCTTGTGCAGTAAGGGCTCTTTCGATGTTGAGCACCTTTGGAATCACTTGATCGTATGATGTGATGCATTGCATCTTTAGGTAGAATGCCAAGTTTTCATCTAGATTGGATACGATGGTGCAAACTTGTTGTTCCTCTAGCATGGTCCACTTGCTCTGATTGGCCTTGGATTTCCATCTTTGCAAGAATGATGCGAATAACTCTCTTTTTCTTTGTTTGAGTGTAGACAGTTCTTCCAAACTAACATCCGCACCCATGTTGAAAGCATAATTTTTAAGGAAAGCCTCCAATATTTCTTCGAATGTTTTAATGCTTGTGGGCAGATGAGAAAACCATTTCATAGCTAGACTAGTCAGGCTTTGGGGGAAGAGTCGCATTAGATACGTGTCATCATATGCGACTTCCATGCAGTGCACCTGAAATTCCCTGACGTGGTTTTTAGGGTTGCCCGTTCCATTGTATTTGTCAAATTTAGGGATCTCAAATCCCTTTGGGAACGGTACTATGGTGAGACTCCTATCGAACGGATAAGGGCACAAATTGCCTAGTGTCCTTGTGGTTTTTCCTACTTGTAAGTCCAACACTTGCTGCGCGAGTAGTTTGATTTGTGTTAGGACATCCTTGCTTGGATTGGGAGGTGGGATGAATGAGTTGTGAGGTGTTGGAGGTGTTTGATGGGCGGAGAGAGTACTAGCCGATGTTTGTTGTGAGCTTGGTTGTGCATTCAAATCCTGATGGTATGCTTGCATTTGCATCAACAATGCTTGTTGTTGATCTTGTTGCTGCTGTTCCAACAACGCTTATTGTTGGTCCATCTGTTGTTGTTCCCATGAAGCCTGTTGTTGATCAATCTGCTGTTGAGCTAGTAAAGCTTGTTGTTGGTTTAGCTGTTGTTGTGCCAACAATGCTTGTTGTTGGTCGAGCTGTTGTTGTGCCAACAAAGCTTGTTGTTTAGCTTGTTGTTGTGCCTAAAACTCTTGCAGGGCTTGTTGGTAGGCTTGTAGGTGGATTGCTTGCATTTTGCGCTTGGTACTGTGTTTGTGCTTGTTGTTGGGCTTGTGCTTGGACTTGAGCTTGAGCTTGTGCTTGAGCTTGGGATAAAGCTTGAGCTTGTGGTTGGGCTTGTGCTAGAACTTGCGCTTGAGCTTGGGCTTGAGCTTGCGCTTGTGCTTGTTGCTTTTGCTGGAGTACTCTCTGTTGTTTGGCCTTTTGAAGGGTTTGGATTAGCATGAAAAATGAGTTTGTTGTATTGGCCTTTGGTGGGATAGGTGGTGGAATAGGAATCATGCCAACCATTGTGGAAGGTGGAGGGATTGTGGCAGTGATTGAGATTTGGGTTGTTGGAGGGGTGGTGGAGATGATTGGTTCTTGAGATGACATGCTTTGGGATATTTGAGGACCAATTATGGTAGTGGCTTGAATGGTTGTCACTTGTTGTTGTGATGATGTGGGCGAGAAGAGGGAATTGGGTGTGATGTTTAGATTGCTAGGTTATGAGAAACCATCAATGTTAATAGGAGGAAAACCCAATCCAAGAGGTGATGTGGCTGTGAATGGAAATGGGGGAAGGGTTGGAATGTTACCTTGGAAAAAAAGATTTACAACGCCAATTGTTTCAAACAAGCTTCCTTCTTCAAGCAGCAGGGAAGTTTGTACGTTTGTTTGGCAAGCTGGTGTTGCACGGAATGAAGATGAGCCCACATGGTTATGGAAGGTGAGTGAGACGTATGGGTGGGATGGATTTTCCAGAACAGATATAACCGGTGTGGTGGTGATGACTGCTTCTTTGTTAGCCATAAGGTGATGCCTTTGTAATTCTTAAAACATGGCACTCCCCTTGTTCACATTTGGAGAGGTTAGTGTGATGGTTGATGTGGTGCAAGGTACTTCTTGATTGATATTTGACATCGGGGATGTTAGTGTAATTAATTAATTAATTATTACACTAGCATAAGTTAACTTAGGTTTTAATTAATCATTGTAGTCCTAAGTTGCATTTAATCATTTAATAAAGTTGTTGAGATAAGATTCTCTTCCAGAAGATGAGTTGTCTTTTCTAGAACTTATCTCCATCTTGTTATCATTCCCTAAGTAGTTTGTTAGGGTTTCTTGTTGTCACATGAAGTGTGATTTGAACACTTGGCAACATCCTTTTCATTCTAGGTTTAGCACATGCCTATATAATCAAACATATGTACTCTTTGTAATCCATCTATCAATCAATTAATACTTTCTTTGTGGTTGAATATTTTTTCAAACTCTTGTTTATTTTTTCCATCCATTCTCTTCCTTGTGACAGGTATCTATTTGCATGTAGGTGATCTTGGAGTCTGAAGTTGGTTTTGACAACTTCTACATGGTATCAGAGCTTTCCTGCTGCATGCGTGTTCTTGTTTGAAGAGTTTGGAGCTATTTGAAGCTACAAGGGTTTGTTGCATGTCATTTTTTATTGGAGTCGTCATCATATTTGCTTCAAAAATCCAGTTTTCACTCATTTGCAGGAAAAACGATTTCTGGGTTTTGTAACCAGCGTCAAAATTTGAATTGGGTATCTTTTAGATTTTGCATGTCTTGCACAAATCTAGAGAAAATCGTTGTTGAAAAAGCAGTGCGCGTCATTTTTCTCCTAGCTGAAGGTTAAAAAAAAAAAAAATTTCATCTCCTGCTTGTTGGATCAAAAAATGATTTCTGGGTTTTATTTCTAGCATCAAAATATTTCTGGGTTTTTGTTTTTGTCTTCAAAAAGTGAGTAGAGTTTCCAAAAATCAAATTAGAAATAAACATTTTTGCTAGAAAACCCGTTTCGTCTAGGCTAAATTCAGTTTTTTAAAAAAATTCATAACTTTTGGCCACGATGTCCATTTTTGCAAAACAAAATATTGACGGAAAGCTTGTTTCGAGCACTTCATAGTGGTGTAGGCCATTTTTTCAGATTTTGTCATCTACACAAATTTGAGGTTATTTTTCATCATGGAGACAGATGTGAACATTGGTTTGTGCATACACTTTTTTTATTTTTTTGTTTATGCATATTTAGGCATTCTCTCCTTTTGCAATCATTGGGTATTGTAATAAATGAACTGATATAAAGTTCCATCAGGGGGATTTCTTGCATAATAATCTAATTAGAGTGTGCATGCTCTTTGATCTTCATTGTGTTTTGATGACAACTCGCATGAGTTGTAATCTGGTTTCTTAGTTTCTTTTGGCCACTTTTTTGTCTTAGCTTGACACATATCAGATTCATTTCGGATCCATCTTAGTTTGAGGGCCACAAAATTTGTGGTTAATGTTCCTGAGTCTTTATGGTACTTGTTCTCATGGAAAAATTTTAGTCTCAGTTTAACATTGGCATCGAGATTCACGGCTTCCAGATTTTATCATCATCTTTTCATCTACTGTTGTTTTATGGATTCTAGGGTTGTTTCAGTTTGGTGTTTTCGAGTGCTTTGTGGCATCAGGTCTACTGTTGCATTATTATGATTTCGATATGGTTTCTTGTAGACAGAAGTATCTTTCCTCGTTTACCGGATTGCGGTTCCAGTGCTTCTTTGCAATAGTCATCTCATTGTATGGGGGGGGTTTGTCCCACTAGATTTTCCTTCTCTACCTCATTATTGCATTTGTACATGGGTACCTGATCAGGCCTTGTTGCCGGGACCCATTCATGCTTTCTTGCATTCATCTTAGTTTTAGGTGCATACTTATCTAGTCTCCCTAAGTTGCACTTATGGGGGGGGTTAGTGTAATTAATTAATTAATTAATTATTACACTAGCATAAGTTAACTTAGGTTTTAATTAATCATATTAGTCCTAAGTTGCATTTAATCATTTAATAAAATTGTTGATATAAGATTCTCTTCTAGAAGATGAGTTATCTTTTCTAGAACTTATCTCCATCTTGTTAATCATTCCCTAGGTAGTTTGTTAGGGTTTCTTGTTGTCACATGAAGTGTGATATGAACACTTGGCAACATCTTTTTCATTCTAGGTTTAGCACATGCCTATATAATCAAGCATATGTACTCTTTGTAATCCATCTATCAATCAATCAATACTTTCTTTGTGGTTGAATATTTCTTCAAACTCTTGTTTGTTTTCTCCATCCATTCTCTTCCTTATGACAGGTATCTATTTGCATGCAGGTGATCTTGGAGTCTAAAGTTGGTTTTGACAACTTCTACAGGGGATGCACTTGGAATAGGCACATATGTACTAGTACTTGCGTCAAGGTCGGGAGGGGGCAAGACCCCTCCTCTTGCTAGCGTATTTAGGTACTTGAACATAGCACTGACAATTTTGTGGTTCTCGGGATTTTGAACCATCTCCATGATTTTGGATTGTGTCATCCCCATGTCTTTGTTCATGATGTCCTCTTGATGACTCTCCTCTTGAGGATTTTGTGATGATAAGGGAGAGTTGCTTGGGGGATTGCTTGATTCTGCTAGGTTTACTTCGGAGTCTAACTGACTCATCTCCACAGAAGTTGGTATTTCTCTGATATTCTCCATGTTCTTCTTGTATTGAGATCTTGTTTGGACCATAAAAAATAGGGATTTGTTTGATCCTAACCTTTTAGGCCCCAAAAGAGGACTAGGGAAGCTAAAAGATCAAAGGTGGTGGTAAAAGTGATGGACTAAATGGATGGGGTGAGTGAGTGAAAAAACCTTTTTGAAGAACTCTTGAAGGTATATGCTAAACTTGTAAGGGCTTTTGAATTGATTGATTTGTGATAATTTGACTAGATGCATTAAGTCAAACATGATTGTTGTGAAGTTGTATTCCCTAGGAAGTTGTGTTATCTTAGGGGAACTTGCACAAATGGATGAATTGGCTAAGTGTTAAGCCAATGTAATTGTGAACTAATAGACTTTAGGAAGTTGTGTTATCCTAAAGAAAATTTTGTCCAATGGTTGAGACTATGTTGGCTAGGTGTGTTAAGCCAAGATAGGGTGATGTTGATTTAGCCCTCTAAGTTAGCGTGATGATTGTTCTAGAGTTCACAAAAGGTTTGATGATGAAATGAGATTTGGTTGATGGAGGAATGAATGAGAATGATGACTTTGATCTTGAATCTTAACCTAGATATGACTCTCTCTAAAAAACCTCGGTATTGAAGAACATGCTAGACTTCCTATGGGAGAAAAGCAAACCTTCGAAATAGTTTGGAAGTTTGTTGACAATAAAATGCATACAATGCGGGATTATTCCTTGAGGCTTTTTTGTAAAATTTGTATACAATTCTCTCCCTTACATCAAGGAGCATCTCAAGGCATTTTTCACGGATTTTTAGACTTACTTTCTTGAACTTTGGCTTTGGGATTTTGATCTTGCGGGAAATCATTGGAAACAACACATATGTAGTTCAATTTGTCTCTTTATCTTAGTTTAATGAAATTCTTTTTATCCAAGACACTTGCTTACTTAGGTTTCAAACTATATGTCTAGTGTCCCATTTTCTTTCTCATCCCACAAGGTCCTTTGTGTGGAAATTGAGGAAAATAGGGCAAAATTTCCTTATGTTTAACCTTGTTGAAAACAAATGACGGTAGAATTTGTGCACTTAGAAACCTCTAGGAATATGATTCCTAGGGAAAGCAAGAGTGTCCAACTTCGTCAAGAGTATTTGTTTCTCACAAGGGGTTTGAAATTTGAAGGCTTTTTTGTGAATGTTCATTTTTTCAATGTTTTCAAGATCAAGCAATGTGTTCTTTCCAAGCACTTTTACACTCCTAGGATGATGAGGCAATATCTTGTTGGGTTCCCACTTGGATAAATCCAGCTGTGCATATCTTGTGTGAATGGCTAAATGCTTGACCACACTGGCTCCCCTCCATGACACTCACTTATTTGGGTCAGCCAAGCATTAGTACCCATGAATCTCCCATGGCATACTTTCCATTTCCACAACAAGACCGCATGTATAATGTGGGGTGGCTTCAAAGGACATGACCTTTTGCACCAACAAGATAGACAAGGTTTTGGCCTTTTTCTAAACAAGGGGTTCTAATTTGGGCATTCCGTTCGTGGGGGATTATCCAACATCGGCGAGAGTCCATTGTTGTCCATCTCGTTGGAATAATCCTCATGATTCTTGAACTTTCCTCAAGAATCCACACTTATATACCGGTTGGAAGTCGCTTGGCTTTAGCGTGTTCCCGGTTGGGTCGTTCCCTTGGGTGAGTACTTTTTCCCACAAGGCAGGCCCTCTAAGATAAACAATAGCGAACAAACATTATTCGTAGTTCGATTGACTTTTGTTTAAAAATAAAAGGAGAACACTGCAATAAGTTTTATTCACACTCGCATGTTTTGTTCATTTTAAGTGCCCAAATTGAAATGTGGAGGCAATCTTTTTAACAACCTAATATTACCAAAATGTTTTTGATTCTCAAGATCACAATGAAGCGCGAGAGAAGCACATACACATTTTAGATAACATTAATTTGTAAAAAAGATTGCAAAACATGGAAAACATTTGTTCATTTTTTTAAGCACCAAATAAAAATGTGAATTTTGCCTTGTTCAATTGTTACCTTTTAAACAAAATCTAGTGTGTTTGCCTAAAGTTCTTTTTAGCCCCTTGGCAACTTTTGAAAGGAAATTTGATTTTGTTAATTTTAGAACCCAAAGTAAAATTAGTGTCCTAAAATCAAAGAACTTATCAAATCATTTATAGAGTGTTAAAAAACACTTTGTAGAAAACTAAACATGGTGCCATATAAAAAAAAGTTTGTTGTTCTTTTTAAACCCAAAGTAAAATTAGTTTTCCTAAGGCCAAAGATATTTAACAAACTTTCTTAAGGAGTGTTAAAGAACACTTTTAGTGTTTAGGAACACTTTGGTTTTGTGAACATGGTATCATGATGGACTTATTTCTTCGATTTTCCTCTTCTCCAACCTGCAAAACGACAGAAAAACCAGAGAGCAATAATAAAACAAACCAAGTTAATGCTAAAAAGTTAAAAATTTATTCAAATTTTAAAAACAAACTGTTCCCATGGCGGAGTTTAGCAGGTGCGGTGTTGTTTAGCGGGTGCGGTGTTGTTTAGAAAAATGGGCGGTGCTATACAGTGTCGCGCGATCGACTGTATGCGGTGCTTTGCAGAAATAGAGACTGCAGGTGCAGTGGAGTTTGGCACACGGTGGAGTTTGGAAGCGGTGAAATTTGGCTAATTTTCAAATTTCAAAGGTGGGAAGCAATTGCGGTGGTATATGGTACCGCGGGTTTCTAGGGGTGCGGTGCAATATAGCGCCGCATATGAGTCTGTGGTGCAATACAGGACTGCTTGAAGTAACCACGGTGCAGTTTCCTGTATGTGAGCAAAAAACATGAAAAAACCACGGAAATTTTTAAAAAAACATGATAAATCTTGTTCAAGCCCTCCTTCTAGCGCCAAAATGTGAATCCCAAAACATGCACTTGCACAAAGACGACAAACATTGTTAGTGTTAGATCAAAATGCAACCAAATATGAAGGATTCCCCATGAAATCCGCCTATTTAAACTAGTGTTAGGAAATGAAGAACAAAACTCAAATATAAAAAAAATTAAATCCTAATCTAGCCAATAGTATGATGATCTTATGGGGGAATTGGTGCCAATGATGTGTTGCAATTGGCCCTTTCCCAATTCCTATGTTGCAATGTAGATTGATGAAGAAATGGTCAAATCTCCAAAGAGATTTGAGCATAACCTTGGTGCAAATATGAAAATATGATGAATTATTGGATGTGATGAACAAAATTAGTTCTCAATTGTAAAGAGTAACTTTTCATATGAATTGTGTATGAAAATTGAGGAGAAGAGTCTCCAATTTATAGATTCCAATCTTGGAAGAGATAGTGGAAATAAGCAATGTGGGACAAAAGATAATCCAATGGCATTGTGTCACTTGTCCACATGTGATTGGATGAGGAATGAACACATTTTGGCCAATGTGCATGATAAATGCATAAATTTGAATTTGAAATTGTGAATTGACTTGTTGAAGGGGGAAGAGAACTGGAGTTAATATCACTTGGCTCAAGGTCAAGGACATGTAAGAGGCATTGAATACCTTGTTGGAAGGACAAACTCCACTTGGCTTTTTTGAATTCAAATGAGGGAATATTCCCTTTTGATGCTTTGTGAGGGAAAATAGAAGAATTAATAAATCAAAGTATTTGATTTATTGTGCAACTTGCATTCTCTAGAGGATTTTAGTGAGAATGATTAAGTTAATCATGGATTTGATTAATTTAATGAAGAATTTGTTGATGTGACAATTTAGATTTAGATTTATGAATTGATTTAAGTCCAAAATTGAGAGGAAATGATTTATTAAATAAATGATTTGATTTATTTAATTAGGAAGGAATATGTTAAGATTAAATCAAATAAGGTTTTAATTTATTTAATTTAATAGGAGGACTTTAGAGATTTTAATTAAATAAAATGATTTATTTAATTAAATAGATAAGCAATGGTTAATTAAATTAATTGATTAATTTAATCATTGAAAGAGGAAGACCTAATCCAATAAGTAGCGATTTATTGAATTAAAAGATAGAAAGTGATGAAATGCTGAGAATGTGATTTAAGAAGAAGCGTTGTTAGTAATCGGGATCAGGTGTGCCAAAACGAACTTGTACATTTTCCATGTCTACACTAAGCACTGAGGCTCTTGGTTGTGTCACTTAAGGGAAAATCTTTGCAATGGTCCAGAGGTCTCGCAGAGAACTCAATCGCAACATGGGATGCATTAGGTGATGGCTTGTACAAGAATTTTGTTGATAAATCCATTCATAAATTCTTATTAGAATAGCTAAGCACGATCAAGAGAGTGTCACATGAGCACTTGGAAAATTTTAAGTACCAATTCCAAAGGACCTAGGACAAAATTCCTTTAACACTAAAACTTTTTCCAGATCATGTTTTTTTTTTTTCTTAAAAACGTTGAATAGTAAGATTTCAATAATGATCCAATCTATGGGCGGTCACACACTCCCTAATACTTTCGACATCAACATTAGAGAAAAAAAATATCTTATTCAAGTTTGGGAAACTTCCCCTAAGCCTCCCATGCCTTTGTTTCTTGAAATCCAATTGCCTACGCCTGCATCTTTATCACCCCTAGTTGTTGTTCCCCCTATTCTAGCAATAGGTTATCAAACTGTAGCTCAAGAAATCGTTGTCCCAGCCCAATCCCGAGAATTTTAAGAGATCAAAAGTATATTAAATACTTTTGGGAATGATCTAGTAAGCATTAAAAATAAATTTGGCCAAGAACATAAGCCCTATCAAGCCCTGTATTAACAGAACTTGCCTAATAGGCCACCTTTTCAGACTGACTATCAAGGCCAAATAAATAACTTTAATCCTAGACCTTTTCGGCCCTATAATCCAAACATTGATAGTTCATCGAAAGAACTTGTACCACATAATAACATTGCCCAAGATTGTGACTGGTGTTATCCATGCAATCAACCCCATAACCAATTAGAATGTGTGAATGACATGAGAAATCAGGCCTTAATGGTCCAGAATAGCTATGCTAGTTCAAAGAGTGTTCCAAGTCAGAATCAAGAACAACAAGAGAGTTTTGAAGTCACTTTTCCAAACTGGAAAAGTTCTGAATTTTGTGGCGTGAATGGTTAGGATCAACAAGATTCCCCTATTTCAGCCAATACTAGATCAAAATAGAGGGCTATGGATTTGGGCCAACAAGATGGAAATTTATAGCAGTAGTCTACTAAGGACAAACTACTTGTTTCTTCATCCCATGTTACTTCTGCAACACAAACTAAAGTGCAAATTCTATAAAGTGGCCAAGAAGTACCTAGGAGGGAGCAGACTAAGACACAATCACAACCTTTGTAGAAAGGAAATGGTGTTGTTACTAGGGGACAACAAAAGGTAAGGCTTATTGATTTTAATGTTGTTGATCATCTCAAGAAATCGACTGTCAGCATGTCAGTTTTGGATGCATTGCATATTCTAGGTCAAAAGAGCTTGTTGTAGGAAGCTTTGGCTCAACTTTCTATTTTTGATGATGCTAATTAATGGAATGCTAAAGTTGTGCTTTTGAATAACCTAGAAGTTAAGAATGATCAAAAAGTTAAAGAGGTAAAGACTCCTCCATTTTACTTGATTTTTATTATTGGTGATAAAATAGTGCATAATTTTGTACGGTTGATTCAGGTGTGAGTAGCTCAGTTATACCTAAGATCTTAGCTAATAAACTAGGTCTTATTTATGAGCCCAACTCCCAAAAAGGCGTAGTTCAGCTGGATGGATTTGCTATTAAAATTGTTGGTATAATAAAAAAATTAGCTCTTATTTTGCATGCAATCCCTGAATTTTGTAATCCATTAGGATATACATGTTATTGACCTATCGCCCCATTTTTCCATTTGCCTCTCAAGAGATTTTACAGCCAAACTGGGTGGTTTCTTATCTTCTGATTGGTCTCATCTATTCTTCAAAATAAGATATGGTATGAAACTAACCATAAAGTCCAAGCCTCTAGCCAAAGACCATATCAAGCCATATGTCTTGAGTCTTATAAATGCTAACCTCTACGTCACCCCTGGACTGGAGGAGCAAGCCATGACCTTAGACCATGACACCCCTATAGAAAATGTGAATCTAGATGAGTGAGCAACCAAAGATCATGATCTTGATCCTTTCTAGCACATAGAAGGGATAGGATTAGGGGTTTATATGATTCATGAACCTAATGCTATTGTCCCTAATCTAATTAAAGAGGAAGAGCAACCTACAGAGAAGGAAGACAAGCTTTGGAAGCTTTACTTTTATGGCTCAAGGAGCAACATAGGCGTTGGTGGTGAAGCCATGCTAAATTCAGCTTTTAGGTTTGCATTCAGTTGTACAAATAATACAATCGAGTATGAAGTGATAGTTCATGGCCTAGAATGGGACCAAAAGAGAGGTATTAAATGTTTATGAGTTTATGGTGATTCAAAATTAATAGTGAAATGGGTTAGGAACCTGAATGTTGCAAAGAATGATTCACTTAAAAAGTATAAGCATCGTGTATGGGATTTGATAGAAATTTTTGATGCTTTTAATATACTTTAGGTTCCTAGAAATAAAAATAAACATGCAGATAGGCCCACTTCCAGAGGAGCTCAATTCGATATTCTGAATGAGATTCACAAGGTAGAGGCATAATAGTATGTAAAAATTATAGTCAGACCTTTTGTAATGTGAGTTGGCAAGTTTTTGACAATGATGAGCAGATTGTGAGCTTCTTAATTGTTGAAGCTGAGTTCGCTGATGGAAACCAACAAAAGTGGTAGCAGTAGTATGATAGCTAGATTGTGTATTCAAAGACAAACAAGCTGCCAAAAGGATTGGTCACATTAGAATCTATCTTCAATTCTGATGACCAAGCAAGGAAAGACAAATGTAGCATGACTGTTAAGCAGGAAAACTATGAAACCATCAAAATATTCAAGGGTAAGCTTCTCAAATTGGGCAAGCTATGTAATAAAGAGGAACAAAAAGCTTTTATTATGTTATGCCAAGAATTCAATGATGTTTTTTCTTGGGAATACAAAGATTTGAATGGATTTGATCTAGAATTAGCCCAACATACTATTGAATTAGAACCTAGTGCAAAGCCTGTAAGGTAAAAATAGAGGCCCCTTAATCCAAAGTTAGAGCACCTTATGAGGGTTGAAATGAATAAGTTAGTTGAGAGTGGCATTATTTTTCCTAGTAAGCATACGCCTTGGATATCTAACTTAGTTCCAATTAGAAAGAAAAGTGGGGAAATTAGATTGTGTATCAATTTTCGAGATTTGAATAAAGCTTTCCTGAAGAATTATTATCCACTTCCTTCCATGGAACAAATTTTGCAAGTGGTTTTTGGTTTAGAAACCTTTTCTTTGTTGGATGGGTACTCAGGTTATAATCAGATTCTAGTCAAGCAAGAAGACTAGTTCAAAACAACATTTACAACCAAATGGGGCACCATGGCCTATAAAAAGATTCTTTTTGACTTGTCCAACATTGGAGCAACATTTCACTAAGTGATGGACATGGCTTTCCATGACCTTATGAATAAATTTTTTTCTGGTATATTTAGATGATATTACTATTTTTTCTAGAAATGCTAATGAACATTTTGAGCATTTAAAACAGATTTTCCAAACATGCAAAGAATCTAGAGTATCTCTCAATCCAAAGAAGTGTATTTTTTGTGCATGAAGGTAAAATCCTCAGACATATTGTCTCAAAGAAAGGTATTCCCATAGACCCTAAGAGAGTTTTTTCTATTCTTGAGTTACCATTACCATCTCACAAGAAAGTCTTACAAAGCTTTCTTGGGAGGATTAATTTTGTAAGTAGGTTCATACCCAATATTGTAGCTTTGTTGCAACCTATCACTGCTATGCTTAAAAATAATATGCCTTTCAGTTGGACCAGTGAAGGTAAGAAGAGATTTGATCATATAAAGGAAGCCCTTGTAGCTTCCCCTACCCTCATTAATCCAAATTATGATAGAGATTTCATTCTTTACGCTTTTGGAGGGGTTGATACTATTTCAGCTATGTTGTGCCAGTAGAATGATGAAGGCTTGGAGCATCCTGTAGCGTTTTTCAGCCAGGTATTACATGACTACGAGGTAAAGTATTCTTTTGTTGAGAAGCATTTTTTTGTTGTTGTGAGAAGCCAAAAAAATGTAAGGCATATGTTATCCAATAACAAGATTCAGTTATTAGTTGCTCGTTCGACTATCAAGTATTTCTTACATAATTGAGATATTAATGATAAACGTGTTGGCTGGATAACCAAGGTTATGGAGTTTTATATTGACATTAAAATAAATAAGCTTGTTAGAGGCTAGGTTTTGTGTGAACAGATTACAAAAATACAGCAGGAAGCAGCTTGAAAGAAGTTGAAGGTGTTGATATAGTACTAGATAATGATGATGCAATTGTTGTTTCATTTCCTACTACTACCTGGGTACAACAAATGATACACTATTTGTAGACTAGTGAGTGTCCTAAAGGCTTGGATGAGAAAAAAGAAGATACTATAGATTACAAGCCATTCCTTTTACAATTATTGATGGTATTCTTTATAGGAGAGACTTGCAGGGTGTTTTATTAAGATGTATTAAGCCTAGTCAAGTTGACAAGCTGTTAGGAGAGTTTCATGATGTTCCTTCAGGAGGCCACTCTTTTGCAAGAAAAATAGCCCTAAAAATCATGCAGGCTGGTTATTATTGGCCAAATCTGTTTAAAGATGCAATTTCCTGGGTCTGAAGATGTGAGAAGTGTGCTCTATTTTTTGGAAAATAAAGGCTTGTAGCCCTGCCTCTACATCCTATTTAGGTGGAACAAACATTTTCCAAGTGGGGTTTAGACTTCATTGGACTAATCAACCCACCTTCAAGCACGGGCCATAAGTGGATTCTTACTGCAACAAATTATTTCAATAATTTGACCAAAGTTGTTGCTTTGAAAGAAGCAAACGAGACTTTTGTACTTAATTTTTATCAAGACTTAGTGTCGAGATTTGGTACCCCAGATTCAATAATCTCTGACAATGGTTTAGCCTTTATTGGTTTGAGAATTTTTGACTAGTCAGCTAGGAATAATATTTTTTAAACATGTCTTCTAACTATTATCCATAGGGTACTAGGCAGGAAGAGTCTACAAACAAGAACTTGATCCAGATAATCAAGAAAACTATAGAGGACAATCAATGGACATGGCATGAAAGCTTAAGTTAGCCCTTTGGGCTAACAAGGTGACTCCTAAAAGAGCTACTATTTGTTCTCCCTATGTACTTTTTTATGGAAAGGAAGCTAAGTTACCAGTTTCCGTTGAGTTACCCACTTTGAGTTTTGTTAAAGAACTGAAATTGCTGAATAAACAACCTCTCAAAGTGAGATTTACATAGTTGATGGAGCTCGAGGAAACCAAAAAAGAAGAATTAAGGTAGCTTGAAATAAATCAAGCTTAGATGAAGAGCTCTTTTGATAAAATGGAAAGGCCATGAGATTTCATCATTGATGATTTAGTTTTTAAATGGAATGAGTATAAAAGTAAACTTGGATGACATTCCAAATTCGATGCAATTTGGGACGGGCCTTATGTGATCACAAAGTGCAAGGAACACAACGCTTTCCAACTTTCTACATTGATTGGAGAGGTGATGTCTATCCCAGTTAATGGTATCTACCTCAAGAATTTCCTCTAAGATAAGTATTGTTTTGCATATAGTAGAGTAGTTGTTGCAAATAAGTGCTTCATGCACGTTTCATTTCAATTGTTTTTGCTTCCCCTAAGCATTGATGCACATGTTCTGGTTGGCCATCAGGGCTTGTTAGTTTGCTTTCAGTATTGTTTATTTTTGTTTTAATTTTATTTTGGAGTATTACTATTTGATTTTATGAGTTTCATGAAGCGGAAGTTTTGAACTCGTGCCCAATGGAGTATTAAAGGCAACTGATCTAATGCTTAATAGGAAAGCATTTAGTGGAAATTGCCAAAATGTTACCAGTTTTCACTACAACTCAATTGGTAGAGCTGATTAGTTTGTTCATTTTAAAGTGAAAGTTCAGTTAATTTTTGCATTTGCATCAAATTTATCAAGTTTTAGTAATGCAAGTGTTTTCAATGAATAGAATTTCAAAGTTACTAAGTGCTTTGCAACATAAATGAAGTATAAAGTAGAATACATAAATGATTAAGGCAGAATCATTGCTTTCATTTATTTCACAGTATTGTCACATTTCATTAATTCATTTGTTTGAAAATACAAATGATTACACAAGTTTGCAATAAATTACATTTCTTTTCATAATGGAAATGAAAAGAGATTTTAAAGCCCACACAAGCTGTGGAGATAGCCAAAACCATTCATTACAAGGAATGAAATATACAACTGAAGATAAAGAAAGAAGCAAATAATGAAGGACACATTAATCATTTCTTATTTGTGTCTTCAGTTGGTTGTTTGTTGCTGCCCCGTCCTCACCACTGCTTTGGATTAAACCTACATCATATAAAAAAGACTGTTAGAGGTCCAGATATGGACTACACTATGTGCTTTACCAACAAAGATATATTTCATTGCTTGCAAAATGGAATCAGCTGACTGAATATGAAGAAGTATAATGAGGAATACAAATGAAACATCATGAGTCTTTTAAACTTCATTGTTTTATGCTAACATTGTTTGTTTGCAAGTATAGGCAAAGCTATGTAGCTGATCATTTCATGAAGACATAAAAGCATGTGGAGTAAAGCGAGCTGCCACAAGGGTAGAGCTCGACATGCTACCCCTTACACATACAAATGGGGATGAGTAAGGAAATACAGTCATCATGCTCATATGAGTTAGTCAGGAAGGAGTGAAACATATTTCAACTATCAAAACAATCAGGAACATTGTTCACTCATAACAATCAAATCCGAGAACAACGAAATGAAAATTACAAGTGAACAATGAGCTTAATTTAGATACAAAATCAAATTAAATGCATCAATTTCCATATTGAAATTTTTTAAATACTGTCAAATTGATTGCATCTTTGTTGCCATATGATGTTTGTTCATATTTATTCAAGTTGTTTCAAGATGTTCTTTTTGAGTACAACAAGTGTTTCACGTTCATAAATGGTGATAGTGAACAAGCATACATATAAAATTCACAAAATCAAGCTACAAAATTGAAGGATTGAATGCTATTTACAGTGGTTTCATTTAATCATAAAAATACAGGAGTGCCAAGGAATAAGAACATTGGCATTGTCAAGCCATTGAGTACAAAATATCAAGAAAAACCAATTTTGGGTATGTTCAAAGATCAGGTTGCATACATAAGACAACATTATGGACAAACAACAATAAATGATAAGTGTTCAAAGTTGAATGCAATGTGCAAGTAAAACAGAGAAGCCAAATCTAGTTATGATCAAGAACAAGTTGTGAACACATGGACATAGGAAAGAAACATTCTTTTATTTCATGAAAATTTTGAGTTGACAATACATATTTTCTAAATAATTGAAGTGTATGAAGTGATTTATGAAAAGAATCAAAGTAACTTGCAGGAGTATCATAATGGCCAGATGCAGATGTTACATGAAATAATTAAATGCATCAATTAAAAAATATATTTGAAAAAAATCAAGCGTCGCATTCTGAAGTGATTGGACAAACATATCAAAGAAGATTTATCCATAGTGGTGAGAAAAATAGAGATCCATCATATGACATCAGTAATAAATGAGTATACAGGTGTGTGGAATGAAGGGAAAGGCTTGCAAGTTATCTATTAGAGCATGGTACATTTTGACTTGTTTGTTTTCTTCGTTCCATTTAAGTGTTGTTATAGGAGGAGCATTATAAAAGAAAAAATGGTGTTGTTTCATCCTTTTCACTGCAATAATATAGTTGAGTATTATTTCCCTATCAAAAGTGATACCCATTTGGGGTCTTAATCTAGAAGTGCAAGTTAACAGTGATCTCAAATGAATAAACTAAGAAGATAATTTATTTTATGAGGGGTTTCATTAATTCCATTATATATCCAAATAATGGTAAATTGCTACAGGAAAACAAGGAATTGCATACATGGCTACAACTTAATTGCAGATTTTCCTTTGAAATACATAATACCCATTATGGGGTTTTTAACTCAAAATACAGAATACAATCAAGATACAGAATTTTGAGCTTTTAAACTTTTCAAAATGGTGAATACAGTAAGTCTTGCCCACGACCATGAAGCTCTACAAAATCATTAAGTAAAGTATTCTTGAATCTAAGTGATTTTATTTATGAAGAAAATGAGTGTTATTTAATATCACGGGTCGAGCCTAGAAGTTGGAAAAGTTTTTTTCTTCTATTTTTTGGATACCCACATGGGGGTTTCAACTAGAAATGCAAATACCTTCAGGAAAATGTGATAAGAACTTTGAAATTTCATATCAAGCATATAATGGTTGTGGCCATGGAGATATGAAAACCCATAAAATAAAGTTATTTGTAATTCTAAATGCTTTCATTTAAGAAGAAGATGTGTGCATGGGTCAAGCCAGGCAATGTGAATACAAAAAAGAAGAGGAACACAAGCAAGCTCACGACTAGTACAATGACCTGCAATTTTTCAAAATAACAATCATCTTTCTTGTAGAGAAAAGATTTTATAATCTTTTATTTTAAGAAGAAAATATGAAGGAGGAATAAAATATTACCATCATACGCATGTAGAAGAGAAAGCAAGCCCGTGGTTGAGCTCAAATAGAGTTTCCACAAATGCATAGGTCAAGCTCTCATGGAAGCCAAGTAAACTGCAGAGATGAAGGACTAAAATATGGAGGGAAAATCAGAAAAATATATGCTATGTCACGGCCAAGAAGGTGGCAAAATCATCAAAATGAAAATGAAGTACCTTACCATCAAGCATCTGAGAAGAATCGATACTGTAGGTGGTTCAAAATCATGCTCAAAGTTATAAGCCTAATCTCCCATTGTGGTGGTTTGCAGAGCCCTCTCCAAGTCGGCTAGTTAGAAAATGAAATGCGAATTTTTTGGGTGAACAAGTTTTTTCAATAGGGTTTGAGAATGCCCTAATTTGAACTTAGGGATTTTTTCCATTTGTTTTTAAGAAAATCAAACTTAATTTAATACCATATGGCTGAATTCTTCATGAGATTAAGTCGACCTTTCAAAGGTTACAATGTGGTGTCGATGCCTAGGTCTTCGGATAGGCTTTTATTTTATATTTAAAAAGTCCAAAATACCTTGTGGTATTTTATTTAATTTTAATTTCCTATGCCTTAGGAAAGAAATATTCATATGATGCCTTAGGCTTTATTTTTGATTGATTTTATAGAAATCAATAGATATTTACTCTATATTTTTTATGATTTTTCAAAAGAAAAATCAATTGTAATAGAGCATGGGAGTTTATTATTTTTTGCAAAGATTTCCAAAATCTTAATTGAAAAATTAGGTCAAGTTGAAAAAAATAAAGTTGCAAATATCTTGTAAAGCAGAAATTAAAACAATGTTTTAGAAATTGTTTTATTCTCTTACTATTTTTAGTAGTTTTATGAAAGCGGAGGTTGTTGACTTTTCCTTGGGTGAATTTGAGAAGCATGGGGTGAAGATAAGGTGTTTGTTTTTCCTTTAAAGAATATTGGACCTTTTTTTAGAAGCCTTTTGGGATGGGCATGCAAAAAGTGTGAGTTTTCTATTTTTATTACACATTATGAAGCAGTTTTGGATGCTTTTTTTTGGGATTTTCTCTTGAGCTCGGATTAGGGTTTGGAGAGTTTTTATTTAGGGGAAAAACCTAGGGTTTTTTCTTAGTTCGGATGATGTTTCTTCCTCTCTTGTTCATTTATAGATTTTTGTAAGAAGGTTTTGTACCCGTATTTTTGAGATTTTTCACTCCATTCAATAAAACAGTAGATTTTCCTCTCACTTCTTGTTTATGCTTTGCAATAGTAATTTGATGTGACTTGTGATTCAAATCTATTGAATCCTTTTCTTGTATTATTTTTGTAAAGTGGTTTGTAGGAGTTGCATTCTAATTTAGGTTGTGCCTTGTGTTTATTCTAAACCTTTGCACAAATCACTCTTGGATCATATGTGTTGTGATATTGTGATAATCGAGTTTTAAAGAGGTGGTGAGAGTGAGTTATTGTCAGAATCTTCTTAATGTTGGTCAATAATTTTAGGTGATAGAATTTCAATCATAAGTTTTAATTTCAGCTTACCCTTATAACTCTTTACCTCAAAAATTATTTAGAATAAGAATTATCATCTGGAGAACCAGGTCACTCTGGAGATTCTTTCTTCACTCAAATCACCCACAAATGAAGAAGGTTTCCATGTGTCAACAAATATTTATGTTTTATGCAATCTTAGCATAGGTTGCATATTTGATTGATAACACATACCTTCTATTGAGAATGTGTGTCTTAAAATCACTATTAAAACCCTAGCTCAGTTGCTAGACTTCCTAAAGTTGTGCATTCGACCTTCACAGTAGTACTGTAGGGTGTAACTAAAAGGGGTGTGGGATGGATCTGATACCATGTTGAAGTTGATAAACCAACCTCACAAACCCCAGTGAAAACCTGCAAGCAATAACCTGTCACAAAGAAAGAAAGATATTCCAGAACAACAAAGATGTGTTGCAAGCCTCAAGAGAAAAATGCATTAAGAGAATGAATAATTACAAAGAGATCAATCCTAAAGAAAGGAGATCAAAACCAAAAATTAGGAAACCCTAGTGTGCACACTTAATAATTAATAATTAATTATTAATGTGCCTAAGTTTAGCTTAAGTAAAACTAAAGTGATAAGCGACTTAATTAATTAACCAATATGATTAAATTAATTAAGTGAAATAACTTATTACTCTAACACCCCCTCTTAAGATGAACTTAGGGAGTAGCTAAAACAATAGGAAAAGATGCATGAAAGAAAATATGGGTCCCAACAATAAGGCCTGATTAGGTACCCATGTACAAATGCAATACAAACTAAACCAAACGAGGTAAAGGAGAAAACCACATGGGAACAAAACTCCTCCCCAAAATAGGATGCAAGAAACAACTAAGTGATGAAAGATGGAGGACTCCATAAGACCCCCCAAGGACACCATCCATCACAAAGATACATGAAAGAACCCCCCAGAAGAGAGGATGAAAGAGACCACATAACCCCCCCATAATGAAGTAGCTCCAAAAAGACCGAAGAAACTACATTTCATAAAAGAAGTGAGAGGGAGGAAGCCTCATGAATACAATCTTTGAAGGTGAAATAGGTGTCACCCAAGATGTCTCCATAGAAGCAGGTGTGAGCTCAACCAATGAAGAAGTCAAAGTAGGTTAAGACAAAAGAGAAACCTCCAAAGATGAATGATCAACAAGGTCCTGTTGCACTGAAACAAAAGAAACCACATCGGTAGCTATAGAAGTATCAACAACTACAACAGTAGGTGGAGGAGATGAAATGGATGGCTCAAGAACTGGATCTGAAGTGAGAATACCAAGGTTCAAGAAGCCAAATGTCTCCTTTGAATGATGATTCAAACTAGAAGTGTGATGAACAATTGTAGGAACAAAAACACAATTAGAAGAAAAATATGCAAAGGAATACAACCAAGATGAGTGATCCAGTACCCCAGTAGCAATAACTGCTCTACTCTCCAAGTCTCTGATGATAATTGAATTAGGTGTGAAATCCACATATCTCCTATTGCCTCCATGTGTGATCTGATATATGGAAATAAGGTTGTGTGTCAAACGAGGAACACACAAGACATCCTAAAAAGTGTTGTCCCCAAAACTAATAGACCCCTCCCCTGTAGCACTCATGTGTGTATTGTTTCCCATCAAAATAGGAGACATAGTGCAAGGCTCAAAGGAAGTGAACATAGACTGTGAAGATGCCATGTGATGAGATACTCTTGAATCTAGAAGCCATCTCCCTGATCCAAGACTTGAATAAGCATAAAGAGAATTTCCCTTCATATTTGATGAAGTATGTAAACCAGTTGTGCCCCTTTCATGCTGCTTTAAAGAAGAAGAGTGAGGGGAAGGAGATGATGCAGAAATCCTACAAGGCAAATCAATCTAAATCTAATGTTTCTAAAGAAGATGCTTCATCTCATCAATGTCCTTCTTATAGAAACTATGTTTTGCATGTACTTCTCTCTTGCAATATGCCCATGTAACCTTCTCCTTCTTAAATTATTTCCCCTTTGAAGAGGAGGATGAATCTGAGGACTCCTTTTGTTTTTGTTTCTTTCCCTTTCCACTAGAAGCCTTATGATCTGTGTGCCCCTCATATTTAATGAGTGTCTGTGATGAAGAACGTTTCAACTTGCCCATGCTAGCCAAATTAGCTTTCTCTTGAGTGAGAGATGAAGAAAAGTCATCGAGAGATGACATAGTAAATTGAGTACCAAGAGAATCCCTAGTGGCATAAAAGGTAGATACAAAAACTAAATAATCTGGTCCAAGCTTAGAAAGAATGGACAATATCAACTGAGAGTCATGCTTGTGAATACCACACTGTGTCAACTGCAATCTAAGAGACTTTATTTTAGTGAAAAACTCCTAGATGTTGTCAAAATTCATAGGATTTAAGCCAATAATTTCATTCTCCAATCAAAATCCTCTCATAGTATCTTGCCTCCCAAACAAAGACCCTAAAGTATTCCAAATCTGATGGGGTGTAGTGCAAGATTCAACATGAAAAAGAATATCAGGAGAAATAGACAAAAATAAAGTACCAAAAGCTTCATCACACCTATTAAGCCACTTTCTCTTTTCAGTAGCACATGTAGGTTCAACTTTTGTACCCATGGTCACTCTGTACACCCGTTTGTGCATCAAATGAATCTCCATTTTTTTTTTCCTACCAAAATAGTTGAATGGAGTAAGGGGTGCAATATTATGTGAATCCATGACAAAAAATAGTATTATGTACTCTCAAAGCAAAAATCAATTCTCTTTGAAGGCATGTGCAGGATCATCATGGAAAAATAGGCCCGTAAGTGGCAATAAAATTCAGAAAAATCAAAATTAGGCAACTTGATGTAAAAATTTGAATAAGTTAACTATATTATTTCAAAAATATGTAAGAATAGAATTTGTTTCAAATTGAATTTAGTTTCTAAAATACTAGGTTTATTTTTATTTTAAAAAATATGTTTCGTGAAAATTCAAAATTTCAATGTAGTAGTACTTAAATTTCAAGGAAAAAATAAGTAGGTGTCTGTCTGACCACCCTAACCACAATAAAATGATAATATTTTTTTATAAGATTTTAGATATAAGTAGAAGACTCATGTCCATATGTGATGCATATTTTTTTGTAATTTTTTTCTAAGTAAATAATTAATTATGATTTTTTTATTACAACTTTTAAAAAATATAAAAACTTGTGCATCTGACCACCTTAACTTGGTCAAAACTTCATGAAATTCAATTTTTTTTTTTTAATCCTATATTATGTGAAACATAGAATGTGACACATGTTTTAGATTCAAAAAATGTTAAACCCTTTGAAAGTTGTAGATTTTTTTCGATCAACCTATCAATCAGGACTTTAGTTGTAATTCAAATAGAAAATGAATAATAATTATTTATTAAATTCAAAGTAAAACATAATTTATATTGGTGGAAAGCTAAGAATCTCCTTCAAAACCCATTTTCATTTCATTAATTTTGGGTTAAAAAAAAGTCGTCATCCACGTGGGCCATCATATCACTTACATATCACCACTTTTGGCCCATCATGATCCTACACATACTCTTGATCTCAAAAAAATAGCCTGAATTGCATGTTTCCCAAGAAAATAACTAGGTTAACAAAATATGAGATCGAATAAGAATATCAGATAGCTGGTAAATATTCTAGACAATCAAGTCTGAGATTACTATAGAGGATGGAACCAACTTTCCAACGCCTATTCATTTGGCCAAAACGGAATCCGATTGTAAAAGTTAAGCCTTCTGGAGTGAAAATAGTTACTTCTGACTTCAGAGTCCAAAAAAAGGATCAAAATAGAAAAATATGAAAATAAAACCTACACCATTGGATAGTGCCTAGAACTAGCTTTCCAACGGTATCTTGTTTTTGAAAAATGGACTTTGTATGCTTAAGATATGACCATTTTACTAAAACTGCTCATTTTGGCTTTTAACCAAATATTTTATTAATTTAAAGATTAAAAAATTAATAAAATATTTAGTTATACCTTCATGGCACGAAAATTGAAGTAGCACGTAAATTGAGAAGACACGAAAATCAAAGAAAAATGGCATGAAAACTAAGGCAGCTCAAAAATGTTCTATACACCAAAACTATGGCATGAAAATCAAGGCACCTATACGAATCTATATAGTCATACGAATTTTTTTGGCAACATTTTTGAAAATCTCAAAAAACACAAAAAAATCAATTTTCAGCAAACCCTATCATATTTTATAAGAAAATAAGGGTTTTTGGACCTTCTGAGCGCACTCGTGAAGTCCCTTTTGGGACTAGCATGCACCATTTGAGAGATCAAGGTCATAATTTCTTAAAAAATGATGGAGAAACCCTCCGATCTAACAAAAAACTATCGTAGCTTCAAAATCTCACACTTAAAAATAACTGTAAGCCAATATCCTTCAAAAGATGAATACATAGCTATAGATCTGAAGCTCTAATACCAAGTTAGAAAGCAAGATCAAACATGCAAACCAGAAAAAACCTTCCACAATAGAAAAATCAAAAAAACAAAGCAATTTGCATTAAGATGTGCAAATGAATTGTATTTAGGAATTAAGAAATTACAAGAGAAAAATTTCTTTATAAAATCAATGTATGCATAATCCTAAAGGTAAAACCTAATTTTGAACTAAATAAAGCTTACTTATTAATTAAGTAAACTAATTATTACCCAAGTAAACTTAATAATTATTTAAAATAATTAATTACATGGTCTTTATCAGCCTGTCCAGTAGTGCAAGAGGATTCCTTATCCTACCACCCCATGATTGTGTTTGTGATGGACTTGTGGAAGTGTGGGATATCCCACCACCCCACGATGGTCCATGAGGAGGCTTGTAGTGGTGTGATATAGATCCCGCCATCCCGCATTGGCCAAATGAGAATGTATATGGTATGATGGTATCCTATAGCATAGCGATGAACTCGCTATCCCATGAAGGTCGGTCTAAGTGGTTGTAGTGTAACAGTGGTTGAATGATATGGTAGAAGAAAGCCACAGTCTTACGACTAGTCAACAAAGGTTGTGTGATGTTGCGGTTAAGATTGGGAACGACGGGTAATTTAACGATTAAGTTTGTTTGTGATTGTTTGTTCGGTAAGGGAGTTGGAATGTTGATCTTCCTAAGATGTTTGTGAAGTTTTTATTGAGTTCTATAATATTGGTCTTGTGAGAAGATGATCATGAGATGATCAAATTAATTGCACCGTAATGTTGTTGGATTCATTATGTGAATCGTCACCTAAAAGAGCATAGCTCTACACTTGTATGCAATTGATATTTTATTGTAATACAAGATATCTCTACTTTGGTGTATGGGTTTTTTCCTGAGAGGGTTTTCCCACATAAAATCTGGTGTTCATTCAATATTGTCTATTTTGGTTTTCATGTATGTGCGTCTTTATGTTTTGTAATTGCAAGTTTTGAAATTTTTTTATATCTCTCTCCTGAAGATTAGCATTAGGAAGGTGTATCTCACACTCTACTTTCCTTTAAGTTGGTATCAAATCTTGTTCAGCTTTGTTGTCCTTGTGGGCAAGACGGGTTTTTTATGTTGATCTTGTCCAGTGGGATTTTTACAGAGAAATTTGGTTGTAATCCTATTGTATATTTAAGATGGTGAGCACATTCAGAAGAATGGAGATTGAGAAGTTCAACAATAGAAATTTTGAGTTGTGGAAACTCATAATGGAAAAATTTCTCATGGATCAAGAGTTATGGAATTTTTTTTCCTCTATCAAACCATCAAAAACCTCACAAGATGATTGGGATGCAATGAACTAGAAAGCAACATCCATGAAGAGAAGATAGTGAAAATTTTGTGGAAGAAGCTTGGTGACATTTATCAAGGGAAATCTCTGGTAAATAAGTTATTTCTAAGGAAGAAGTTGTATTCTTTGAAGATGGGGGAAGAAGCATCTGTTGTAGATCATTTTAATGCATTCAACATGATCATTTCTCAATCGGGGTCTATTGGTGTGAAAATAGATGACAAGGATCATTGAATGCTCCTATTGTGTTTATTTCCTGACACATGGGATCACCTAGTAATTGCTATTGGGAGTATAAAAACCACTTTCAAGATGGAAGATGTGGTTGTTTCGCTGCTATCAGAAGAAACAAGAAGGAATTCTTCTATGATGGCTAAAGAGGCCCTTGTTGTTTGAGGCAGATCAAAGGAGAAAGGTAAGAAGAAGGACAAGAATTCTAAATTCAAATTAGAAGGGAGATCAAAGTCTCCTGATAAATATTCCAAGGTGAAATGTTGGAACTATGGGAAGACTGGACACATTTGGAAAGACTGTAAAGAAGAGAAGAAGAATAATAATAAGAACAATCATTATTCTAATAATGAATCTTCTTAGAGCGATGTAGATTCCTTCATAGAAGCCTTGGTGACTTAGGCATTAGATGATGTTTTGTTAACTAAATCAAGTGCATCATTTCACATGACCTCTCATACAAGTTGGTTCTAAAATTATGAAAATTATGTTGGTGGAAGGGTGTCTTTGGTTGATGATTCTCACCTAGAAATTGTTGGTTGTGGAAGAGTCAAAATTTAGTTTCTTGATGGAAGAGTGAAGGGAATCGATGATGTGATGCATATACCAGGTCTAGCTCAAAATTTACTTTTTTTAAGTAAACTTAATGAAGTTGGTGGGCAAGTGACTTTCTAAAATTTTATTTGTATAATGAATAGAGGCTCTATGGTGCTAGCTAAGGGTGCACGAACTGGCACTCTGTATAAGTTTTATGCATGTGCAGTGTAGTGTAATAGTGATTCTGCAAATTCAAGTAAATCTGATCATCTAAGAAAGGAGGTGTTGTTCCTAAGGGTGCAAACTCTTTGGAGATGAAGCTCCCAACAGAGAAAACAATGTTGTGGCATCAGAGGCTTGACCACATTGGTGAAAAAGGCTTAAAAACCTTGAAAATAAAAGCCTGGTTGAAGGGATTGATGATTGTAATCTTGAGTTTGATTTTTGTAAACATTGCATATGTGGAAAGCAACACCATAATTCATTTTATTCTAGTCTTGATAAATCTTCCAATTTTTTTTATTATATTCATGTAGGTGTGTTTGGTCTAGTTAATGTTCCTTCGTTATTGAAATCTGTGCATTTTATTTCATTCATAGATGATTATTCAAGAAGGAAATTTTTATATTTTCTTAGAAGTAAAACTAAAGTTTCCAGCCAGTTTAAGGAGTTTAAAACCTTGGTTGAAAATTAGACTAGTAGAAAAATTAAGTGTCTGAGGACGGATAATGGAGGTGAGTTCTATTCTGCAAATTTCGATAAATTTTACAAGGACCATGAAATTAAAAGGAATAAAACAACTCCTTACACTCCACATGTAATTTCATCAACCAAAAATAAATTAATAAATTTATATTTGAAATTAGATTTACAAATGTTATGCCAATATCACCCAAAATCACTAATATTGTTCAACTATTTTTGCATAAAGAGGACAACAAATTCATGTAACTTCTAAGGAGCACAAATGATTTTACTCTTTTATCCAAAAACTCAACAAACCCACAAACTATGTTGAAACTAGGCTACCCAATTTGCTCCAAACTTCATTAAAAGAATGCCAAACCAAATAAAACTTTATGGAAAAATAAAGGAATGAATTTTCTGATGATATTCAAAATAAAACAGGTTTTAGAAAAAAATTAGAATCATCAAACCAAACTTTAGCTTCACATACCAATTCTCTTCATACATATCACCAAACTATGCCAAAATACCGCTACCCGATCTTCTCACAACTTCACCCAACTAAAAATATATGCTCATCAAATGAAAATAACAATAAATATGATTGATTATAGACTCTTTAACAGAAATATACTTTTGTAACACTATCTCAAATTCTGCACAACATGTATAAAATATAAAAACTATGCTTGAAAAGCACATAAAACTACATTTGAAGCACCCCTAAAACCACACTTGCAAAAATCCTAAGGTCAAACTAGAAATAACCAGCTTCTCCAATCTGATTTAAACCTCTTAAATAGATGAAACATAACTCCTACAATGACATTCAATAACATGCAACAAGGAAAACTCCAAAAATATCCAAAAAACAACTCCAACACATAAAACATTGAAACTACCAAATCTCTAAATTCCTTATGCTCTAATACAACCTCTGGATGAGATTGTATTTGGAGACCTATAAAAATGCTTCCTACAAGTCTGTATCTCCCTGGTTTATCATCCTGGAAGATCACTCCTTCGATGGTTTTTCAGCCTCTAAAGAAGAACAATATAAGCTTGTAAAATTGATAAAGTAGAATGAATGAACTTGCAACACAAAACAAACATATAATCAAAACAAATTCCAACCATTTTTTTTCACCAAAATAAGGATGCTTGTATGACAAGAAAGAAACCCCTTGTTTCCAAGTGTGCTTTCACATAACTCCACTGCAAACTTGATTTTCCAAATTCAACTATTGATATGCACCCAATTAAAGCCAATTTCCATAACAAATGCACTTTCCAACTTGGTCCCACCAAAATTTTATAAATATTTATAATTTTAATATTTATTTTCCCAAATGATGTAAATGTGACCAGGACAATATAAAAATTAAATATATAATTTTTCCCAATGTCCCTTGTGACCCTTCTTGTCTTACTATTTTGGGACAATGGAAACTTACTATTTTTAGTAAGTATTATTTTTGGAAAAAGGAACATCACAAGTCATCCCTTCCAAAAAATTCTTTTCCTCAAGCAATTACAACCACAATGCTCCAGGATCCTCATACCAAAATGACAAAATGTGCCAAAGTGCATATTAAGCCATGATCATGTACCTATGGAGAGCTACATTTTTTTCCAAAGAATATTGTGCCATGTAATTTTTTGGATATGAATTTCAATGTGCAACCTCTTACTCCATATTAACTTATCTTTTATATTGCTCACATTTTTTTCAATCAATAACGTCCCCCTTTGACCTCCTTCCCAAAGTTGTGTATGTGCACTACCACCAAGAAAACTATACAAAAATCTCTTCAATCATTATCAAAGACATAAATATGTTTTATGCAGCCTATAGGATGGTTACAAAAAACAAATCCTCCATAACCAATCTTGGAAACAATCTCCTTTATTACCTTAGAATCATGGAGACACTTTCTAAATGATATATCAGAAACTGCTACTAATCTTTCCTTTGTTTGAAAGATGCTTGATACAACTTTAGGATCTAATTTAGAATAGTAATAGCACATATGAAGAACAATCAATTTCACCACATAAAAAAATTCCAAACTTCACCAAAATCTAAATATTGATATTGCAACACAAAGGCCCTTCTTATGGAAGATTGTGCACTTTATGAACCCTTCCACAAGCACAATCTTATCTTCATATAAAATTTTCAACATGAAAGTAGAAAATTATTTTATTACATGTTCAACCATGTTAGACAAATTACTGACATGCTTGATAGCTTCCACCTTGAGACACTTTCAAAGTAATCTCCCATTGTAATACAAATGGTATCTTGGATTTCTAGCTAGAAGTGCACTGTCATTTGACAACTTGGGTTTAAGACTTCTGAAACATTTTATTATGTTATGGGTCTAATTCTTGATTCTATTGGGATGGTTATAATAGCCTTTAGAATCAATACCACAACTAATACATCCTTTGAAAAAATATATTTCATTCTCCTTAACATTGTTGAGATATATAACATGAAAATGCATAATCGAAGACCCAAACATTACCTCAACCTGTGAGTAGAAATTTTTAGCCTCTTGAATTGGACAATAAGATCCAAAATATAGAATAAGAGTAATAATATAGCAGAAAAATTCATTCCATGATACTCTAAATTCTCAAGATATAAACAACAACATTTTCGATTGGGAGATAATAAACACCTGAAAATCCTTTAGCACAAACTTGACTTTCTTCACATTTCTATTAAAAATGTCAGCGGCCAAAATATCATTAAAATAATAAATCATGATGGAGATACCAACTCCTCAATTGAAGGAATAAAAATACCAAGAAGTATTCATTATGAAAAATTCATCCTCAAACACCCTTTGTAATCCCACTTTTGAAACTATGAACTTCATTTTATCAAATTTCTTGAAATCCACTCTTTGCATTAAAAACCAAATATTGCTCTTTCTTGAAAATCGATACTCAAAAGAAAAATCACAGAAAATATATGGAGTGTTTAGCACATGATATGATATTATTACCTTTTCATTGCCCTTCCATACTTCTTGTATTGGCATCTCCTGATTCACCCTTAATTGGTAAGTCAAGCTTTGAGGCATAGACTTAAACTTTGTGTTCTTTGAAAATCACTATCAACAAGTAGCTTGATACCAAATCAATATATGAAGCAACATTGATGTGTTCATTATCAATAGCATGTTGAAATTTCCACTCCTTATATGATCCTAGAGAACATATCTAAAAAATCTCCTTTGCTGATTTAAAAACATCTGAAAGTCAAAATGAAGATTGTATTGCTTACCACACCACAAAATGCTATGGATGTTCTCCAAAATAAAACAAATTTTTATCCCAAGAACTTGTAGCATCAAACACCCTGAAGTGATTATCTCCATAAGGAAATGAAGGGAAAAGAATGCGGATCTACTGACCCAACAATGCGGAATACATTCCCTTAACACCTTTACAGCAGGGGAGAGAAGCAAAAATGAAAAACTAACAGTTTCTAAAACTTATAGAGATGCATACAACCATGGCAATGAGAAACCAGAAAGATAAGCAAACAAAGATGACACAGTATTTACGTGGGAAAACCCTTTCAGGTAAAAAACCCACCACACAAAGTCAAATCTATTGTATTACAGTAATGAATCGATTACATACAATAACCAGACTTCTTTGTTCAACTCACAATCACCCAGAGAGTTTCAGATTCACTGTTACAATGTTTTTATAACATACAGTTCAAAACCCTCCTCAAGAACTCACGTCCTTCTGTTCTTCAACTCACAACTTCAAACTTGCTCTGTAACTTACGACTCAACTCTTGACTTGTCTAACTTATGAGAAAAGACATATCTCTCATCCATATGTAACCGACTTAGAAGAGCAATGAATTCCATCCTTAAATCACACAACTGGTCAGATCTGACAGATTTCCTACAACGAGCCGACTTTGCATTCAAAGCCATTACTCAAAATGGTTGAGCTCCCCACCCTTCGTTGAAAAATGCAACTACCACAATAACTATCTTGGTATCCGTCCAATCACTATTCAACCAGGTGCCACGTGTCCAAGACCCATCAGCAATTGCAGCTGACAGAGCAACCAAAACGGTCAAATAGACATCGGGCGTGACTAAGACTTCAAGTCATTTCAAACACTACCGGAGCTGGAGTCGGAACAATAGTCAAAATAGGACTCCACCGAAAATACATACTGTCGGAGTCAGAGTCGGAGTGGGAGACAGAACTAGAGTCGAAACATGACCCTACCAAAATTTCAGGTTTAGGAACCATTGCGGTTCCACGTCTGCCCACGGCAAAGAGGAACTCATCGGAAATAGTTTTGACCGGGGTAAGTCAACCCGGGGTCAAACCAAGACGGGAACACAAAAGACCGGAGTCAGAGTCATAGTCGGAACAGGAACAGAAAACAAGACTTCACCAAAAAAGTCCAAGATTAGGAACCAATCCAGTTTCGGTTCTGCCTTCGCCAACTGCAAGAAACAACAATCCAGATTCAGGACAAGGCAAGGGAAAACACCCTGAGGAGAATCCAAACATCCAGAAGAACCAGATCACAAAAGCAGGAGTCAGAGTCGGAGTCGGAACAAAAACTGAAATAGGAACATGGCAAACAGACATTGCCAAATTCCAAAGGAGGCAGAACCTGTGAAACGAAGCGAGAAGAAACAGACGGTAGGCAGCGGAGTCAGAACGAGAACAAAAACCCTGAACTTAGGCAAACAGAACAATGCCAAGTTCCATCCCGGTTCCTCCTCGGCTAGAGACCCGGAACTTAGGCAAATAGAATAATGCCAAGTTCCATCCTGGTTCCGCCTCCGCCAGAACTTTGCAAACAACACAAAATCACCAAGGCATGAAAATGAGGGCTTCAAGCTGGAAGTTGAGACATAATTTCTCAATAGGAAATTGTTCATAATCCTATCTTAATTTATGAGGTTTGGCTCCATAAAGTGATCTATGAACTGTTAACATTGGTCCTTCAAAACATGGTTAAAGTGCAAGATAACCCATATATACTTTCTTTAAATATAGATGAGAAAATTAGGAAACTCATTAGAAACATTAAATCCCCCATTGGGTTTGATCCTCATTACATCATTTGGATTCCATTTGCAAAAATAAGCTTGAATTGGTACTATTTTTCCAAATTTACAAAGTGTATCTCTTACTCCAATCTCCCTTATAACATGTTTCCTTCGATGTAAATATTTTTGTATTGCCATAAAGGATAGAAACAAATATGAAAATTGAAATTTTTCCATTCCTTATATTGCCAACAAGAAATTCATCCTCTTTTTCCAAGCTCAAAGTTGGGGAGACACCAACATGCTTTCATTGTGCCTTTCTAATATAAATGGAATTTGATAGTCTTGTGCCATGAAGTGATTCTATCAATGTGGTATTCAATCCATCAAAAAATTTAGCCTTTATTTGTATTATCTTCTCACTTGGATCCCACATTCTTCTATACAAACAACTTTGAACATTAAAATATTGATCTCCCCCTTTTGCATGCTCTCCAACATGAAAATAATTTTGTGGTAACATAGAAAGTAAAAAATCTGAAATATTTTTATATGTTTGGCTGCAAGTAGAATGCTCATCCTCATTTTCCAAAATAGACTTCATTGGTAAATCTTCAAAAACTTTATTTTCTTGATCCAAAACCTCTGAGTTCAGGTTAACCAAAATGTTGCTTTGTAACTCCACCAGTGGATCACCAAGTGTCATTACCCTTTTCCTTTTGTTGAACTCTTCACTTTGAGGTAAAAGCACAAAGTTATGTCACACTTTATAAAGGAAACAACCAGCCTTGATCCAACTTTTAAACTTGAATCCTTAAAAAGTGGCATATATGTTTTGAATTTTGAAATGATGTAAACTAGTAAAATGTGTATTTTTTAGTATATTTTATGTTTGTATTTTTTTAAAATATGAAAAATATTATTTTAAACTAGTTTTTAATAAATTAACACTATAATTTAATTGTTGATAAAATGCTGAAAAATGAAGTTGCATGGGATGTCAAAAATTTTATAGTAAATTTTATTTCTTTCTTTCAATTTTTTTGTGTATATTTATAACTTGAAACTTTAGTGCATGGATGTATTTTTATCCAATTTTGATAAATTTATATTTTTAAATAAATATTAAAATGTGAGTGAATAAAAAAATAGATGTTTCCATCTGACTATAACTTTTATATTAAATATTTATCTAAAATGGAAAAAAATTATACCATCTTGAAATAGATTTTTTTATCTAGTGCATCATATTTTGTGTTGATAACCTAATTTTAGTAAGAATAGAATATAAAATATAAATAATAATTAAACTATTAAAATAAATATATTTTTTAAAACTACACTTATGGATCTACAAAAGGGTATTTTTTATTTTAAAAAAAATGTTATTTACATTAGTAGGAGTTATTGAAACTTTAAATTTTTCAAATAATTTTATTTTTTTGGTAAATTGGACTCAAAGTGGTGCTCCATATATTTTTAGCCAACAATTTTAGTTGAAAAACTTGTGGAAGTATCTAACTTATCTAGAATGAATCTTACTAGATCATATGTTTGAGCAAAATTGTTTTTTAGTTAGAAATACTTAAATTCAGTTGTGCTAATAAGTTGGTTGAAAGTGTGACATAACTTTGTGCTTTTACCCTTTGAAATTTTGAATTATCTTTATAATCGACATGCAATGTTGATCTTGAATTAACTTCATTTAAAATAACACATTCTTGTTCTGAGATTTCATTTACTGAAATATCCTTTTTAATTACAAATTCATTACCTTCAACCTCAAATTTTTGAATCTTCTTTTTTACCTTGAATTTGCAATGATGTATCCATTACCCTTTAAAGTTTCATCATCTCATTCTTACATGCTTCTCCTTTTATCTTTGTTTTTTCTTTTTCCTTGATCTTCTCTTGTTCTTCCTCATCTCTAGCCCATATGACGAACTCATAAAATGATTCTTTAGTCCTGAAATATTCAGAAAAACTCTGGAACTCCTCAAAGAATCTGAAAATTTCTTCATCTTGGGGAATATTTCTTTCCATCCATTCTAAATATTCTTGAAATGTTGGAAATTCCTTAACACTTTGGTATTCTACATACCAATCAAAAAATTTTCTTGCATTGCCATTTTGTATCATCCTCTTAAACATTGATTTGAAGAAAGCCATGATTCACATAAAAAATCAATACCCCATAGGCTGAAAATATCTTGGCTTTGATACCAATGTAATTTCGTCAACCAAAAATAAATTAAGAAATTTATATCTGAAATAAGATTTGTAAATATTATGCCAATATCACCCAAAATCACTAATACTGCTCAACTAGTTTTGCATAAAGAGGACAAAAAATTCATGAAACTTCCAAGGAGAACCATTAAAAATTATTTTTCTGATATTCAACAACAAATAATAAGGTCTTAGATCTGATCGAAACATCAACAAATTATTTTACTCTTTTATCCAAAAATCTCAACAAACCCATAAACTATGTTGAAACTAGACTACCCGATTTGCTCCAAACTTCATCATTGAAAGAACACCAAACCAAATGAAAATTTATCAAAAAAAAAAGGAATGAATTTTCTTACATTATTCAGCATAAAACAGGTCTGAGAATTATATTAGCATCATCAAACCAAACTTTAGCTTCACACACCAATTCTCTTCATACATATCACCAAACTATGCCAAAATAATGCTAACTGATCTACTCACAACTTCACCCAGCTGAAAATATATGCTCATAAAATGAAAATAATAGTAAATATTACTGATTATAGACTCTATAATAGTAACATACTTCTGTAACACTATCTCAAATTCTGTACAACATAAAATAGAAAAACTATGCTTGAAAAACACATAAAACTACATCTGAAGCACACCTAAAACCACATTTGCAAAACTCCTAAGGCCAAACTAGAAATATCCAGCTTCTCCAATCTTATTTAAACCTTTGAAATAGATGAAACACAACTCCTATAATGAAATGAAATAACATGCAACAAGGAAAAATCCAAAAATCTCCAAAAATAACTCGAGGACACAAAACACTGAAACTGCCAAAATCTGTAAATTCCTTTTTCTCTAATGCAATCCCTAGATGAGATTGCCTCTGGATACCTATAAAAAAACTACCTACAAGTCTCTATCTCCCTAGTTTATTATCCTAGAAGATCAATCCTTCAATGGTTTCTCAGCCTCAAAAGAAGAACAACATAAGTTTGTAAAATTGATAAAGTAGAATGAATGAACTTGCAACACAAAACAAACATATAATCAAAAAATTTTCCAACCAAAATTTTGTGCCAAAATGAGGATGCTTGTATGCCAAGAGAGAAACCCCTTGTTTCCAAGTTTGCTTTCACATAACTCCACTACAAACTTGATTTTCCAAATTCAACTGTTGGTATGCACCCAATTAAAACCAATTTCCATAACAAATGCACTTTCCAACTTGGTCCCACCAACATTTTATAAATATTTATAATTTTAATATTTATTTTCTCAAATGATGTAAATGTGACCAAGACAATATAAAAAATTAAATATATATTTTTCCCAATGTCCCTTGTGACCCTTCTTGTCTTACTATTTTAGGATAGTGGAAACTTACTATTTTTAGTAAGTATTATTTTTGGAAAAAGGGACATGAAACCACAACAAAATGAAGTTGCAGAAAGGATGAATAGAATTTTGATGGAAAGGGTGAGAAGTATGTTGAGAAATGTTGGTCTGGAATAGAAGTTATGGGCTAAGGCTATAGCTACAACATGTTATTTTATTAACAAAACCCCCACTTCAGCGTTCATGGACAAGACACCTATGGAAGCATGGTCTGGTAAGAAGCCCTTGTTGAGGAATGTTAGAGTCTTTGGTTGTGAGGCATATGCATATGTGCTTAGTGGAAAAATATCTAAATTGGAGAAAAAAATTGTGAAGTATATCTACATTAGTTATGGCATTGGTGTGAAAGGGCACAAGGCTAGAACCTAGTTACTAAGAAGGTGTTGTATAGAAGAAGTGTGATCTTCCATGAGTTGAAACCTTCTACAATTTATTTGCAACTAGAGGTGAAAGAAGAAAAAAGGAGGTAATTGAATTTCCTATTACTCCAGATAAGGATGAAATACATACTCCCAGTTGACCTATTAATGAGGAGAGCTCAAGTAGCTTTGAAAATTCTGAACAAGAAGAAGAACCCCAACCTCATCTTCTGAGGAGGTCTAAGTGTACTAAGCGACAATCTGAAAGGTTTGGATATTTTATGTTAGATTTCAGTTGTACCTATGCTTTGATTGCGAACACTGATGAGCCTAAGACTATAGAGAGGATATGGGTATGTCTGATTTAGATTCTTGGTTGGAAGCCATGAATGAAAAAATGTAATCTTTGAAGAAAAATGATACGTGGGATCTGGTACCTTTGCTTGAAAGATGAAAGCCTGAAGGATGTAAATGGGTGTTCAAGAATAAGACTGGTCTAGATGGAAGTGTTGAGAATCATAAAGCAAGGTCGGTTGTGAAAGGATATTCATAGGTGGAGGGGATTGATTATGGAGAAATATTTTCTCCTGTAGCTAAGCTAACGTCTATCAGACTCCTGTTGTTACTTGCAGTTGCATATGACTTAGAGATCAAGCAGATGGATGTGAAGACAATGTTTCTTCATGGTGATTTGAAGGAATAAATTTACATGTCCCAACCAAAGAACTTCATTGAAAAGGTAAGGAAAACCTAGTTTTCAAATCAAATAAATATTTGTATGGTTTGAAACAATCGTGTTGAATGTGGTACCACAAGTTTGATACCTATGTGTTGTGTTTGGGGTTTGTGAGATCAAATTATGATCATTGTGTTTATTTTAAATCTGAAAAATGGTCATTATTGATGGGTGTTTTATGCATTTCTCAACACAGGTAATGCATAGGCACATCACCCCTCTTGAAAGAAAATCTTCCATAATCAAATTGCAAAACACTATCCCAAGGTCTCTAATATCAGGTCTTAATAGTTCTTGGAATATCTCAGTTGATTCATGTGATTTTTTGGAATCACAAGGCAGACTTACGACTGAGTTACAAAGTGTGGGAAGTTAGGTCTGCAAATGGAGTTCTTAAGATGGGAGAGTTGTTGTGTGTTTGTTGCAGGTTCAAACAACAGTCTAGGACTCCATTTCAACATCATATTTAGCTTTATAATGTGCAATGAACCTTAGCATAGGATACTTATTTAAAAAAAGGAAAAAGAGCGGGGAAGAGAGTAAGTTCCTAGACCTGAAACTATGAATGAACAATGATCATGGAGGCTTCTATAGTAGATAAAATCCCCAAACTGGGTTTTGCTTGGCCAAAAGGATCCTACAGTTACACAAAACCAATGCAATCTTCTAAGGACTATAGATTTTTAGTTTGAATACATACATCATGAACATGCAAGTGAACTAAGTTGCAGTAGTACTGTAAAGAAGCTCAAACTACCTTTACAAAGTGATTCAACATCAACAAACCACAAAAAGCATGAGCTAGAAATTCATCAAATACTATAAAAACAAACACCATCATCACTTCCATTCAAGAAACTAACAACTAAACTAATAAGGGAAGTAGAACCATGCACACATAATGAGAAAGCTCAAAAGGAAACACCCATAAATTGGGCAATGTTACTTTATATTGTTGCAGAATCCTTTTACACTAGCTCTCCAACCATTTACAAATGAGGGGGAGACCCTTATTTATAGTTTTCCAATACCCGAATGAGTGGATAGGATTGAATTACATTGTGTGGCCCAAATTTGATAGCATTAGGGCTTCACCTACCCAATAATATATTACATTTTAAAATAAACTTTTGAACATATCCCTATTTTGGCCTCTAGTGATAGCACTGTAGCATTTTGTCTTTTGTTGATTGCTCCTTGTTGTAGCTATTATAGAAGTAACTCTTTGTCATCAATAGGGTTTCTCTCTTCCTTCATCAAAGCTGCATATTCCATGAATTTTAAGATCACCGGCTAGAACTTATCAACCTCTATGATGTCATATCTCAGCACTTGGTAGCTCCAATCTTTGGAATTGTCAACAATCTTCTCCTCGTATTCAACATACTTGGCAGCGTGATCCCTGAACAAATCTGGCTAGGTGAAGGCTCGCGCAGAAAAATCCATGAAATCAATGGTTATTTAGCCAGACATTCCATCTTACATCCTCTTCCAGAAGTGAGACTTTATCTTTTCTACATCGATCTGGACAATGGGTATATCATACCCTGTCATTAGTTTCAAACACCGACTACAATCTGACCAAACCTCCTTGGCCCAATTGATGTATGAGTTTACCTTTTCAATCACTTGCTCCAGCCTTTCTAAAGATAGGAATATGGAAGTTTTTGTTATTCTTGATGGTGACATGTTAGCTAGAATGTTCCCATCCCTATCAACAATAGTTCATGTTTTTGGTTGATATGCCTCCCTGCAAGCCATTACCAACTCGGGGGTGATCAAAGCGGGAGGAAAACCTACAGCTTTAGCTATCCTGCTACTTTTTATTAACTTTGCATTTTATGTCTTGAGGTTTATCCTAACCCTTTGTATGAAGTCATCGATGCTAATATGCCTAATCTTAGTGTTAGTGATGTCCTTCCACTTAGTTGTGACCTTGGAGAGCAAAGGCACTCCCTAGAATTGGTATTTCATCTGATTTATATCCTCCTTTCCTCAAGGAGCTTTGGCAGTTCCTTTTCCTTTGTCCTTCTCTATAAATGCTCTAGAGGTTATTGTAGCTAATTCCATATATTCTGTACATGGAGGCCAAGTGAGCACAATCAAGCATGAAGACACAAATATTAGCCAAAATCCCTACAAAACATTGTTAGATTGAATATTTAATCATTAGAAAAATCTAACAGAGTCAAATTTGTCATCATTAGTTCATTGGAGGGAATTTGGATGGTCCAGGCCCCAAAGGCCAGACTTCCCCTATCAGAATACTTTTTTCAAGGGCGAATAGAGCAGGGACACCTGGATGATTTCTTCTGACCTTGGATTTGAGTGTTTTGAAGTGCTCAAGTGGGAAAGGGTCAAATGTCAACACTTGGGTCATCGTTCATTTTCAGATTGGAAGTCATTTAGGTCATCATTAGGGCATCCAAAATCAAACTGTGGGAAGGCTACCAAAGGTTAGCCATTTGAGACAGTTTTGAAGAAACAACATTCTAGAGGCGGAGTTCTAGAGTCCGGAACCCAGGAGGTAGAAGGACACGAGACAAAGCCTTGTATCATTTTTGGTCATTTGTGTGATCAGGCCACAAAGTTCGGGATGCCATTGAAGGATAGCCATGTGAAATGGTGAAGTAGGGACAAAATTCCAAAACCCACAACTCGGCGGACCGGACTCGAAGAGAGGTTTCACTTCTCACTTCATCTATTGAAACTTGGTGGAGATCAAGGTGTCCAGGACTGAGAGCCAGAAGGGTGGCTTGGGTTCATTTTTAGCATGGATGAGATGGGACAAAATCTTGATGGAAGAAGTCCAGGGGTCAGGATCCGATGACGGTAAAGACTTTAAGATTTCATTCAACTCCACTTCAAGCGATAGGGAGGCATTCGGGACTTGGAAGCTAGAAAGACATTAGGGCACGACCGTTTGGAATAGGACTGAGATCGGACTTGGGAATGAAATAGGATCTGAACCTAGAACCAACTAATGGTCCCAAATTCGTCCCCCACTCTGGTTCCACCGGTATATCACTAATCATCAAGTGAGTTGTGAGGAAGATTCAGACATATCAGAAAAAGATCCCCCAAAAAAAAAAATGACCAAAACAAATGAAAGGCAACAAAAGAAAGAAAAACTAGACAGAGGTGGAACCAAAACTAGACAGAGGTGGAAGCAAAACCAAATGAAGGTGAAACCAAAACTAGATAGAGGTGGAACCAAAACCAGACGGAGGTAGAACCAAAACCAGACAGATCCTTTTGTAAATTTTGGATTTCAGTTCCCACCCCAGTTCCACCTCCGTTGAAAGAAAAGGAAGCGAAGGAAAAAGGAAAACCAAAGAAGAACTAAGGGAGGAAAACAACCAAAAGGCCGAACACAAGCGAAACAATAGAGAAAAAAAGAAGACAAGAAGTAGAGCCAAAACCGAAATGGAAACTGAACCAAGAACTTTGTGAAGGTTTTGAGTTTAGTTTCATCATGTGCCCCAAACTCGCAAAGCAAAGGAAATAAGGTTGTAGGAGGAAAAGAAAAAATCCTAAGACCCAGACAAAATACCAAGGACAAACAAAAGACAAGGGGAACCCACCTCCTGAGATGACATCCTTAAGACTCCTTGAATACTTGGAAGTCAAAATAGGGACACGCGAAATGAGGCGACAACAAAATGACTCGACAAGGAAAAAGAAAGAGAGGGTCCTTGTTCTCAATGAGGAATGTGTGCTATAGGCACAACAAATGGTGACTCGCTGGGAAATACTCTAGAGCATTTTGATGAAAAAATGGAATCACGAACCCAAAATATCTGGTTTCGATCTTCACGCTAGGGAAAACAAGCTAGATTCTCAACCAAAGGATCAAAACCAATAGTTAATCCAACCTTCAGTATGTTGAAAATCAGAGTGTTTGCAATTACGTCAGTTCCCATCCTTCAGTTGCTATAGGAACCCAACCTCCATCAAGTTAAGCTACATAGTTTATTATAACTCCAAAAGCATCATGTATATTTTCTCGCTACCAGTGAGGCATCCATAGCCCCAACGAGCTTGTCATTGTGATTCTCCAAAAAATTGCTCTACTGTCGGTCGAACGTCCATAGCCCTAGTAGAGTTGCTCGGATACCCCTAAAAAGTTGAATTTCTTTTCTTTTGATTTTTCAATATTTTTCTTTCTTTTGTTTCTTTTCTTTAAATTTTCAATTTTCAATTCCTTTTATTTCAACCTACAATAATTGAGGCTTGCGCTCAAGGTTGAGAATCGCAGTGGTGTTGAAGAATTTTTTTAGATTTTTCACTTAACTAGACTTCACAAAGGACCTACAACGACCTCCAGATTCTTGAAATATGTAAAAGATATAAGATTTTAGAATATGTCAGAATCAGACCAACCAACGACTTATCCCCTTTGAATGAAACACCCAGATCATTTGACAGTAACAAAAGATCCTCACCATCCACTTTGAAAAATTAATTAGTGTTTGACAAAGAAATACATAGAACAACCCCAAATAATAAGTATGGTTGTTGTGCACACAGATGTGCCTAGCCAAAAGAAGAGGAATCTCGAGCAAAGTATCAACAAAATGAAATAAAAGTGAATGGAAAGTGAACACCAAAACTAACCAAAATGGGACAATGAAAGAAAATAGAGAAGAAAATACTCTAAAGAAAGAAACCTACAACAAAACAACTAACCAAAAGAAAGAAAGAAAGCAGAGCATTTACAGGAAACCTAGACTGCTCAAAAATGAGTTATGTACAAAAAGATATTTACAAAGCACTATGTTTAGGAAAGGTGAACTGACATCAACGCTCATTGGATTTTGCAATGCATGCACAACAAAATGGGAAATCATTATCGTTCTTAACCATACAAATTTATCTTTATATTCTAAAAAAAAAAGATTCAAAGTTGCAACATTCAAGTTAGTCACCCGATCAGGGAAAATCAGCAATTGAGGAGCCTCACTAAACCCATGGTTAATCCATAAACACGTGTGTCTCCCCTCATTCCCATAATTAAAATGATAAGTGCAGATATGAAAATTAACAGGAGCAAGGAAGGATAGAACTTGGATTTCATTGTGCAATTGTGGCAGTGTTTGACAGTTGAGAACAAGCATTGCATCGTCAGTCTTTGCATCAACAACCTCGAACGGGCATGGTGGAGGATGCATAATTTTAGGCATCAAGATTGCATAAGGTAGGGAGAATGAGGCAACACACACCTCTTCCACGTCATGCATGGGATCAACAATCACTGTTAGTTGTTCTTTGAGAAGATAGACTTCATCTCATTGATATTCTTCAAACCCAATGTCCACTTGATTGTTGTCCTCAAAAGGAAGCACGATGTCTCACTTCCTTTCCCAATATTTGTCCTTATTTATGTGTTGTTCAATTTCATTGGAAAATTACATGCGCAAATATGTCCTATTGCATCCATCTGAATATGAAGGAGGATCTGCAACGATCATGGTAGGAATCCAAGTTGCATCTTGTAGTCGACCGAGTGCTTCATCTCTATTGGCAGCTATCTCAGCACCCCCACCTTTGTCTTCTTCTCTTTGTTTTTCATTTATCTCATCATGATGTTCACTCGTTGCCCCTTGCTCACTATCGCTATAGATAAAGAAGGAACCCCTTTCCTAATCCAAAAACTCTAGTGCATCACTATTTAGAGGCTCAAGGAGTATGCTTCATCACTATTGTCTTCTAGGATGTGCGCTTCCTCGGAATGAGCATACCTCCTTAGTATAGTTCCTAAAGGAAATAAGTCATCAATTGATGGAACCTCATCAAGGGGACCAAAATCCACTACGTGATCTTTCTCCATGGAATCATCATAAAGCCTATCATCCATGGTGCACAAATTCTCTTGAAGAGGGAGAAATTATTGATGACTAGTGGATAGCCTTCCTGTTTAATCTAATTCATCGCTCGGAAGCTCGAGATTGTATTATTTTCCTTCTTCTATTTTTGTCCCAACATACTCTTGAAGACTATCTTCAATTGATTCATATCTTGGTTCAAGCTCTTGGTCCTCATGTTCCATCCTTGAAGCAACTACATGATGTGGTGTGCTTGGCTGCCTTGCTTGTTCCTTGAATTGCTTGATGGCTTCTTGTCATAGTCCACATGTGAACTCTGAGTGTGATGAATCATGAAGTTTGCACCAATTCGGAAGTAGTAGCACCTCAAAATCCACTTGGTATTTCAGCTCTGACCAATCCTTTGCTAATTTGGAGATGAGTTGGTCATATCTTTCCGCTACTGGGTCCTCATCATCACTTGAAAAAGAAGTTTGATGGTAGACAATCATGGCGAGTGGTTATTCCTACACCTCCAAACTTTCATTTTCAGATTCTCGATCACTATCATTAATGAAGGAGAGGTCTTCTAATCTGATTTCACTTATACTCTCATCATCATTTTCTGTTGTTCTAAAGCTATCAACCTCTTCCTCTTTCTGATTTTCAACATCTTCATTGGCTTATCTAGCAAGCATTGCTGCAAACTTTGTTAAGTCATCTTCAACTGCCAACCGCTCCTCTTCTTGAGTGGAGGAATTCCTTTCATTAATGGAGGGATAGCCTCTTGATTTCTTTCTAAGTGAATTTTCATCCAAACTACTTGTTGCCCCAAGGCACTCTGCTCCTTCCTGGTTCTCATTTTCTATGTCTATTGTCCCAACAACAAATTGTGTCAAATTTCTTGTTTCATCTCTACTTTGTTGTCCTCCAAATTTTGAAAGCTCTCCTACCTCATGGGATGACTCGCCTTGATTGAGAGTAGGTTGCTCCAACATGTTCAAACTGCCCTTGAAATGAGTGATGATGTCTTCACATGATGGACAAGTGAATTTTGAATGTGGTGCATTGTGGGATCTGCACCAACTTGACATTAGTACTTCCTCCAATCTTGGTCTATCCTTGTTTCCCAAAAATTCTTGGATCAATTTTTAAAATGCCTTGGCTGCCATATTAGCCATTTCCTCTTCTGGATCCTTGGGAGCCAAGGGCTGATATATTTCCCAAAAGGGAATTTCTCTTTGCAAGAATCTTTCAACTTTGTCCAAGAATGTTAGACACTCCAATTCATTATGCTTGTAGCTACAATGGATCCTACATTTATCTACCAATGCAAATTTTTGCAATGGTATATTTTTGAGTGATGTTGATTTGTAAATGCTGCTCCATCTCAACTCAACTTTGTTTGCCTTCAAAAAAATTTGATTTTGAGCTTTAGAATTAAAAGAGATCTCCTTATCTCAAATTTCTTCTTTGAAAGTGTTTGTCTCAACTCCCAACTTTCAGCTTTGTAGCCTCAACATGTCAAGCCCTCCTTCTAGTGCTAGTTCTATTGATGGGTTTTTTGCACACCTTCTCAACATAGGTAATGCATAGGTGCATCACCTCTCTTGAAAGACAATATTCCATAATTAAATTGTAGAACACTATCCTAAGGTCTCTAATGTTAGGTCTTGACAATGCTTGGAATATCTCAATTGATTCATGTGATTTTCTAGAATCACAAGGCGAACTTACAGATGACTTACAAAGTGTGGGAAGTTGGGTCTGTAAATGGAGTTCTTAAGATGGGAGAGTTGTGTGTTTTCTGCAAGTTCAAAGAACAGTCTAGGACTCCATTTCAACATTAGATTTAGCTTTATAATGCACAATGAACCTTAGCATCGGTTACTTATTAAAAGGAAAATAAAAAAGAGTAGGGAAGAGAGTAATGTCCTAGACCTAAAACTACGAATGAACAATGATCATGGAGGCTTCTACAGTAGAGAAACTACCTAAACTGGGTTTTTCTTGGCCAAGAGGATCCTACAGTTACACAAAACTAGTGCAATCTTCTAAGGACTACAGATTTTCAGTATGCATACACACATCATGAACATGCAAGTAAACTAAGTTGCAGTAGTAAATTAAAGAAGCTCATACTAGCTTTACAAATTGATTCATCATCAACAAACCACAAAAATTATGAGTTGTAAATTCATCAAATACTATAATAGAAATCACCATCATCACTTCCCTTCAAAAAACTAACTAAACTAATAAGGGAGGTAGAACCATGCACACATAATGAGAAAGCACAAAAGGAAACACCCATAAATCATGCAATGTTACTTTCTATTGCTACAAAATACTTTTACACCAGCTCTCCAACCATTTGCAAATGAGGGGTAGACCCCTATTTATAGTTTTTCAAAGCTCGAATGAATAGATAGGATTGAATTAAATTGTGTGGCCCAAATTTGATTGCACTAGGGCTTCACCTACCCCAAAATATATTACATTTCAAAATACGCTTTTGTTTATATCCCTATTTTGGCCTCTAGTGACAACACTATAGCATTTTGTCTTTTTCTGATTGCTCTTTGTTGTAGCTATTCTGGAAGTAACTCTTTGGCATCAATAGGGTTGCCCTCTTGCTTCTTCAAAGATGCATATTCCATGAATTTTAAGATCACCAGTTGGAGCTTATCGACCTCTATGATGTCAGATCTCAGCACTTGGTAGCTCCACTCTTTGGAATTGTCAACGAGCTTCTCCCAGTCTTCATTATATTTGGCAGCATGATCCCTGAACAAATCTGACTGGGTGAAGGCTCAGGCAGAAAAACCCATGAAATCAATGGTTATTTAGCGAGACATTCCATCTTCCATCCTCTTTTGGAAGTGAGGCTTTATCTTTTCTACATCGATCTGGACAATGGGTATATTGTACCCTATCATTAGTTTCAAAGACCGACTACAATCCGACCAAACCTCCTTAGCCCAATCAATGTCTGAGTTTACCTTTTCAAGAACTTGCTCCAACCTTTCTAAAGATAGGAATATGGAAGGTTTTTGTTATTCCTGATAGTGACATGTTGGCCAGGATGTTCCCATCCCTGTCAACAATAGTTCTTGTTTTTGGGTGATATGCCTCCCTGCAAACCATTACCAAGTCAGGGGCGATCAAAGTGGAATGAAAACTTGCAACTTTAGCTATCCCGCTATTTTTGATTAAATTTTCATTTTTTGTCTTGGAGTTTATCCCAACCCTCTATATGAAGTCATTGATGCTAACATGCCCAATATTAGTGTCAGTGATGTCCTTCCACTTAGTTGTGACCTTGGAGTACAAAGGCACTCCCTAGAATTGGTATTTCATCTGATCTTTATCCTCCTTGCCTCAAGGAGCCTTGGCAGTTTCCTTTGTTCTTATTTGTAGCTACTCCAGAGGTTCCTGCAATTGATTCCATATATTCTGCACATGGAGGCCAAGTGAGAACAATCAAGCATGAAGACACAAATATTAGCAAAATTCCATGAAAAACATTGTTAGATTGAATAGTTAATCATTTGAAAAATATAACATAGTAAAATTTATCATTAGTTCACTACAAGGAATTTGGATGGTCTAGACCCTGGAGACCAGACTTCACCTGTCAAAATGTTGTTCTAAAGGGCAAATGGAGTAGGGAGACCCAAATGATTTCTTCTGACCTTGGATTTGAGTGTTTTGAAGTGCTCAAGTGGGAGAGAGTCAAATTTCAACACTTGGTTCATTGTTTGTTTCTAGATTGGAAGTCATTTAGGTCATCACTAGGGCATCTAGAATCAAATTGAGGGAAGGTTATCAAAGGTTAGCCATTTGAAATAGCTTTAAAGAAATGAAATTTTGGAGGCAAAGTTCCAAAGTCCATAACCTAGAAGGCAGAAAGATGCGAGACAAAGCCTTGTATCATTTTTGGTCGTTTGAGTGCTCAGACCACAGAGGTCAGGATGTTGTTGAAGGATAGCCATGTGAAACATTGAAGCAGGGACAAAACTCTAGAACCCACGACCCAATGGACCAGACCCAAAGAGAGATTTCACTTCTCACTTCATTCATTGAAACTTGGTGAAGATCGGGATGTCGTGGCCCGAGAGCCAGAAGGGTGGCTTGGGTTCATTGTTTAGGATGGCTGAGATGGAATGGAATCCTGATGAAGAAATTCTAGAGGCCAGGATCCGATGACGGTAAATACTTTGAGATTTTGTTTAACTCCACTTCAAGTGCCAGGGAGGCACTCGGGACCCAAAAGCTGGAAAGACATTAGGGAATGATCGTTTTGAAACAGGAATGGCATAGGATCTTAACCAAGAACCAACTAATGGTCCCAAATTCATCCCCCACTCAAGTTTTTCCAGTTTATCACTAATCATCAAATGAGTCATTAGGAATATTCAGACACATCAGAATAGGATCCCCCAGACACAAATAACATGACCAAAATAAATGAAAGGTGACAAAAGAAAGCAAAGGAAGACGAAGGCGGAACCAAAACTAGATGGAGGTGGAACCAAAACTAGATGAAGGTGGAACCAAAACCAGATGGAGGTGAAACCAAAACTAGATGAAGGTGAAACCAAAATCAGACGAAGGAAAAACGAAAACCAGATGGAGGCAGAACCAAAACCAGACGAAGGCAGAACCAAAACTAGACATAGCCTTTTGCAAAGTTTTGAGTTTAGTTCCCACCCCGGTTCTACCTCCGTCGAAAGGAAAAGAGGCAAAGGAAAAAGGAAACCCAAAGAAGACCTAAGGGAGGAAACCAACCCAGAGGCTGAATACAAGCAAAAAACAAAGAAAACAAGAAGACAAGAAGCAGAGCCAAAACTAGAATGGAAACTGAACCAAGAACTTTGTGAAGGTTTTGAGTTTAGATACATCCCATGCCTCAAACCTGCAAAGCAAAGGAAACAAGGTCCTAGGAGGAAAAGAACAACTCCTAAGACCCAAAAGAAACACTAAGGACAAACAAAAGAAAAGGGGGACCCACCTCTCGAGATGACATCCTTAAGACTCCTTGACCACTCAGAACTCAAAATAGGGACACATGAAACGAGGCGATGACAAATCGACCCAGCAAGGAAAAATAAAGAGAGGGTCCCCACTCTAAAAAGGGCATGTGTGCTATAGGTACAACAATCATCTTCTTATTATTTCCCTCTATGTGGTTGAAATTTTGTTCATTGGGAATAGTAAGGGTATGATTTCTAAATTGAAATCTCAATTGTCAACATAGTTTGAAATGAAAGATCTAGGTTTAGCTAGGTATGTTTTGGGGATGTAAATCAGAAAGGATAGGGGAAATAGAAAACATTGGGTCAACTAGAGTAAGTATATAAATTATATCCTAGAGAGTTTAATATGGTGTATTGCAAGTAGTTAGTTGTTCCGATGTTGCGGGGAATGAAATTTTTTGTTGAAGACTGTCAAAAATCTCCTACTAAGATGGAGGACATGACCAGGGTACCTTATGCAAGTGCATTTGGTAGTTTAATGTATGTAATGGTTTTTACTAGACCAAACATTTCCCAAGCAGTGTGAGTTCTTAGTTGGTTTATGGCTAATCCAGGAAGGCCGCATTGGGATGTTGTGAAGAGAGTTTTTAGGTATTTGAAGGGTACTTTGAAGTACACCTTATGCTATCATGATTACTCATCTAAATCTCAAAGTTTAGTTAGCATTCGTGGATATGTGGATTTTGATTGGGCAGGGAACATTGACAACATAAGATCCACTAGTGGATATGTATTCATGTTTTTTGGTGGTGCAGTCAGCTAGATGAGCAAGCGATGGGATGTAGTGGCTTTATCCACTACTGAGGCTGAGTACATGGAAGCTACTCACACTTGTAAGGAAGCCATTTGGCTTAGAATATTGTGTTTTTGATGTTGGTTTTACTGTAGGGTAGATTTTTATTTGTTGTGACACTCACAGTGCCATTTGTTCAGGAAAAAATCCAACTTTCCATGTGAGGATGAACATATTGATGTGTAGTACCACTTTGTTCGTGATATGGTGGAGAATGGAAAGGTTAGTCTAGAAAAAATTGATACTCTAGTGAATGTTGTTGATGCATTGATGAAGCCTTTGATAATGGATAAGTTCAAATGGTTTTCTAGTTTGATGGGCCTTGGGTCCTAGAATATTTAGTGACTTCAAGTGTTGGAAGGAGTTTAGTGAGTTCTTCGTCAAGTGGGAGAATTTTGAGAATATGTGTCTCAAACTCACTGTTAAAACCATATCTCAATTTCTAGACTTCTTAAAGTTGTGCATTCAAACTTCACTATAGTATCTTAGGGAGTAGCTAAAAGGGGTGTAGGCTGACGGTGTTACCTTTCATCCTATAGTGGTGTTCATCATCTTGTGTGGTAGTGTGGGAGGATTCCTTACCCCGCCACCCTACAACTATGGTTGTGATTGCCTTGTGATAGTGTGGGATATCCCACCACCCTATGATGATCTATGAGGAGACTTGCAATGGTGCGGTATAGATCCCATCGTGTCATGTTGGTTAGATGAGATTTTTTTCAGTATGGTCATAGCAGTAAACTCATTATCCTGCAAAGGTTAGTATAAGTGGTTGCATTATAGCGATGGTCAAATGGAATGGTATAAGCGAACTGCAATCTCGTGGCTAGACAACAAAGGTTGTGCAGTATTGTGGTTAAGACTAGGAATGATGGGTAATGATGATTAAGTTTGTTTGTGAATTTTTATCTAGTATGGGAGTTGGAACACCGATCTTTGTGAGATATTTGTGAAGTTTCTGTTGAGTTCCATAATATTGGTGTTGTGATAAGATGATCATGATATTATCAAAGCAATTGTAATGTAATGTTGCTAGATTCATTATGTGAATCAACACCTGAAAGAGCATAACTTTGCACTTGTATGTAATTGGCATTTTACTATAATATAGATCTCTACTTTGGTGTGTAGGTTTTTTCCTAAGAGTGAAAGTTTTGAAATGTTTTATGTATCTCTCTCCTAAATATTAACATTAGGAAGGCGTATTCCACACTCTTCTTTCCTTTCACCTTCATCAATACTGCTACTGATTACTTACAAAATCAGTCAAAGTTGTTCCACTCCGATCCATGAATGTTAAAGAAATTTGTAGTTTTATTTCAAATAATATCATTTCTCATTTTGCATCACCTTCCACCCTTGTTTTTGACAATGGTACTTCATTTAAGAACAAAGAGGTGAAGCAATTCCTAGAAAATTTTCATATTCAACATCTCTTTTCTACACCATACTATCCCTAATCTAATGGCCAAGCTGAAGCATCTAATAAAACTCTTGAGCTCATTCTCTAAAAAATAGTGAATAAACATGTAAATATTGGCATACTCAATTAATGTACGCCTTGTGAGCCTATCACATGAGTGTTTTTATGGCTATTGGAACAACCCTATACAACCTCATGTATGGTGCTGAGGTTGTCATGCCTTTAGAGTTGGAAATTTCATTTTTCAGGTTTCCAATAAAGGGTTGATTAATGATTACACTTACCGTGCTAATAATTTGTATCATCTTGAGTTTCTCGATGAGCGTAATTACAAGCCCTCAAACATCTCCAAGCTTATCAATTCTAAACATTACAATCAATGTGTTCTTTCTTGAACTTTCAAGGTAGGTGATCACATTCTCTATGAGAATCAGAGAAATCTAAATGTGCCACCTAATCAAAAGGGGAATTTTAGCCCTAATTGGTTAGGTCCTTACACAATCATCTTCATGTATGGTTCTGGTGCCTATGGATTGTCGTCTATGGATGGAATGCCTCTAAAAAAATCCTATCAATGTGATGCATCTTCATCGATACTACACATAGTATTTATGTGGCATAAGAATGATGCTTGTCCCTAAAAGAATGTAGTTCTTTATGCTATGGTATTTATTCATTAACACATTATCTCATTTTGTGTTGTGATGTGAAAATGCATATGTAATTAATTTATTTAATTAGGAATTATATATACATGTTTTTTATTATGTTATGTATTTGTGTATTGAATTTGATTAAGCCTTTTGGTAAGGCAAATAGATCATCATTTTATTTAATTAAACATGCATACAATGTGTGTTTATTAGATCATCATATCATCTAATCTAAACATACATTCATCACATAGACATACATGAAAATAAAATTACACTTAAGAACACCATGACGCCACATAAAATCTCATATATATATATATCAAAATATGATGTACATGTAGCACACCAACGTATCAAAATGTGGTGATTATATATCAGTATATGTATATACACCAAAATTAATGCTATACATCAAAATATTATGATCCAGTATACAAAAAACTGGCATACAAAATGGGTCTCTAGCCCTCAGGTGTATGGCTCTATGAGCCCTCTGGTCCTAGTGGCAGTGGTGGAGGTGGGTACTAAATGGATGTGAATGAATGTGACCAATGAAACTAAAACATAGATATGCTCCATGGTCGTAGTCCTCATAACTTTCCATGTAGCTTGGACTCCTCCTCCTATAGCATGGCCTCCCACTCATGAGCCTGTCATAACTCCTCCTGAAGTTGCTGCACCTAGGGATCAATGGCTGGCCTTAGTGCCTCCACCTACTTTCTGATTTCATCAAGTCAGCTCTGCAAGGAATCACATGCCAATATGGAACTCTCTGCATGTGACACTACCTAATATTTCTTAGCTAGTGCAGTGTGAAGCTCTGTTGAGCACTAATCTCACAACCTGATCATTGTGGCAAGATCAGTGACCCTCTATATGGTCTCCGCACATGCCTCCTCATAAGTGGTTCTCAACCACACTATAGGTTCAAAAAGGTGGTAATGTCACCTTGATGAAACTATCCAATAAGAATCTAGGACATTCCCCTAGATAGGCATGATCGGGGCCACCTCAATAATGCATCACCCAATGAATGCAATCCACTCCTATGTGTCAACTGAAACAATAGAGAAAATGGATGCTATTAATACCAGATCATATCAACACATATGTACATATGAGATAAATCAAAGTAAAAAATATTGAAAGGAAATGACATGCATCACATCAGTACTTGGGTCCTTAGCCTGTAAATTTGGATTAGGTGGGGGTGCAACACTAGGTCTTGCTACTACTACCATAAGAGGCATGACTTCTTGGCTTGAAGGTGGAAACAATTGAGATAGGGGCCACCCATGGAGGTGATGACATCCTCCATTGTTGTCTCAGCCTCTCTACCACTCCACCCATTGTCACCTCACCCTCCTCACCACCATTGTTGCCATGATCCTCACCTCATTTCCCTTGTCCACAATCATATCCCATGGGGGTGTTCATTTGAAAAATTGGGGTCAGACCAGCTATCACCCACCACTTCACAAAACCATGAGCGACGTCGACATCATCCAAGCTACCTCCTATAAGGATTCCACCTAATGTCATGTCCCTACAAAGAATCAAATTGCAATCTCCAAAAAGTAAGCTCATCGTATCTCTACTCGCACACTAATGGGTATACGTGGGCCATGGGTATACTAGGTATGATACCCCAAGGAAACTCGACTAGATGTGTGTACTTGATATAAAAACATTCCTACACTTGTAGGAGTGTGCAGACTATGAGACTGTGTTACTCATAATATACATAGCACTTGAGGTCATGCTATAGGTGAGCCAGCATGTTCCAACCCTAGGTGAAGATAGTCCCCTACTCCTCCATCACTCGAATGTAATGGATGAGGCCCTTGTATAGGTGTGATCCTCCACTACCCATCACAATGCAAAGGGAAACTATAACAATCATGACTCTCCAAATGAGTGGAATTGCCACATGCCCCTACTCGAGCCATCACATATAGACTTGGCCTGTAGTGTCTGTCAAGTCCACCCACCTAACATAGTGTTGTTGGCTCTCTGCATTGTCCTGCATTTTCCTTTATCTCATCATAGGCTACCCATCGTCTGCAGATGAGTAGCCTGATGATGCGATAAACATCCTCTAGCATGATGGTCATCTCACCCATTGATAAGTGGAAGGTGTGGGTATCTATATCCTAGCACTCCATGAGCACCATGAGAACTAGTGTGTGATACCAAATCTCTAGTATAGTGTAGACCCACCAAAGGCCTACCTACCATAGTAGATCCTAGTCATCCAGGTGCATCTAGTTTTTACAATTATGAAAAAATGTCAGTAGGTTCCCACCTGAATGCTCTCTAATCTTTGGCCATTCCTACAATAAAAATAAATTTAACGTCAATTACATGAACATCATAAGAAAAAAATTATATCTCTACATCAAAATTCTTCTAAGTTTGCCTCTAGGACGGAGGCATGTTGTGTAGATGTTTGTGTACCACGCTTATGTCCAAGGCCAAATACCTCCATGAAATCAATAGGCAAGCTAGTTACCAATGTTTCCAAAGGACCCTGATGTGTTGTCTAGATGAAAAAATGCTAGCTAGATGCATCTATGTAGGTTGGACACTTGCATTGCTCGAGGAGAAGAAAAATCTAAAAACATACACTAAAAAGACAAAGTTGGGTCAAATTCCTTGTACCTCATTGATCTCACCATCCTCGACTACTATTGTGTAGAGATTCTCAATTCTCAAGGCCACATAATCTCATTTGTGAGGCATTTTTGGACTTCTTCCTCATAAAATTCAATAAACTCCTTGTTGTGAATAGTGAGAATGACCCTTTTATGGGCCCACCCGGGTATATATCTAAGTCATTTTTGGTCATTTTTTGTGGCAAAAATGTTCCTTCCATCCTTGTTGTTTTCACCCCACCTAGCTAGGGATAAAAACAAGAGGGGGCATATATTCAACTCTTCATCATATTTTTCTTTCGAACCACCAAGTTTTCTTAAGCATTCTTCTTGCTATGGTAGCTTCTTTTGACTTTCGAAACTGACCTAAATTTGAGTTTTACAGAATGAAACTTTAGATTTGGCATTGTAGTTTCTCACTGAGCTCAAACATTGGGGGAATCAATATACACCTTCTCAACCTCTATAGCCTCTACAATATCTTTTTTGCATATAAATCTATAAAATTTTCAAACTTTTGACCTTGCATTAATGTCTTATTTTCTACTTTATTGTTGTTGATTTTTCTTCAAAAATTTAGCTCACTAAAGTGGGGGAAAAATATAGTGTCATAAAATTACACCGTATGGCAATTTCACACTTGTGCATTCAACTTGTTGCATTTATGGCACCCAGACACATTTATATGACAAAAACCTTATGAGTCAAAATTTCACGATTTCAACTCCTCAATGGACAATGATGAAGCGTTAGTAGTCTACCACCTCATTTCTTGTAAATTTTTAAGTTGGAATTCCGTGTGACACATGGACATCCGCACGACACAAAAATGCCCCCAAATTTTTCAAGTTTAAATGAGGGAATCTCACAAAATTTTCCCATGACACGTGTTGTCGTAACAAAATCACAAGTGTAATGTCTCTTCTCGCCCATGCAACCTCACAAAAATCTATTTTTCACTTCTATTATCATTCATTCTCACTACTCACTCCAACTTTCTCTCTTGCTTTCTTCTCTCCTACATCTTTTCTCTACAACGAAGCTCTACCAGATTCACATCTTGTTAACAACCAATTCTCTCTTGCAAGCATACGTCTCATCTATCAAGCCAAGAGGGAACCACAAACTATTGGTAATGCTCTCTTTTTTCTTTGTCTTTTCTTATCTATTTACAAATATACTCTTCTTGTCTATTTTATTTTTTACAGGTTATCCTCCATAGCAGGGTTTTTCTTTATCATGCGTCTCATCTAGTTTCTATCTATCTAGTTTTATGTGGAGGTGGAAACACCAAAATGGGTGTTTTACTGAGGCAAGCCCTGAAAAAACCCCAAGACTTTCCCTCATCCTTTTTGTGTGTGGGTTTCTAGATTCAAAGAGTTGGGTACTCAATGTTTCCTAGTTTTTAGCTCCTGATTTGATAGGAATGATAGTGCGGGGCACAAACGTCCATGTGGTGCACTGGCATCAGTTGGAAATGACTCTATCCTCTTGAGAGAAAATTTTATAATTTCTCTTGGTTTTGTTCCTATAATTCATATTTTGTAATCTCTTACTAGATTCTATTTATTTTCGTATTTTCCTTCATAGCTTAGTATTTCATTTAAAATTTGCAATCTCTTTCACCTTGCATCCCATCACTTGAGCTTGTACTTTGAGGCAATCAAGGTTTATTCGCTCCCTGTAGACTCTTCCTTGTCTTAGAGACTTGAGAGTAGTGAATCCCCTTCTTTACAAGTAGTAATAAAGATAATAGATATACACATACATAGAGGAATAGAGATATAGAATAAAGTGATATAGTGATACAATGATAAGTGAATATTGAGCATGGTTGAATGTAATAGAGTAAATTTAGAGTTTAATAGAATATTGAGTTCTTGTCCTATGGTTTCTTTAATTTTTAATTTGTCACGAGTATTCAAATTTTTCAAATTTAGTTACTAATTATATAGAGAAAGAGACCAAGCTATATTTTTACCCAAGAAAGGAGCCACTTGAGCTGGATTTTAGTTAGGTCTCTATCCTAGATAGCTTAGGTTCTTGCATTTTTAGTTCAACATAATTTTGTTGTAGTATTTCAATGTAATTCATCAACATGTAGCTTCTAACTTGTGTGTGTAAAGTTTAATATTTGATTAATTCTAAAAATATTTCCACTTTCAAATTCGATTTCGTTTATGAAAGAAGCATTTACTTTCCTACATTATGTACTTTATCTCTTTCATTGTACACAATATTAAAATCTCAATCTTCTAAAAATATATTGTATACCATGTCAATAGATACGTCCCTGGTTTGACATACATAAATGAAGCTTCATCACAAACCAAGTGACTTCTTGATTATTGGATCATAACTTATCCATCGATCTATGTATGAGATTTTGCTACCCCATGTTTAATTGGGGATTGATTGTGCTCATCATGTTCCTTGACTCAATTCATGTAGTTAATTAATTTATAATTATTTATATTTAAGTAATTGTATTATATAAGACACATTTTACTTTTTTAAATATTTCTTAGGAGGTTCATTTTATTAACAAATATCCCCTAATTCTATTGTAGAAAGAGAGAAAGGATCAAATATGACTATAGTTTTTTTCCATCATATAAAAATTCATTTTTATCACAAATAATTTTATTTCATAATGTGTAGCACCTTATACAACTCTAAAAAAGGTTGCACACCTCATAATTATTCCTTTGAAAATGTTTATATTTTCAAACATGTTCTTTGAATTTCCAAGTTATATGTGCATTTCTTAAACACCTTATAGAAAAACACACACCTACTCCCAGAAAATTCACACCAAATTTATTCTTAATACAACTCAAAATAGTCATAGTGCTTGAAATTTACACATGATGTAACGCCCCACCATGTGAACCCCAAAGGACAACAAACACTGCATAATTTTTTTTTTGAAAGAGAAATATTCATAAGATGAATATGTATATACATTACATGAAAATCCATTGTACATTTACAAAATCATCTACATCCTCTAGGGTACACATGGTGACATTACTAAATGTAAAATCCATACCAACAACATTGTTAAAGATAATGCCAAGAAGATAACAACAGATACACACAATCTCAAGATAAAATAATAGTACATGCAACCAACCATGAACAATTGGAAGTAAAGGATCCATAATTTTATTACAATTCAATTCATAGTTTAATATTACAATTGTGGAGCATATTTCCATAGATACAACATATCCTAGATTCATCTGTATATTACATGATGCTTCCCTTTTATCAATGAGAAGAGTAAATTAAGTACAAGAATGATACATAATGGATAATAAGGTACAAAATGTGGGATAGTCTTCAACCAAGTGAAGCTCTAGAGATTGCATCCACTTTTGCATCACAAACACAACTTGGGAACCCAATGAGTGCATAGCACATTTGGTGCAGGAGCACCTCTAGGAAGCACCTAGGAAAATCTCTTTGAAATAGGCAAATTTTGGAGTTTTAGGATTTTCTCATATTAAGGTCATGTGGACCATTTCTCTAGGAGTTAGATGTGGAATAAGGCTAGTCATTAGCTTTCAGTAGAATTTGTGAGCTTTTTTAATGCTTAAGTTTTGAGGTTTAACACCTAATGTTAGTGGTGAGGTTGTTTAGTGACTTTTACCAAAATATGCATTTGTAATGCCTAACCGGCTTGGGAGAGAAAAAATCCTCGAGCATAACTATTTTGGTTGATGTATTTAGGGATGGCCTCGACCATTGTGCAAGGTTAGAAGGCTTGAGAAAGTTTGTTGTTTGAAAATTTGAAAAAGAAGCTAATGGAGGACAGTTTGAACAGTTAGTTAAAAATTCTGTGTTTTCTTGAATATTTGGTTGATCAAGAACAACCAAACCAGTGTCATGTTCTAATTTACATTAGTTTTTTGTGTTTTATGGTGTGCTGAGGTAACTTATAGAGTGTGATTTCATTTGCAAGTGTTTAGATTACAATTTGTCTTGGTTTCCTTGTTAATTCTGTGTTGACTAGTAAAGTTAGCCAGTATGGAGTTCTAGACTCTTTTCCCACCGTACCTAGTGTATGGTTGCTTGGGAAATGGAGATAGACTCCCTTTACATAGCTAGGATAGGTGTAAGAGTATGTAGGAGTGCAGGAAAGATGGGAAATAACTGCTCCTAGGCGGGCTTGACAGTGCCCGGCTAGGACAGTCTAAAACTAGTGCTAAAAAGCACATAGAATGCAGGTTGGCTTCTCCAGGGTAAACCCTATGGTAGAAGGGTGGAGGAAGGTCCCACAATGGCCAGGACCAAAGGAGGAGTCTTCAACATTCAAGAAACCAAGGAAAATATCTAACAGACCTAACGGGTGGCGAGAAAGTTGTTAAAAACCCTAAAGAATGCAAAAAGAGAAGAACAGTCTTGTGTACGAATAGTCAAGAAGAAAAGGCTTTGAAATCTTGTGAAGGATGGCATAAGGACTAAGAATCCAAGAAAAATATTGAAGGTTCTTTGGGGAAGTTTTGTGCAATAGTTAGATTTACCTAGGCTTGGAGGCCTAAAAGGGCTCAAGGCTAGTAACCTTTTCCAAACCCTAACCAAGGGTTTCTTGGATGTGATGGAGGAATGAAGATGAAAGGAGATCTAAGAGGCATGATAGGATGCCAAAAAGCATGATAACATGAATTAATAACCCTGCAAAGACTTAGAGAAGTATGGTGTGAAATTGGCCTTTAGGAAGGATTAAGGGTCAATGAGGACAACAGTCAAGTAGCAAGAATTGAGTGCTTTAGTTTGACAAAGGTTGGAAGAGGGGATGGCCTAGAACTTGGGGTGTCTATAGTTGTGTCAGAGCCTAGAGGTTGGGTGGTGAAAGAAGCCACAACAGGGATTTGCTGAGGTGAGACCCGGGCCATGGAAGTGTGAGGCTTCCATCCAAAACCTCTTTACACCAAATTGGTATCAGAGCAAGTTAAAGATTTGGGAAGCAATCTTGCATGTCAAACATTGAGTCTAGTGATTCTTCCACCATGGTGACAAATGTAGAGCTAGCTAAGAAGGTTGAAGAGCAAGAGGAAGACAATAATCAATTGAGGGAAATAATAGCCCAACTGGAGGCAACAGTGAGGAGTGCACAGATTGAGGGAAGAATTCCAAAAGAAGAAGAGGTTGCAGAGGAAGACAAGACCCCTGAACCTGACCCTATTTTGAAGGAGGAGCCTTTCTTGAAGGCATTGAAAGCCTTGAGTGGAAAATCACTTCAAGGCATACCACTATTTAGTGGAAAGATAGAAGGCATGGAGAATCACTTTGAGTGTGATGGAGTGACTAAAGCTCAGAAGGTGAAGGTTGCTAAGTCAAGATTGAGAGGATCAGCCTTGACATGGTGGAAGTTTGTTCCGACAGAGAGGGAGAAAGAAGGCAAACAACTCATATCAACTTGGAAAGGTATGGTTGCTAAGGTAAAAGAAGCCTACATGCCTGATGATTATGAAATTCAACTACACAAGAAGAGACAAAGCCTAAGGCAGAAAGAACTAGATGTGAATACCTATACTAAAGAGTTCCAAAAGCTTTGCATGAGGTCTAATGTGATAGAAGATGAAAGCCTCAAAGTGGCTAGGTACCTTAATGGTTTGAAGTGGAATATCCAAGAGGAGATGGCTCTTTTGAGTCCTAAAATAGTTCATCAATGTTATCAGCTGGCTATTAAGATTGAGGAAAGGAACCAAAGGAAGCAAGATCAGGCTTCTAAAGGTAGAGGTAAAGGTAGAGATCATAGAGATCAAAGAGGACAGCGTGAAGGTTACCAAGGTAGAGGTAATGATCCAAGGAACCAAGAAGAATCCAAGCTCACCGAACATGGAGGTGAAACATATTCAAGAGGAGGATTTAATAGAGGAAGAGGACCTCAAGGAGGTTCAAATAGAGGAAGAGGAGCAGGCAGGAGTAATTCCTATTTTGCAACCATGAAATGTTATCATTGTGGTCAATTTGGACACCCAGCTTATAGATGCCCGGAGAAAGTTTCTTCTTCAAGCAATGAAAAGAGAGTGGCCTATGCACAAGAGGACACCATGAGTCCTAAGACAACTAAGATCAGTCATATAGAGTCTAAAAATGGAGAGAGTTTGATGTTTAGAAGAGTGTCGATAAAGCAACTGGTCAAGGAAGAACCTAAGCAAAGAAGAGCTCTTTTTAGAGTAAGGTGCAAAATTCTTGGTAAAGTATGCAAGTTCATTGTAGATTATGGTTCTATAGATAATATAATCTCAGAGGAGGTAGTAACTAAACTGAAATTGCAGAAGGTGCCTCATACTAACCCCTACAAGGTCACTTGGCTAAACAAAGGGCAGAGTGTTTTGGTTAATGAGCAAGTAACAGTGGAATTTTCAATTGGAGGTTATAAAGACAAGTTAGTTTGTGATTTTTTACCCATGGATGCATGCCATCTGCTATTGGGAAGACCATGGCAATATGATAGGAGTGTTGTGTATGATGGTAAAGAGAATACAATTTCATTTAAGAAGGATGGAAGAACTTTTAAATTGCAGTCACTGTCAGAAGAAGATGAAGGACAGTCCAAGACACCAAGTGTGCTTCTTAGTAGTGGAAAGGAGTTCCTCAACACTATACATGAAGGTGGAGAAGGATATGTTGTGTTATTACAGTCCAAAGAGGAAGAGAAGATGGAAAAACCAGTAATACCAAGAGCAGTCCAGAATTTGCTGGACAAGTACAAGGATATTGTAAGTGATGGTACACCTACAACCTTACCTCCAAAGAGAGATATTAGCCATCAAATAAACTTCATACTTGGAGCATCATTACCTAACAAAGCAGCATATAAGTTGACACCGGATCAGAACTTGGAAGTAGCTAGGCAAGTGCAAGAATTGTTGGATCAGAATTTGATACAAAAGAGCATTAGCCCATGTGCAGTACCAGTAGTCTTGGCAACTAAGAAGGGAGGCAAATGGAGGTTGTGTACTGACTCTAGAGAAATCAAAAGGATCACAATTAGGTACAGGTTTCCAATTCCTAGAATTGAGGACTTAATGGATTGTCTTGGAGGGGCTCAATACTACACAAAGTTGGATCTAAAAAGTGGATACCATCAGATCAGAATTAAGGATGGTGATGAATGGAAGACAACATTCAAGACAATAGATGGTTTATATGAATGGAGAGTGATTCCATTTGGCCTTTCCAATGCACCTAGCACATTCATGAGACTCATGAATGAAGTACTCAAGGATTTCACAGGAGTGTTTGTGGTTGTATACTTGGATGACATCCTAATCTTTAGCAAGATAGCAGAGGAGCATCTCAAACATGTGGACTTGGTACTTAGAAGATTGCAAGAGGAGAAGCTAGCTATCAACTTGGAAAAATGTGAGTTTTTCAAACAAGAACTTGTATATTTGGGTTTTTTAGTGTCTAAGGGATCATTGAAGATGGATCCAAGTAAGGTGGAGGCAATCATGAACTAGCCTACACCAACCACAACAATAGAGGTAAGGATTTTCCATGGATTGGCCCAATTCTATAGGAAATTCATAAGAAATTTTAGTGGTATTTGTGCACTGGTTTTAGAGACAATAAAAGGTGGTGTGAAAACCAAGTTTGTGTGGACTCAAGTAGCTAAGAGAGGGTTTGAGAAACTAAAACAAGAAGTAGCAACTTAACCCATACTTTTACTACCTATTTTTGTCAAATTGTTCACTGTTGAGTGTGATGCAAGTGGAGTGGCAGTTGGAGGAGTGCTAAGTCAAGAGGGCAGACCTATAGCCTTCTTTAGTGAGAATCTTAAAGAAGCAAAGAAGAAATACTCAACCTATGACTTGGAACTTTGTTCTTTGGTTCAGTCACTTAGGAAATGGAGGCATTATCTTCTACCCAAGGAGTTTGTAGTCTTTACAGACAACCAAGCACTTAGCTATATGAATACCCAAGAGAAATTGAGCAATAGGCACTTGAAGTGGATGGAATACATCCAAGCTTTTACCTTCACCACCAAGCATAAGAAGGGGTAGATGAATAAGGTAGCAGATGCATTGAGAAGGAGGTTATTGACAATTCAAGAGATACAAGTGAAAAGCATCGGCATTGAAAGCTTTAAAGAACTCTATGGAGAGGATGAAGATTTCTCAGAGGTCTATAAGGTATGTTTAAACTTTGAGAATCATTTTCATAGTCAGTATGCTGAATATACTTTGCAAAGTGGATTATTGTTTAAAGGAAACCAATTATGTGTTCCTAAAGGGTCAATGAGAGAAAATCTAATCCAAGAAAAGTACAATGGAAGTCTTAGTGGGTATTTTGGCATCAATAAGACATTAGAGTTAGTTCAAAGATTTTACTATTGGCCTAAGTTGGCAAGAGATGTTAGGAAATATGTGGAACAGTGTGTTGTATGCATGAGCGATAAGGGAGGAGCTAGTAATTCTGGTCTTTATCAAACCCTACCAATTCCAAATAGACCTTGGGAGTGTGTGAGCATGGATTTTGTGGTAGGCCTTCCTAAGACCAAATCTGGTTTTGACAGTGTGTATGTAGTGGTGGACAGATTTAGTAAGATGAGTTATTTTATACCTTGTAAAACTACTCATGATGCTAGTTACATAGCTCATCTCTTTTTCAAGGAGGTTTTAAGGATTCATGGCTTACCTTTAAGCATAGTTTCAGACAGGGATGTTAAATTTATGAGTCACTTTTGGAAGACTTTGTGGACTAGGTTGGGAACCAATCTGTCTTTTGCATCTACCTATCATCCTTAAACTAATGGCCAAACAGAGGTGGTTAACAAGGTGCTAGGTAACCTACTGAGGTGTCTAACAAAGGAGTATGGATAGACTTGGGATATGGTCATCTCACAAGTTGAGTTTGCCTATAATGATAGTGTCAATAGAACTACAGGGAAAATTCCTTTTGAGGTTGTGTATGGGATGCACCCAAGAGGAATTTGTGAGCTTAGAGACCTTAGAACTATGGAGAATAGGAGTGGACATGCAGAGGACTTCACTTAGACCATGAAGGAGATCCATGAGCAGGTCAAGAACACAGTTACAGCAGCAACCCGCAAGTTGAAGGAAAAAGTTGATTTGTCAATGAGAGATGTGCAATTTGCAGTTGGGGACTATGTTATGGTCCACCTCAACAAATCAAGATTGTAGAAGGGCATGGCAACCAAGCTATAGATGAAAAGAGTGGGTCCATGCAAGGTATTGGCCAAATATGGAAAGAATACATATAAGGTGGAATTACCATCAGATTTGGGCATCTCTCCAGTTTTCAATGTTGTTGATTTGATCAAGTACAAGGGCTCAGTCCATGATGAGGAGCAGAACAGCAAGGAAGTGTTCAAGGACATCAATAATGTGAACTTTCCTCAACAAGCCAAGTTTCAGGTAGACAAGATCTTACAGTCAAGAGTGCAAAAGTCTACGAGGAACAAAGTATATATGGAACACCTTATCCAGTGGAAGAATAAACCAGACTCAGAGGCCACTTGGATACAAGAAGATCAATTTAACAAGCTTGGAATTGACTTATCATTACTCTCTCCTTCCATTCCCTAGTGTTTCTTCTAGAAGGGGCAGAATGGTGCAGGAGCACCTCTAGGAAGCACCTAAGAAAATCTCTTTGAAATAGGCAAATTTTGGAGTTTTTGGATTTTCTCATATTAAGGTCATGTGGACCATTTCTCTAGGAGTTAGATGTGGAATAAGGCTATTCGTTAGCTTTTAGTAGAAGTTGTAACTTTTGTAATGCTTAAGTTTTGAGGTTTAACACCTAATGTTAGTGGTGAGGTTGTTTAGTGACTTTTACCAAAATATGCATTTGTAATGCCTAACCGGCTTGGGAGAGAAAAAAGCCTCGAGAATAAATATTTTGGTTGATGTATTTAGGGATGGCCTCGACCATATTGCAAGGTTAGAAGGCTTGAGAATGTTTGTTGTTTGAAAATTTGAAAAAGAAGCTAATGGAGGACAGTTTGAACAGTTACTTAAAAATTTTGTGTTTTCTTGAATTTCGGTTGATCAAGAACAACCAAACCAGTGTCATGTTCTAATTTACATTAGTTTTCTATGTTTTATGGTGTGGTGAGGTAACTTATAGAGTGTGAGTTCATTTACAGGTGTTTAGATTACAATTTGTTTTGGTTTCCTTACTAATTCTGTGTTGACTGGTAAAGTTAGCCAGTATGGAGTTCTAGACTCTTTTCCCACCATACCTAGTGTATGGTTGCTTGGGAAATGGAGCTAGACTCCTTGTACATATCTAGGATAGGTTTAGGAGTGTGTAGGAGTGTAGGAAAGATGGAAAAGAACTACTCCTAGGCGGGCTTGATAGTGCCCGACTAGGACAGTCTAAAACTAGTGCTAAAAAGCACATAGAATGCAGGGTTGGCTTCTCCAGGGTAAACCCCATGGTAGAAGGGTGGAGGAAGGTCCTACAATGGCTAGGACAAAAGGAGGATTCTTCAACATTCAAGAAACCAAGGAAAAGCTCTGATAGACCTACCAGGTGGCCAAAAAGTTGTTAAAAATCCTAAAGAATGCAAAAAGAGAAGAACAGTCCTATGTATGGACAATCAAGAAGAAAAGGCTTTGAAATATTCTGAAGGATGGCATAAGGACTAAGAATCCAAGAAAAAGATTTAAGGTTCTTTGGGGAAGTTGTGTGCAATAGTTAGATTTACTTGGGCTTGGAGGCCTAAAAGGGCTCAAGGCTACTAACCTTTTCCAAACCCTAACCAAGGGTTTCTTGGAAGCGATGGAGGAATGAAGATGAAAGGAGATCTAAGAGGCATGATAGGATGCAAAAAATAATGATAACATGAATTAATAACCCTGCAAAGACTTAGAGAAGTATGGTGTGAAATTGGCCTTTAGGAAGGATTAACGGTCAATGAGGATAGCAGTCAACTAGCAAGAATTGAGTGGTTTAGTTTGACAAAGGTTGGAAGAGGGGATGGCCTAGAACCAGGGGTGTCTGCAGTTGTGTCAGAGCCTAGAGGTTGGGTGGTGAAAGAAGCCACAATAGGGATTTTCTGAGGTGAGACCCGGGGCATGGAAGTGTGAGGCTTCCATCCAAACCTTCTTTACACCAACATTCCACCCGACCCCATGGAACCGAAGGTCCACCCCTCGTGCTAGGAGACAAGCAGAACGATCACAAGACCAAATCACAAGGTCAACCAAAACATAACATACAACAATATCAATGACCACTTACAAGGTGACTGCTTCTAGAGGCATTCAAAGGAAAACAAGGAACACTATGGGAGAGTGTCATCACACGGTCATATCATGGGTTATCCTGACTGCCTCACAATAGGCGTCAACCCCCATCTATGGTTATCCTGATTGGTTCTTATTATGCATCGGCCCCATAGGGTGACACGTGTGGAACCACTAGCGTCTCATGAGGATGAGGTAGCAATCTTGCCAACCATTACCTTCTCAGCCCACCCTTAGTCTGTGAAAGCACTAACGGCGTCGTCGAGGTATCTTACTATCTTAATTAATGTGATAGTACCCAAACCCACTAGTTTATTTCACTACAGGATTTGACCCCAATTTTCGACGGCCTTTCGTTAGAATCTCGAAGATACATTGTCGGTCGGACAGTGAATCATAGAAGTCAGTGCCGTCGCTCAAATTTCGTCTACATCCCAACGGGCTATAAAACGTCGACCTCACGACACACGCTCATCGAAACCACAATGCCAACTTCGTCGATCGCGTGATGAACAGTGCCTGGATGATAGGAGGCATACCTTTGCCAAATCATCAGATTAACAACGTAAGTCTGTCGCCATTACGACACAAATTCGACGTATTGGCAATATCGTTGAGAGATCAATATTGTTATAGTGATCAAAATTGCCTAAGAAGATATTTTGGGAGGACTGGATTTTTGTCTCAACGATAACTTTTCATCGTCAAGATACACATCTTGTCTCATAGATGAAGCACGAGGGAAGCATATCGACAAGACATATATTATCGAAGTAAGTTCTGAAGGTCTACCCTAGCAGCTATATGACGCCGATAAGATTACATCGGCAGGAGTCTTGGAGACATAATTTAGTTTGAAATAATGACAGAAGTTCATCGAACGAGCGACGAAATAGGCAAGTCATTACGGCGAAACTTCGTCGGATACATTGCAAATTCATCAGACTCTTTTTGTGGTTTGTCGTAAAATTGACGAGAGATTGCACTTTTTTTTTTAAACCTATTCGTTGAAATGTAGGCATATCAGTGAAAGATGAAGACTACTACAGTGATCAAAATTACCTGAGAAGATATATCGGGAGGATTGGTTTTTGTCTCAGTGATAACTTTTCATCGGCGAGATACACATATTGTCTCATCAAGGGAAGCATATCGGCAAGACATATATCATCGGAGTAAGTTCTGAAGGTCTACCCAAGCAACTATATGACACTCATAAGATTACATTGGTAGGAGTGTTGGTGACATAGTTTAGATTGAAATAGTGATAGAAGTTTGTCGAACGAGCGACGAAATAGGCAAGTCATTACAGTGAAACTTTGTCGGATACATTGCAAATTCGTTGGACATTTTTGTGGTTCGTCGTAAATTTGACGAGAAAGTATTTTTTTTTTTTTAACCTATTCATTGAAAGATCAAGACTATTACAGCAATCAAAATTGCGTGAGAAGATATATCGAGAGGACTAGATTTTTTGTCTTAGTGATGACATTGCATCGGCGAGATACACATCTTGTCTCATCAACAAAGCACGAGGGAAGCATATCAACAAGACATATATCATCGGAGTAAGTTGTGAATGTCTACCCATCGCAGCTATGTGGCACCGATAAGATTACATCGGTAGGATTCTTGGCGACATAGTTGAGATAGAAAGAATAATCATCGGGGAAACTATAGAATATCCTAGTGATACATGATCTCTTGTCGATGATGATACAAATGGATCGAAATACTTATCGGGGTGACTTTGGGCGATATATAAAAGTAGTCAAGTCGGCCAGGCCTTAACAATGCAGGATTGATGATATGAGGCCTGTTTGTAGTAGCAATAATGATAACTATTTTCTTGGCTGTCATACAAGCCATCTCCATCAACAGAGCTTTGAAACCAAATCCACACACAACAAAATGTTCATAGTGAAAAGTTAGCACTTTCTTTCATCTTTGCAGATTGGTTTGATGCTTCAAACGATGCATTTCTTATATTGAAAAGTGCATTACTTACCTTTTTGAGCTTCTCTTTGTTTTGAGGGTAGCTTAATAATCTCTACTTAACAGGGCCAACCACGTGAAGGTAAGCTCATTTGGCCCTCCCCCCCCCCTCACATCACTCTCAATTCCCCATGCCCGATCATATAAAATTAATCATTCATTCATCCATTAATAACATATAACATTCATTCATTCATTCATCCTGCATTAATAATATCATAAGATTCATTCATTAACATATTCACATTCATTCATCCATCCATTAATAACATATAACATTCACTCATTCATCCATTAATAACATATAACATTCATTCATTAAGATATAACATTTTTTCATTAACATATTCAGATTCATTCATTAACATATTTCATTTTTTTAGTTTTTCCATATTATCAAAAATATGGCTGTCATAATATGATTACAATCACTTTTTTTTTTGTTTCTTTTTTGCAGCTAAAAATAGCTAAAGTGGAGTATCGTTTTCAAAATCATCTGTCCCCCCTTGAGTTGTTCTGAGCTCTGCTCATGATCTTAATGTACACCTAGTCGTGTACTCACAACCGTGTGGACAAGGCTGCAAGGGGGGGTCTGCTGCAATAGAAAAGAAATGTTAAATTGATATGTTTTATTATTATTGTTACATATATTTCATTAATTAAAAGAACATCAGAGTGGTGCTCTTTACTTGATTGGGCCACATCATGTTCTTGATATTGTCTTATAGCCTCATGCTCAACATGTTGAACACCCTCTAAATCTTGATCTAGAGTTGAAACACAAAAGATTACATTAATTAATACACCAATTGCAATTAAAAATGTTTAAAAGAACATTAGAGTGGTTCTGCTTACTTGATGGAGCCACATCATTTTCCTGATCTTGTCTAGCCTGATCATGCTCTACATGCTCTAAAGTTGAAACACGAAAGGTTACATTCATTAATACACCAAATGCAATTAAAGATGTTTAATTATATTAATCCATACTGTATTTTGTATAGCACATGAATACATCTAGTACCGGGATGCACACCATGGCCTTCATCGGCAGGTTGCGCTCCACCCTCACCAGGCTGCATTCCAATGTCATGTGCAGGATTATCATTGCTTATCTATGTAACACAAATAGGCACATTATTATGGTGGAAATTAATATTGAACAGATTGCACAAGTATTCAATTTGAAATAAACTTTATTGAGTTTATTTACCTATGTGTTGGATGTAGTGGAAGATTGTGTTTGCCCTGTTGAGACTCTTAGTTGTTCAGTCAGGGCTCCATAGCCTTGGTTGAAGGCAATCTTTAGGTCCTCTTGTGTGGGCACTCTGTTGAAATCAAAGCCCCACATTTTTGCATGCGATCATGAATTTTGCTTCTATGATGTGATAAAACCAAAATTGTTTGCAATTTATTATTTGGATGCAATATTTCATTTATTGATACTTACAAATCGTGCGGCTACTTTCATATAACCACCAGAGCCAAGTTTGTGTTGCTCGTGTTTTTCTAGTCTTGTCTTTGTTGCCTTCGATGTGTCAGGCAGCCTATGAAAAATTTGAAATATGTTAGATTATGTAAAAAGAAAGATTAATCAGTATATAATTAAATTGTTGATAGTATCACATACCTTCCTTGGCCTAATAGTATCTTTCCTTTCTTCTTTTCAGCCTTCTCCTTTCCATCCGACACCAAGTCCTTCCACTCCCTTTCCGGAATCATGGGGGGACGCTCGTACTTTTTGTTCTTCTCTAAATGTGACCTATATTGGTCCCTCACATACTTTAGATAGGTACCAACTTTCTTAAGGACCTTGATTTGGTTGAATGTTTTATCACTGAACAACACAACTAAACAGTTAATGAGCTCATCTTTTAAATCTTGATTTTGGGCATTCCACTGTGTACATATGGTGGGCCCAAAGAGCTCCAATGAAATATCACTTAGATGTTTATTAAAAACATCATTTCCTACAATTATAATGTAGGAAAATATTTCCATTTTGTAAATCAATATAATAGGGCACTATCCCCACTGTTAGCACTTACTTAAAAAAATAATAATAATAATTAAAACATTTTAAAGTACTTGGGACCTTCTCTATCTTTATGGGAAAGAAATCCTCGGTCACCACAAACGTGACCAGCAATGTTCCTGTACTAGTAATACAGGTAGATGCAAGAAATGTTGCTAAAACATCACCAGTAGTAGTGGCTCTACATCCATAGGTACTAACACATGTAGTGGCATGTGTTTGCTGCCAGAGGGTGGACTATCGAATGCCTGCATGGTATTTGTTGCCGATATTTCAGATGAAAATATAGGCACAGATGATGGGGTTGGATGATGTGTTGTATACGTAGGAAGATCAGGATTGACACTTGTACCTTCCCCTACTTCTCGGGAAACACTTGCAGTACCTTGATCATGGCCAACAACATGATCATGAGGACACAAATAATCCTATAAAAACAACACATATTTTAGTTCATGACATAAAAGAGTAAAAAATATAAAACCATGAATGAACTTATGTTATAATTAAAGATCTCATGACAGATAACTTCCAAGTTATGTGCTCTCTTAGACAATATTTTAACCCTTTCTCTTATCTCATCTATTTGAGGCACTACGAATACCAACTGAAGGATTTCTTGATTGTATTTTTTTTGGGCCTTCCTCATCCTATCCATAGGGTTTGTGGAAAATGTGATGTCATCATCACATAACAGTGACTGCACCTCCACATGGATGCTCTCCTGTACTGCTGGTGCTTTTCCCTGATCAGCCAACTGCAACAAGAATATTAAAAACATTATCAAAATTAACCGAATAAACTCATGAAAAAAACATAATAATAAAACATTTTTCCCATTTCTAATTTGTACAATTACAATGACGTAAACCTATTAGATAGAAGCACCTGAAGATGGATCGCGATCTGTGCTCTGGGCTGGAGCCTTCCTTGTATGATCAATGTCCTGCTATGATAAAAAATTAAATATAAAAAACATTACCAAAATGAAACCAATAGACTTACGAAAAAAAACATAATAATAAAATGGTATATTGGAGTCATTAATTGGAGGTTGGGTAAAATGGTATATATATAGTACATACCACCCCCATAGTAATTGTGTTTGTATCTAAGCGATTCAAATTGTAATCGATTAGCAACTCTTCCCCTGTAGTTATTGATTTTATCACACATATGAATACACGGTTTCCCTCTCACGCCTCGAATATACAATTGGGTTGCTTATTTGTTGACCCAAGTCGTGTACTATTTATAAACCCTGCAATATTCCCTGATGCTTTTGGCCTCCCGTCAATGTACCTAGCCACTCCTTTATTTTGATCCTTAATTTTTAGTTGTATATAATTTGCCGATAGTTCATACCTACGCATACTTCATGTATATCGAACCAGCTGCATCCAATCTTTGTAACTGTAATAGGGTCCAACATACCCCATCAACTCAATAACTTTGTCATAATAGACTTTTACGCCGTCCATGCAAAATAGGCCCAAACCATGTAATGATGATGGTGCTATGCGATATATCCTCTCGTTGACACAAAGATCAGTGTATATTGGAGGAAGTTCCTTGGGTACCCATTGTTTCCGTAGATGTTTGTACCTCAAGGGCACCTCAATGTTGCCTATTCTCTCATCATCATAAGAACATGACCCCCCTTCAGTAAGAAAAAATTCCATGCATTTACGGAATTTTCTTCTAATATTTTGACCTCTAGTTGATCTCCCTCTTTTAGACCTACTACATGTCTCGCTTTCCTCTTCTCTTCTTGAATTTCCCTCGCTTGAGGAAGAAAAATCTAACAAATACCTAGTTTGTGGTGCCTACACTCATAAGGATGTTGGATGAAGTTCTTTCATGGTGATGTGATCCGAAGGTGACATTATGATTAATTTATCATTTCATCGCTAGAAATTGACAGGTTATAAGGTAATCAAGTCTTGATAGATTGCAAGTTATTGTTACTACTATCCAAATGTGTCCATCACAAATCAAATCTACTTAATTTCTTTTTGCAGCATCTTTGCAAGCATAAAGTAACTTTAAATCATAGTTTGGAGTTAGTTCTTTCTTCTTTCATCAAGTATTGTAGCTCATTTTTGGAGCTTTCAAGAAAAAGATAGCATTGTAATTCATTTTCACAAACTTGTACTTAGCTGTATTTTTACCTTTCAATCAATAAAAGAAAGATATTTTTCCTTCTCAATACTAGATATTGTGTGATAACATGAAATTATTGATATTTACTTGTGATGATAATGTTTATCCTTGGTTCTAGCCTAGTTTCTCATAGCCTTTATACAAAAGTGCATGTTTGTGTAGGTCATAGTTTGTGTTGTACCAGTTCTATGTAGGATTCAATTGTGAAGTCAAACATTCGAGCCTCTAGGAAGGTCATTTGTTGTTCCACTTGAGTTTTTCCATAAACTTCAAAAGCCTATCTATGAAATACTTATGCAAAACATGTCAAAGATGAGTTATGTATATTGCAGTGAGTTTTATTGATCACATTGTGTGTCAAAACAACATTACAAATCTTTAATATTTGGTGCATCACGCTAGGAGTTAGTTTGATTTCATGTTTCCTCCTTACCATTTTCCCAACAAGTAGTTTAAGGTGACTACCATAAGAGCCAACTTACTTTGGAGGTTCTTTTCTACTCTAGGTAACCCACAACCTAGAAAATTCCCATGTTTCACCAATATGTTAAGTTCTACAACTTAGGAGGGGTACAATATTGAGAGATAACAGTTATTGGAATGCTTGGTGGGACTAGTATGATGAACTTCTCATCAAAATATTGAGAGATTTGGTGTTTTACTCAGTAGTATTAGCCTTTGGAGGCAATATAAACAACACCATGGTGACTCTAATTACATATCAGTTGGTTTTAGTGGTCCAAATGCATGCAACCAAGAAGAGGAAAGTGTTGTAGAATCTAAGCCAATTAAAATTCCAAGTTTTAAAAGGTTTTCTTCAAACCAATAGTTGATTCGTAACCAAGAGAAGCCCTTTCAAATCCCCTTACCAGTTGAATCTAACATGGACAACTATAATGAAATTGTTAAGTTGGAAGAGCATGTGTTAACAATCCCAAGCTTCAAGAAAATCACTTCTTCTCTTCCTCAAGAGTTACCAAAGCCTCCTATACTAGCCAATCCTCTATCAACACTCCCTAAAGCTTTTGAGGAGTTGCTCGATCATTTCAAATAGGAGGAGGTCGAGCTAGTAGTGAAACAAGAGTTTTTGTTTTCAATTCAAGACTCAAAACTGATTAAGGATCTTCCTCAAGTGGAAAGAACTTGTGAGGTCAGTTATGAGGAGGCAAAAGAGATATATATTGTTTATAAGCGTATGAATGGTGTGAATAATGAAAAATCCAAACTTTTTCAAGTAGAAGTTCAGGGTGATTAGTTGGAAAACAAGGTACAAGGAAAATGGATGGGTTAGAAGGAAGAGTTGATCTTCCCATTTGATGAGTTGTCTTGTTTTGTTGTCGAGGATGAAGATTCGAAGCAACAAGAAGATCAAACAATTCGATGAGTTGCTGGTTAAAGAGGAAAAATCAAACATGGATCAAGAGGAAGAATATGGTCTTGATGAGGAGTCTATTCTCTCAAGTCAAGAAATTTATCATGAAGTTGATTTGCAAGATCTTAGCTATTTGGAGGAACTTCCTTTCTGCTGTACAAAAGAGCTTAAGGTTGGTATAAAAAATGAAAGTTTGTTGGAAGAGGCTACTACATTGTTTGAACATTTACCTTCGCTCATTGAAGAAGAAAATCCTGATTTGGAGTGTACTAATGAGGATTTTAAGCTTGGACTAGCTGTTCCTAAGAGCCTTCCAAGAGCTGATAGCTTTGATGAGTTATTAGCTATCTTAATGGAAGAGGATGGTCCATTGACCATGGATGAGGAATCAACATGGAAATTTATCATGTAAGGTGAAGGTAATGATGTTATTTCTAATCATTCAAATTGTCTTCTCTCTTGTCTAAACTTAGCCATGAAACATGACAACCATAAAAAAGGTAGAAAGGTTTGAAGAATGCAGTCATGATAATATTATATGAACCTTATTGGGTTCTTTGAAAGAAGAAGAAAACCATGAAGTTCCAAATCAATTTCTTGTATCACAAGAGCACCATAAGTGTAAGATGAAGGATATGATCACACCAAAAGAGGAAAAAGGAAAAACCAATCTAAAGATTTCAAGGGGATGTCCTATCAGGCATCTAACTAGGATGGAAACTAGCAATGCATCACAAGTCATTATTGCCCCCAAGCATGAGGACTCTATCCTACTATCCTATCCATTTTAAGATAACATGAATGGTAAGTGGATTTGTGGATTTGTTTTCTCCATTTATGAGGCATTGCAATAGTTGGTTAAACATCTATCATTTCTTCATTTCCTCTTTGATTCTCACAAACATATGGAGCATTACAAGTTGCAAAGAAAGGGTAGCTACTTTCATGAACCAGCTAATGGTTTTATTTAGGTATTCCTTTCCCTAGTTAGTCTAGGTTAGGATAGTTTTTGTTTTAAGTGAATAAGTTTTGTTTGCACAGTTAGTTTTTTTTGAGTCATTTGGTAGGTTGAATAAGGTTGGTAGGTGTTATGCACTATTTTGGATGAGTTGCAACATTATGCAAGACTATTTCTCAAGTATTGTCAAGTTCCAAGAGTCAACACCATGCCCAATGGATAAGTTTAGGCAACTGGTGAGGATGTTTAGCAGGCAAACATATAGAAGATGTCACCAATTTTTTTACCCAATTTAGCTTCTAACTCAATCAAGTAAAATTGGGATAGTTTTTGCAAAAATAAAGATAAAGGTACACATTCAATTCTACTAAGTTCCATTCGTATACACAAAATTATTATCAAATGAATTGCAGTTCATTATGCAAATGTATACAAGAGAAAGATTGCACAAAATTTTCACAAATGTCTTTTATTGATAATTACAAATGTATGGTGTGCCACACAAGTTGTGGGAAGAACTATTTCAATACAATATAAGACATAAACTATACATTTGAAGAAATAGAAAGGAAAGAGCATATGGAAAGAGTAGGGATCCATCATTGCCTAAATGATGAACCCCAAACTTGAACTGTTGCATCATTGGAAAAGTATGATCAAATTCATCTATTATGAAGAATTGGTCTATGTTCCTCTAGTGATCACTATAAAAATGTGAAAGACAAAACTATTTTATTTTTTCTGTCTTATCTTATACCATTTTATGAGAATGGGGGGGCCAATGTGCGAGAAGATCTTTGGAAACTAGGCATGAAAATTGCAGGTTAAAGAGAATGGGAGTGCCAAACTTACAGTACTCATTGTCCCTTGGTCGTCGATTTTCCCTGAGTGCTCTCAACCTTGTCCTTGGCACTGGTTTTTACTTTATTTTAGCTCCAAACTCTTCGTCGGCGCTGGTATTGACCTTGTTTTCACTCCTCCAAAGTCTTCCTCAGTGCTGGTATTGACCTTTCACTTGTCCAATTTGACGAGCTACAACCCGCTTTAGTTAGGTTTTAGAGTATGTTAATTAAATTTAAAAAAATTATGGCGTCATTTAGAGTAGTGAATATAAAGCAAGCAAAGCCTATTATGGGGCCATTTAGAGTAGTGAATATAAAGTAAGCCAAGCCTATTATAGTCATGAGGGAAATAATAAAACTCCTAGGATACTTTGTGAAACCATTTTCCTTGGTTAAAGGGAGGCCACAAAAGATACCTTTGGATTTTTTCAATCTTCAAATATGAGGATTTGCAAGGTTCTTAGCAACATGAGTAATGGAAATGTGTGCAACAAGAATTTTTGAACACACATGGAATCTCCTTGCCAAAGAAAGGGGCTTCATAATTTAATATGATAATTTTTCTCAGCTCTAGAATCAACTTTTAAATCTTCTCCTAATAGGGCCAAAATCACATCTTCTTGTGTTTGAGAAGTCACCAACACTGAACATAACTGTCAAGCAACTTTTCATCAAGATTATAACATCACCATCGATTTTGAGCATGTGCATCTCAGAGCCGCTTTAGTAACCTGTCATATAATGTATTAAAACTCAACATAAATATTAAAGCACTTTGATTAATAGTAATGTTATAATATTAATATATTATATAGCAATATTATATTACATTATATATTTAAATGATTAATTATATTACAAATGAACACTGCTTTCAAATTCTTAGCTTTGAATGAATGGTTGAAGCACCAATGTTGAATGTTGCAACTCTAGTAGGCATGAATAGAAGTATAGGAGATTTTTTGGGAGAAGAATTTTTTCTAGTGCTAGATTATGTGTTAGGTTATATAGGGTTAGGTTATATAGTGTTTGAGCCTAGCCTCAAACACTACAATTAGGGCTAGGTTATGTGTTTTCTTTAGGGTTAGGTTTGGGATTAGGTTTATGGTTATGGTTAGAGTTTAGGGTAATCCAATTCATAACCTAACCCTTTTTCTCGAAACCTTAACCTTGACCCTAACCCTCACCTTTATCCTATATTTATAACCCTAACCACAACCAAAAATCTAACCCCAACCCTAACCCTGATTACCTAACCCTAAATATTATTTATTTTATGAATTAGTTGCATTCACTCTATTAACCCTAAACCTATCCCTAAACTTAACCCTAGCCCTATCCCTAGCCCTAATCTTAACCCCAACTCTAAGCCAAATATAAAAACAAGCCTTAAACATAATTACAATAACCCTAAAATTTCATTCTAGATATAACCCTAATACTATAATCCCTAATTGTAATACTAAACCCTAACCCTAATTTCATATCTAATCCCAACCATAACCAAAACTCTAAATCTAACCCTAACCATAAAACATAAACCCTAATCTAACCCTAATCCTAACATTATTTTCCTAACCCTAACCCTAACTCTAAACCTAACACTAACCCAAACACTAAATCCTAACCCTAATTAAATACCCAATCATAACCCTAAATTGTAACATCATCCTTTGAATTGGATACTACATCAAAAATTATGTGTTACAATCATTGCTTCCATTGTTGGAATTTTTACATTGGGATGCATATATTTTTAAAATCAACAAAATCTTGTAATGTCTTGCCAAAATTAATATTATAAATTATAATATCAAACTTATAAACATGTATCCAATTTAGAACATAAATAAGAAATATATGGTAATAGTTTCTTCAAAAAACAAAGTGATGTGGACTAGAATGAATATAAGGACTATAATGATTTTAGAATATACACATAATGGATTTGTTGAAAAGGTTTTAGAAACTTTCAAACAAATGCAATTGGTAGATGCAAAGAAAAATTCCACAACCTTCACCAAAATCCTTATTGGTTTCCTTAATATGGGAGATTTGGAACAAGGTATAGACATCCATCAAAGCATAATATGAAGATGATTTTTTTCAAATGTTGTGGTTGTAGATGCCCTTTTAAAATTTATACAGAATGTGGAAGGATAGAAAAAGCTTGTGAACTATTTGACAAAATGTCTCAAAGAATTGTAATCTCTCAATTTATTTTAGTGTCTATTTTGTTATACCCCATGTCCCAAATTGGATATAACACAATAGACACTAAAAAAAATTGATAGATTGTTATGAGGGAAGTGATGAGACTTTTCTAATTAGAGTGTATTCCATGAGATTACAATTATTTGAGGCATTGTGTCAAATATTTCATGAGCTTTGTCTATCCTCCCACATTTTCCATAGATTTCAAAAGGGCATCTACAACCACAAGATTTGAGAAAATTCATCTTCATATTATGTTTTCCTTATGATTGGTTGACTCTTATACTAAATTAATATGTTCAATTTATGTTTCCTACTTGATCTAACTATCCACAAATGGCAATTTAATAGTGGAAAGATATGATCCTACTTTGGTAGAAATTGTATATGCAATATCAAGGTATGAATTAATATGTTCAATTAAGAGATGTTAAATGAAATGAATAAAACTAATGTAATGTAAATAAGGGAGACCCGTGCTTTATTGGGTAAAATGGAGTCAAATGAAAGCCTTTAATGAATGGTTTCTATCTAGCAGGCCCTCTAATTGTTTGGCATATAATTATGAGTTTACAATTGGTATAAACATGCAAGAGTGTAATTGATAAACCCTACTTGAGGCAGAATATCAAATCTAATAATCTGATTCTTCTTAATGATCCAAATGGCATTCCCAGATTACTGTAATTTATTGAAAGGAATTTTAATTCTTCTTTAAAGAATCCAATAAACCAAATCACACAAAAACAACAAATGTGTATTGATAAAGAGAATATATACTTGATACTTCAATTTAAACAACCAAGAAACATCAGATTGGAGACAATCAAATAATCGCAAGAATCCAACAAATAATTGATACCAAAATGAAGCCACTAAATCAACAGTCTTTCATTATCTCCTTCAAAGTTCATACATGCAACATAGTCTCCTTGAATGTCATCAATTCTGAAAATTTAATGCTTACAGCAGTTTATCCTATTCTAATTCTATCTTCTACCCCTTAAATTTATCCAACAATGGATACTTATACATCAGTTTGCAAAAAGATGTGCCTTTTCAAAAAGGTTTAAAGCATAAAAGGTTTAACAAATCCACTATTAACTAATTTCTCTTGATCCACAAATGGACTGCAGACATATGCTCCTTATAATCCTGGTGCTCATGAGTGTTGGCATCTCCCAACGCATCATGGATCACAATCTCCATCATTATCATTTGCTCATTTTGCTCACATGTTGCATCCAATATCACATCTTTCACAGTGGTTGTCTCTAGCATCCCTTGGAGTATTGTTTCACACTCACTTTTCCATGTAGTCACTTCCTTCATTTTCCCTTCATCATCACATAACTTGGTGAATCTATCTTCGGCAACCTCTGTCAATCCCTGCATATCCCCTTGTAACTCCACAAAGATAACCTTGTGCCTATCCATAATACAATTGGCATTTTCAATCTCTTCATTACTAGTAGTGTCCTCCTCCAATTCCTCAATTCTTTCTTGAATTCTGCTATCCACTCTCCTATGTTCCTTTATTGCATCTACGTACTGTGAATGTTTTCCCCAGAGTTTATTTAACCAAGTGGTTAAAACAACCTACCTTTTTTTATTATTGCAGCAAATGCATCCATTCTCCCTTGAGAGTATGTAGTTGACCCTTTCCAATGGTCTTTTTTCTGTGAACTCTCACCTTGAGTGAGCAACCTTGTTGGTTTTGTTACACCACCTACCAATTCTTTCAAGCATTCATTCTCTCTCAACATCCTCTAATTATTGGTTTTTTACATCTCCCTTTCCCTTATCAATGCTTGGATTTGGGCTTTATTCAACTTGGCTATATTTATCCCAATATTAGCAGTCGCTACAGGATCAAACTCCCCAACCTTCAGGGTCATGACATGTCTGAATGCCTTTTCAGTATCAATAACAATTGATTTCTTGTGAGGAGGATACAAGGCCCAAATCATCAATGTTTCATCATCAAGATTGTATCTTGATCCTGTGTATACCTCTGTCACCTTCTCTATACTGAGCTTGTGGGTAGCATTGTTATCTTTTAAGAAACTATCAAAAACTAATGCAGAATTCATATCCAAACCTAGAAAAATCATAACACCTACCTTTTCAAGCAGCTCCCTCCCCTTTTCAGGGGTCATGTTAATCATCTCTTTGTCTACTTCATCCTTTAAGCTTTTTAACAGTTGATCCTCATTCCCTAGAGTGACATTGTCAACCTGTCCCCTTATCTCTTTCCCTTTTTGCTTATATAAAAATGTCTTAAACTCCGAGGTCTTTATAAATTCATCATTTGATATGAAAGACCTATAGTCTTCATGTCTTGTATCTACATCCATGGTTTCCTCAACATCTGTTTCTCTGGCAACATAGGCATACTCTTGAGTCTTCATTCTTGAAACTTTCCCAGATGAGCTTTGTGGCCTGTCTATTTCTGAAATCCCCTTAATGGAGGATAACAACTCAGCATCCAACAACTCCTGATTATGTTTTTCAATCACAATTTAAGCTTCCTCTGCCTCCAGGTTTCTGATTATGTCATCAGATTTAAAGGGCACATGATGGTACCCTTGGATATTTACTTTTTGTCTGGAAAAGTGGATATAACCTTCTAGATCAAAGTTCTTTCTCATTGGTGCTCTGCGCATGTTGTAGTGCAATAATTTTTCCAGAATCAGATAATAACCTTCCTTGGCTAATACAGTGAAATCACTAAAACACAATGTACTGGGCATAAAAGCTTGTTTCCCATATGAACTTAATTAAGTTCATAACACTGGAGTAATCCATTTGCCTAACAATTTCAAGGTATGCAATTCTATCCGGGATAGTTCTGGGCAGAATGAAAGGTGTATCCTCAAATCCATAAACCCTAATCATTGTGGAATTCTCTAAGCAATACCAATCCCCCCAGTTGTGGTTAATTGGTCCATTGTAATCTCTAGGCCTAAGAAACTTTTTTACTTGTTCAGATAAAGAATAATCACAAGGATGGCTAAAAAATCTATGCAAGGGTTTCACAAAGAATTCTTCAAAATGCAAGAAATTTGAATTGGCAAACCTGTTGTCCCAAACAACAGTCCATAATTGAACAAGCAATGGCCTACCTTCCTTGTCGGATTGTGAAATACTCAGCTCTTGGGGCCATAAACCTAACTCTTGTCCAAAATACAACACTAAGTGCATCAGCAGTGAGTAATTTATGAGATGGAGAACAGAAGCACCACTCTTTATCACCATCAAACCTGCATCCAGCTCCTTAAAAACATGTGCAACATAGTCAAATGATCTGGAATTGTGATACTGAATTTCTGCAAAAATCACCATGGGCACAACCACCATATGCTCAAGTACCTCCATCCCTAATACCTGTCCCACTGAGTAGTAAGTATATTTTAGTTAAGGTTTGAAGAGGTCTACATGAAAGGGTGGCCCCTCACTGTCTTCCATTGGAGTAGGTTTGCCATGACACCTAATTCTATGCAGAGGTAACCTCCACCCTTTATAAATGGTGTCCATCCTTTTGAACTCACTATCGACCTCTTCACTCACTACTTTGTCACTGCATATTCCCTCCATTTTGAAAACCTCAGCAATTGCATTCTCAAAATACATGTATCAATGGATTCCCTGACAAATCACATATAGCTTTCTTTTTCGAATCATAGTGCCTGGCCAGCAATTTTACCAGTTCAACGTTAATAAAAACATTAGGGCACACTAATTTCCCTAAATTGAGCCTCCATGGATTGCATACTGGCTCAAAGCGATTTCTCCTGTGGTAATGGAAATTGAATAACTCATAGCCTCTAATCGGAGTCCAAACATCACCTATAAATTTGCATTTGTCGTCCAATTTTTCAACTTCTGCTTTGAGTTGTGCAAAACGCCTAGCTTTAGGTCCAAAACCAGGTAACTAGTCTATGAAGTCTTGATTTAGCTTCCTTTTAGTACCTTCTGGTTGCAACTCAGTCTTTTGCTTTTTTTCTTTTGATTGGCTTCCCTCCCCTAGTTTTCTTCCCTTTAGTTTTCCTGAACCAATGCCTTCCATAATTCAAATTTTTACAAATTTTGAGAGGACGAGAAACTTACTATAACTTCTTCCAAACTCAAGCCATGTGAATGCCTTAATTGCTCTGCTGGTTCCCTTGCTCTCCTTCGCTTTGAATTCTGTGAGATAATGATTTCAATTGATCATACCCTGATATGAAAAATCTCCTACGCTTCGTGGCGCCATTAATGTCTTTACCGATAGAGACATGAATGCTGCAAGTTTTTTTTTGAAATTCTCACTGTCACATCAGGGTTCAACGATCACCCACCCGCCAAGACGTCTTGTAGTTTCCCCGACATCACAAGTCTCCCCGATAGTTTCTTTCCTTTTGCTTTTATATCGCCATGACTTTCACTGAAACAACTATCGCTCAGACTTAATGAATCGGGCCAATCGTTCTTTGCCTTACTCCGAAAGTACTTTGTCTCACCGAGATGTTCATTTTATCGAGTATGTCACCGAGACCAAGTAATTTGTTCTGGCGATAGAATAATACTCGCTATGATGTCTCTTAGATCTCCCCACGGTGACATGTCTCACGGATACGCCTCTTCTTCGGCAAGACAATGAGCATCATCTTATCGATACCCTTTATCTCTGCATGCTCAATTCTATCGATGTAACCCGAGGGGTCGGTAAGACTTTTATGAACTCTTCCCAGCATCGTTTGTCTTACCGATTGAGTCCTCCTTTTTCTTTATCGGCAAGACCAATAGCACTTCGGCCAGTGTTTTGAAATCTCTCTCCGACGACCAAAGTCTCTCCAATAGACTTTACTTTTCTCCAATCGGCAAAAGGTAACTCAGCTCGATATGACCTTACACAGTCACGCTGATACCTTTTGTCTTGCCAATAAGTAATACAAACCCGCATTCTCCTAGTGTATAACTTTATCGGTATGACGCGTTTGATGTCTCGCCGATACAATAACATCGATAAGACATTTCAAACCTCTGGCCGGTCCGCCTGTTCAACATTCACCCATCCGCTAAGACATCTTGCAGTTTCCCCGACATCACAAGTCTCCCTGATAGTTTCTTTCTTTCTAATTTTTTATCGCCATGACATTCACCGAAAAAACTATCGCCGAGCCTTAATGAATCGGGCCAACAGTTCTTCACCTTACTCCGAAATCTTTTCGTCTCACCGAGATGCTCACTTTATTGACTTATGTCACCATGACCAAGTATTTGTTTTGCCAACAAAATGATACTCGCCATGATGTCTCTTAGATCTCCCCGCAGTGACATGTCTCACCGATACGCTTTTTCTTCGGCGAGACCATGTGCATTGTCTTCTCGACACCCTTTACCTTTGTATGCTCAGTTCTGTCGATGTAACCCAAGGGGTCGGTAAGACTTTCCAAATTCTCCCCGGCATCGTTTGTCTCACCAAGTGAGTCCTCCCCTTGCTTTATCAGCAAGACTAATAATGCTACGGGCAGTGTTTTAAAATCTCTCTCTGATGACCAAAGTCTCTCCGATAGACTTTATGTTACTCCAATCGACAAAAGGTAATTTAGCTTGATGTGACCTTACATCGTCACACCGATACTTTTTTTCTTGCTGATAAGATATATAAACCCGCATTCTCTCTGTGTATAACTTGATCGGTGTGACCCTTGTGATGTCTTGCCAATACATTTAGGATATGTATATTATCATCGATGAGACCTACATTAACTTATGCCGATATTTTCATATGTAAAGATTTTAATGTCAGATGAAATTTATGGGGCGTTATGGCACAATTTTAAATCGAATTTTAGTAAAATATGCTATGTGAGGATTTTTTTGTCTGCATTATGAATCATTTTTCGGAGACTAATAATCATGAAGAAATAATGAATTTGTCAAAATTTGACAGTTCCAACAGCATGAAGGTTTGATGTTTCATGACAGTACTAGCATTTCAATTATAATGATATATTTAGAGCTCATGGCTCTCCTTTGTATAAACATATCACAATTTTGAATAATATAATCAAGGGTTATGGCGTTCATCTCACTATTATCATGGTGTGTATGATTTCCATTTTTTCTTTAATTCAAAGAGTAAATTAAAATGCTTGGATGGAGTCATAGATGGATATGTTTCTAAAGGGATTTGATAAGAAGTATTGAGTTAGGATAGAAATTGACACTGTTGTAATGCAATATTGTCAGAGATCTTATATGTTATGTGTTTGAACCTGTTATGGAAATCTAAATATTTGTGAATTAATTCGACTCCCCAATAGTATATGGCACTGGCCTAAATCATATGTGTTTGTAAGGTTTTGTGTCAGTTTGTCTTAGCTTAGAGCTTGCTACCAAATTGCAAATTAAATGACTATCTTAAGTGGTGAAATGTCATTGTAATCATCTCATGCTCGAAGTAGTTGATACTATTGATGCTTTTCTATTGTTTAAATTGATATATCAAGCATATATATATATATATATATATTCAGTTTACCGATACACATTTTTTGTATTTGTGTGATGTGATTATTTGGTTCTTTCAAGTAAAGATTAAACCCTTCTAGTCAATCACAGTAACTAAAGAGTATTAATTGTATCAATAAGAAGAATCACATAACTAGGATTGTCATTCTATCTCAAGTAGAGTTTGTCAGTCATTTACTTGCACATTTATACAAGTTATAAACTACATATGTGTGCCAAACACTTTGAATTATTTCCATCATAGATTACACTTTTATAGATCTTCATTAGACTCCATACACCCAACAAGGCAGTGGTCTCACGCTTTCATCTTTTGGTTTATCCATTTTATTTTTTACATCTGTTAACTAAACATATTCTAATATAATTCAAATATAATTAAAATTAAAAACATCATAAATTAATTATGTAACCACATAAGTCAAATATAATTCTTTCAAGAAATTAATATCAAATGGATAATACAAATTAATGTCATTGATCTTCTTCTTCATCCAACTCTTTGTCTGTATCATCCGATCCAGATTCAACATTGTAAGGATTGGTCATATCATCATCATCGTCATTGATATTAGTTTCAATAATGTCATCATCCACACGGATATCATCTTCATGAACATTAACTCCTACATCATCATGATCTAGTTCCTCCTCTTCGACATCTTCATCAGGCACATCATCAACTAACTGTTGATCTTGATCATCATCTACATCATCTTCTATTTCTTTAGTATCTTCTTCTTCCACCACATTATACTTTACTGGCCTTCCTCTTGGATCATGTCTAACAACATATGACCAACCCACTTTACCTGGAACCTCTGAGTAAAATACCTGCTCACATTGGCTTGGAAGAACATAGGGCTCATTTCCAGCTCGCTCAAAATACCTTGTATTAACCATGGTAAATCCATTATCATGTTCAATAACAGTTCTCTCGGGATCATTTTCATTCAATCGTAGCCTGTACGATAGGACGATGAACAAAACTAATTTGAAGGACTTAAAGTCACACTCAAGTATATCATCCAAAATCCCATAGTATTGATTTTTTGAGACTTCTGGATGTAAGTCGCTTCTAGATGAAACATTAGTCACCTGGAAGACTGCAGTTATCCTAGAATCACAAGTTTTCTTCGTGTCATCCAACTTTTTGATTCAAAATTTACGACCATTGCACCACATAGCCTTGTGGTGTTTCACCTGCAATATGTCAAACATGCAAAACTTATTGCAATATCATCAGTTGATAAACATATTTATTCTTGGCCGAATGTATGCAAAGAAAAAAATCTCAACATATATATACATCAATATAATTCAAAATAATTAAATAATATGGGTGATTAATATATTTATACATACCTATTTATCTCTTAAACCATATGCTAAATCAATTTCCCTTGGTGTAACATTGGAATCTCCATTATGATGAGCTTCTTTAACCAATGAAGCCACACCTTCCCATGTTAATGCGCGACCAGATTGTTGACATCGATCAATCCATACCGTCATCCAATCAAGATTGTTTGCGACATACAAATTTAGTGCATCCCACTCTCGACCAAATGTATAACAAAAAAAATGAAATTCACAAACGACTTATAATTAGTTAATTACCACGGTATACGACCTTAATTTATAAGTACAATATACATAAAAACCAAATGTAAAAAGTATTCTAGTTAATCTCCATGATCATCTTATAATTACCTGACACTTTCCTCAATCTACCTTTCCCCATCAAGTACTCCCCTTTGAATTTGTTAATGGAGTTGGGATCCCAAATGTGATCTACATGGATCTTTGCTACAAACTTAGGAAGATATTCAGTAATGTACACCATGGTCTGGTATACCATGTATCCCTCCACCATAGAACCCTCGGGATGTGCTCTCTGTCTAACCAAAGCCTTCAAAATTTCATGCTCTCAACCATCTCCAGATTTGTCTTAGTGTACAAAAGTCCACTAATAATTCAACTCTCATCCAGGTAGGTATAGTGTTCTGGTGTACTTGAAAATGCAGATGACTTTTATTTCACACATTAGACTATAGTTCCTTTCTTCCACACTTCATAGTCTTCTTATGGATTGCTTTAGAGAAATCCATCTACAAAGGGACAAGGCACAAAATATTAATTTGAGATTTAACAAAAAATATGTTGGGCGAACGAATAAATATTGTTACTACCTCCCATGTATTTCTTCTAAGATCATATAGCACTCCTGTTTTGACATTGGTTAGTCAAGTTGTCTGGAGAGAGAGAATGTATTGTGTATAAATTATAAATGATCTTTAATAATATTTTTCCAAAAGTAATGCATAATACTAATCAAAACGTACATGCAAAATATATATATATAATATACCAGAATAATTACCTTAATGAAGGTATGCCAATCATGCATTTTCATCCCTGACCCAAATTCACCTTTCTTTGTTATGATATTGTTTATGTTGGTAGCAAATCTTGTGGGAAATCAAATTTTTCGTATGACTTATTTTATAGCATTGCTTTGCTGCTCTGTTAATAACCAAGGAAGGGCACTTATATTAATTTGGTCTCCATCACTATTTAATTGAATGACATTTTTCATTGCATGACTGGCTTCCTGAATGTCACTACAAATTTTGACAATTTTTTCTTTGTCATGCCTTCCATCCAATATTTTCCATAACGTTTCTGTCATATTCTTTCCGATATGCATTGTATCAAAAAAATGCACAATTTGTAGCTGCTCATAGTAGGGCAACCTACTTAATTTTCTGGGATAACTTTTCAGTCCATGTGGAAGCCGACCATTAATGCCTTAACGACCTTCATGAAGCATATAAGTTGAACAAATTAACAACGACAATCATTGTCAATTACAACATGATCACAAAATATAAATATAAATTCAAAACATATCATAAATGATAGATAAACAATTTGATCCGATGTATAACCTTGACGATTAATTCTATTATATTCCAACTTCCATAGGCGAGGTGTCATTCTTCATGGTTTTGATGTAGTCTCTTCTTTCCCATTGAAAAGATGTTTTTCAGTAGTTTGATACTTATGATTTATGTGGAGGAAGTGCCTATACTCATCAAACACCTGCTTTCCTAAACTTGTTGAATGACGAGATTTCATCTTTGGACCACAAATTGGACATGCAAATTTTTCCTTTGTTTGAAGACCTACAAATCATATATAATTGGATTAAATATGTCAATTTTTATAATTATATATAATGAATAGATTATTTTAAAAACATGCATGATATCTAATTCATAAAATTAAATATCGTTAAAGTCATGCAGTCGAACGTTATAACATACCATAAAAATGTGTTATCCCTGGGGCATCATGAATTGTCCATACAAGCATTGCATGGAATTGAAATTGTCTTTGTCATATTGGTCTAGATACGTCATACATAGTGACGCCATTCCATAACTTTAGTAACGCATCGATAAGAGGATCAATATATACATTCATATCTTTAACTTGGTACTTACCTAGTTGAATGAACATAAACATTACATAATTATTATAACCATTTTACTGCAATATATATAAATTCATGTACATGACTATTAAATGAAAAAACATATGTCATTATGCAACAAATAAGATAAATGAGATGCTACTACGGTAAAGAAAATTGATGTAAAAAAATACCTGGAACAATCATTGCCAACATTATGTGCTCCCTCTTTATTGACATCCATGGAGGAATGTTATTGTTGATAACAAAAACAAGCCACACCGATTAAATAGATCTCAGCTCTCCAAATGGATTGACACTGTCCACTGCCAATGAAAGCCTGAGATTACGAGGTTCTTCTTTAAAGTGTGGCCATTTTTCCTCAATGTCCCTAAATGCAGAACCATCCACAGGCATTCGAAGAATCTCATCTCCACTTCTATTATGTGCATGGTAATCCATAAATTGTGCTAAGCTTTCACACCTAAATAATTGTTGCATACGTGGAATAATGGGAATATAACGAAGAACCTTGCGAGGCACCTTTTTTGTTAGTTGATCTGTTTGATATCTACTGATATGACATTTTAGGCATTCTGTTGCAAATTCATGTTGTTTATGATATATAATATGGTCATTGGGACATGCATCTATTGTTTGATACTCCATTCCAATATCTTTCATAATGCCAGATAAATCTCAGTATGAGCGAGGTAAAATATTTGATGGTGGTAACAAAAATTCACCAATCAATCTACAACAAAAAATAACTTCTTAATATAAAGAATATTAAAGGTACATACTTCATCCTTTATTTACTAGCGATGAACTAACAACAATTAAAATAGATGAAAAAAATGACATATATGACATACCTTAACATTCGTGAGATTGCTATGTTGGATAAACCATTCATAACCTTCAAGTTCACCAACAACAATACAACAGAGAGAAGAGTTGTTTGGGAGCCTTCATAAAGGGGCTTGTATGCCTTCTCAAGTATAGGTAAATCATGAACATCATCAAAGTCATCTTGATCAACATGATCAGATGTGCCACTACATGTGTCATGGATCAATGTATTTGTACCATCATCTTCAATTGTGTTTTCTGGTGCATGATCATCTTCTTCCATAGGATCATTAACTTCATCTTCGATATTCACAGCTCCATGTTCCTCCACTTGTAAAACCACATTCTCCGAGCCATGATAATCCATATGATGTGTCCTAGGGCGCCCCACCTTTATAATAATGATAGACACAAATAAACCATGATCATGATCAAGTGATTTTATATATATATATCAAATGTTAAAACAATATAAACATTTACAAATTCAATCAATATAAACACATATAATGAACAACTTACCAATGGATGATAATCATGCCCCCCTTCAACGTGACCATGCCGCCTACAATATTTCTCAGCTATTGTGATTAAAAGTCTTCTCATCTTTAAGCCCTTGCAATTATTGTAAGGACAATAACATTTCCCATCACCCTTTCTTTTCAATATAGCCCACAATCTAGCAACTGTCTCTTCATTTTGTTCTGGACTAATATTATCTGACATGATTTTTCTTTACCAAGCTTGAATATTTAGATCTTCAAAAAATATCAAACTCACACACACTCCAATAATTTTTAATCGTACACAGGTAACAAAATATAATAATTATGATATTTTACACCAAAAAAATTGGCATGCAACCACCCCTACAAAAGAGAAGATAGTTTGAAGTTAATGACCCCAAAAAACACTTTCAAATGATAATTCTAGAAATTATTAAATTTTGATTTTACAATGATTTCCAACTGTTATACTCCTAAAATCAAAATATTGAACTTGCACAACAAAATTTGGAAATGAAATTCTCAAAATGCAGCTAATAGGCCTCAACAATTAAGGCCTACTCAAGACTTTGTGAAGTCACTGCAAGGTTTCCAGGCCTTACCTGATGATTTGAGCAAGAGGATTGAAGAGTTGGTAAAGAGTTTTGATGACTGGAGTGGCACATCTTTACCAGATATTGTAGATGCCCAAGGAAATGTTAGATCACTGCAGCAATGGTAGGACAGGGTAGATGAAATCATCAATGCACAAATCAAATTGATTTGTGATGACTCAGATTATGACATGCTGATGAGTAGTATGGATAAAATCATTAACACTAGCACATTTTTGGAATCTTTTGAAAGGGAGGCGAATCAAGTAGCAGTAAAGTATACAACTTATAGTGCAAAGGTAAATTAGGTGGTAAATTTTAATTGGCCAATGGATGAGGAATATCAAGGATGGGTAGAAAAGTACTTAACTGAACAAGAATAGTACAGAGTCCACAACTGGTAGTTAGCAGCTCAGCGGTTATGGTTATAAAAAATTTTGGCTATCTCTTAGTGACAGTTTTGGTGCAAGTTTTCAAAGTTTGGAAAATGCAACAGTTATTCTCCAGTGGATGGGATGAACAAGAAGATTCTCCAGAGACTCGGCTATTGTAACCAATTTTTGAAATTTCATACGGTGGTCCAAGTGACCAGTGACAGGTGTATTTCTGGTCCGATGCTTGTTGCTCCTTCATTTTCCCTATAAGAAGGATTTCAGGACCAAAAATATGGCCGGTTAGCAAGTTAGATATCTTTAGGTCAAGTCTAACTGAAGTTGCAGAGAGAATTTGTAAAGAGCCTGATCTTATAGTGAAGATACTATTCTTAGGTTTGGTGTCATTTTGTTGTAGGTTTTAGTTTCATGGGTACTTAATTTTCAAGACAGTACTAGCATCTGAATGAAAATTACTCATTTCAAGGTCATGTATCTCAATTGTATGAATATATTATTATCTTGAATAAAATGATCAAGGGTTAATTCTTGTTCATCTCACTATTATGGTGTGTGTAATTCTCATTTTGGCTTTAATTCAAGGAATTAATTAAAATGCTTGAGTGAGGTTATAGGTGACTATGTTCATATAAGGATTTGATAAGTAGTATTGGGTTAGAATATAGATTGATGGTATTGTAAGGCAATATTATCTGAGATTTTATATGCTATGTGTCTTGAAGATAAACTTGGTTACAGTAAAAAAACAACTAACACCTTTAATATTATCTAGCTATGGCTCCCAAATCTATTGCAAATTGATCATTAGGGTTAAAAATGAAACCTTGCAAATATAATCTTTGTCCAAATCCATCAAGAATTTTCCATCAGTTATAAACAATTCCCTTATAAAGAATTTGTGAAGCCAGGTCTAAAATCTGGAAATGAAATTCTAAAAATGCACAAGACTATAAATGAAATCTGATGAGATGTTGCTTTCAAATATGATTTTCAAACTTGGAAGTACAAATCTAACTTCACAAATGAATTCTGGAAAAAGAAAATGACTTCCCTCAACCTGGCGATATCTTCTTGAGTTTCTTCTAATTTTCCCCAAGAAAATCGTTGAGCAAAACATTGTCGCAATAAATAGTCGAGCTCATTTCAATTTATGCCCACCACAATTTAACTTTGCAGGACCGTCACAATTTTGGCGAAAGATCTTCATTGAAATGTACACAAAACAACGGTTCGTCGAAATTTTGACAAATGTTGGGGTAAATTTTTTTTTTAAAATGGAAATTCGCACAAGTGCTTGACGATACATCTGATTATATAGCTTTCATCGGAAGGTTTCATCGCAAGGTTTCATTAGAAATTGGGGTTAAATGAGTTAGTGTTTTATTAGGTTTTCACTTGTTTAACCAACTCTTTCATGGGTTATCCTAACTGCCCCTTTATGCATTGGCCCCCATGAAGAGCCACCCCCCCAATAGTTCCAAAACAAAACTCACAAAAACAAGGGGTGTACCAAACATAGAATTCACAACATGAGCGTGCGTGTGAGACATGAACCATCTTGCTCATAGTCAAACTAAGGAAAAACAAATCATAAAACAAAGTACACCCACAAGAACTTAAATTAGAGGAAAATTCAACACAATCGGGTTTCCCATCGCCTCTGGATGCCTAACAACTTACCACCCATGACTATCGAAAATAAAGTGACTTAACATTTATGGATCCCAACATACCTAGAACATGTATTTTCATAAAGATTACCTCAAAGCGAAATAAAACAAGTGGAAAATATGGACAACATGGAATCCACTAATATACATAAGAAATCAGTTCCAACGAGCACTTAAGATATAAGCAAAATAATTATCTAAACATGTTCAAAGATGACTATAAATACTCATTCATTTAAACGTGATCATAATCCAATCTTATTAAAGATAATGTAATAAATTAGTAAATAATCCACTATAATTAAAATCATTTCCATCATAATATCTTTTAAATAAATAAGCACTCTAAAAACCTATAGTATGAATTCCATTAGATTCCTCTTGATTTTAACATTCTTAGCCTACACATTTGTTTATTCAAAATAATTTAAATTTCAAAATATAACCTATATATATTTGTTACTTTAAAATAATAAATTAAATTCGAATGTAACATGTTTGTTTACTACAAATAAATTTAATCAAAAATATAACCTTTATGCAAATCACAAATCTTGGCTGCAAATATTTCTTTGCAATTTTCCAAAATTCTCATTTTCCTTCTAGAGTCCTCTTGGCTGCAAATTTTTCTTTTCTTTTCTTTCACTAAAGAAAATTTCTTGTTTTTACCGTGCCTCCCTCATCTCTCTTCCTTCATTTTTTTATTAAGAAAGGTTAATCATAAAGGGGACAAGTGGCTAATTACCCACTTTTATTTTCACCACCCGACACCTTATATTTACCCTACTTAACCAAACCTGCTTAAACAAACCTGGGTGGGTAAAAACTTTTAAAATATATATATATATACACATAATTATTATTTATTATTTTATTTTATTTTAAAAACTTTACTTTAGGGGGTAATATTTTATTACATCCCTCTATCAAATAATTTTAAATTTATCAAATAATTTAAACTTTAAACTTTAAACTTGTGGATTATCAATCCACTATATTTTAAATTAAAATAACCATTATTTATAAATGCAAATTTGTGTTTCATTTGCATTTCATTATAATTATAATCTATACATTAATTTAATATTTTAATTATTAAGATTCCCTTAATACATTAATAGTTTAATTTATTACTATGATTAAATCCAATTATCAATAATGATACGCATCCAAATAAAATGATAAACACATCAAGATTAACAACTTGAAATGATCAACATGAGACAACCCAATACCATAACAGGATGGAATACTGATGGACGACACCATCAAACATTAACGGGATGATATACATAAATCAGGACACTTTCTTGTCAAATACGTTTTCAACTTCATAACCATTGGAAATTTATGAGGCTCGCCCTATCTTGCCAGGGTGGGTGGAATTGAGGCTTGGGTACCTACAATCTTGCATAAAAACACAAGTGTCGAAACAATATATATATATATATATGTCTGATTCCATACACACCATGAGAGAGAATTGTATTGTGGCAGGGTGCTCATGGATGAGCGATGCAACACCGTCCCTCTCACTCGAACCTCAAGCAATAGCACAATCATCATAATTATCATGAAATGAGTAATTAAACAATTTACATAGCCACACAATATTGCAAAATCAGGTAAAGACAAATACCATGCATCATTATATCATCAACATCATAAAACAGTATCATGTGCATCCAAGCAAAACACATAAGTCAAACAGGTGACACAATTGTTGGTGTAATTATTTATTTAATTACACTTTAGCATAAGTTTACTTAGGCATATTTTATTTCCTAGGTTAATTTATAATCTTTATCTTATTGAGCTATCTTGTTGCTCAAGATAAGATTAGGGTTGTGCATGTCTTGCTTTTTGCATGATTGCCTTTTGAAGGCTTTTGTAGTATTTGTAAAACAATTCATTCAATAATCAAAGGTCGGTTTTTTGCTTGCATATACTTTTGCTCTGAGGGTTTACAGAACATCTCTTCCTTTGTTCTGAATATCTGTTGCATGTGATAGGTGTTTGCTTGCAAGTGATTCTTGGGGACTGTGAGGTTGAGTTTTATCAACTTCTTCATGGTATCAGAGCCTTGACATGCAGCCCCTTCTCAAATTTTGGAGAAAACCATTGCAGATTTCGTTCGGGGTTCCTCGAGGATTTTTTGCCTTGAGTTCATTTATGTAGCATTTTGGATCAGATCAGGCTTCACCATTGGATTCAGAGCGCTGGAAAAAGTCAGGTTTGACTTTTATTTTGCAGATTTTGGCCATGATTTGCCAGATCTGTGAGGGTTTCAGTTTTGGTGATTTTTTGGAAGCTCTGGAGGTAGCCATTTTTTTGGAGCATTTTGAGCTGAAATGGAGGTCACCATTGCATTCGCAGTGGTCAAAAACCCTAAGATCGTCTTTCTTTTCCTCGATTTTGGCAAAGTTGATCCGGAAGGCAAATTTTTTTTGCCAGGGAAGCCGTACGGCCTCCCTAGCACGCATTTTCATGCAGATTTTTGCTCGAAAATTGAGGAAAAAGGATGAAGATTTCATTGGTTTATACGCCTCCAGTTTTAAAAAAATGCACCACCCAAGGGCCACCGAGCAGCCACCAGGTAGCCACCGGTCCGCCACCACCGGGCGGCGCTGCCAAATCCCGCCACTCCCCGAGCTCAGCCCCCGCGGGCTCCAACTCCTCCAGCTGCGGTCATATGGGGGACCGGGCGCTATGCGCCCAGCCCCTGGCCCCTTCTACTTCATCCATGCGTTCGTATGGGCGACCAAGGGCTCCGCCCTAGGCCCCTATCCACCAGCCCTTGGTCGCATGCAGGACCAGGGGCCGAGATTTTTTTAGCCCCCTAGGCTGCCTACAGGCCTTATTGGCCTTTCTGGAGCACTTTCAGGAAATCGGGTGTAACTTTTGCGTACGGTGTCTGTTTTTCGCAAACGAGATACCGTTGGAAAGCTGATTTCGGTTCTGATCTATTCAACATTTTAGTTTTTCCAGATTTTGCTCCAATTTTATTTTGCAGGTCCTTGAACTCAGATGTTCTTTTTTTCACTTCGGAGGGCATATCTTTTGACTCGGTGATCCTTTTTTCACCATTCTTGTGGCATTGGAAAGATGGTTCAGTCTTCTACACAGATCTGAGGTCTATTTTTATTTTCTGTTTATGCATGTTAGGAATTCTCTCCTTTTGCAGTCATTGGGGATTGTAATAAATGAACTGATATAAAGTTCCATCAGGGGGGTTTCTTGCATAATAATCTTCATCATGTTTTGATGGAAACTCGCATGGGTTGTAATATGGTTTCTTAGTTTCTTTTGGCCATATTTTGTCTTAGCTTGACACATACCAGATTCATTTTGGTTCACACTTTAGATTGAGAGCCTATGGTTAGTGATCCGCATCAAATCCATCTCAGTTTGAGGGCCACTAAATTTGTGGTTATTGTTCCCGAATCTGTATGGTACTTTTTCCCATGGAAGAGTTTCAGTCTCAGTTTGGCATTGGCATCAAGATTCACGGCTTCCAGATTCTATCATCATCATATCATCTACTGTTGCTTTATGGATTCCAGGGTTGCAGTATCATGTGCATCCAAGCAAAACACATAAGTCAAACAGGTGACACAATCACCAACATAACCACGAGTATGAAAAAAACATAATATTATCCACACAATATCATAATAGAATAGTATAATGAGAGGCACTACATCAAGATAGTATGCTCTCCACTTTGCAGCATGTAAGTGTGATTCCAAAAATATTGTGTAAATCATACCTTTGAGTTAAATTATATACTTCATAAATAAAACTATAATTGAAAATAAGCCTTTAGTTTAATATATTTCTTGATTTACATCTTTGATTACATGTTCCATTACACTTTTAAGAATGTGCAAGCCATTCAAAATGTATAAATCCCTTCTTTCGTCGAGGATAAGTTCTTCTTTATTCTAACATTGAATCTATGGGGATTTCTCTCATTTGCAAGATTTTGGGATTCTTTTCATTTTAGCTCTATGAACACAGTCAATGGCTCTTTCATAATTGTAATTTAATTTGTGCTTTATGTAAAAATCTTATAAATGACTTTGAAAATAAAAAATAAAGTGTATAGGAAGAAAAAATTTAAAAAATAAAAATAAAGCGATGTGTATTAAGCATTAAAATAACTACTAGGATTTGATTATAATTAAAGATAATAATATAATAAATGGTGCATATTTATCTAAATAAAAAGGTGACCTCAAATTTGGATTTGGACATGTTAGTAATAATATTCTTTGAGATTCTTCCTACATGTTTACTAGGAAGTGTATCCTTTTAATGATCTTTTATTTTTCTTCTATTCTGCAATGACACTTCAATGATATTAATGGAAGAATTCTATTTAAATGGGGAGTCATAAAGACCAATAGGGTTTCAAAAAACATATGCTAAATATTGTTGGAATTAGATGGAATTTGAAAGCACAATATAACCTTCAACAAGTGAACAAAAAAATAGCACAAATGAGATGTCTATCATATATTGAGAATGCATAAAATGTACATAGAAACCTTGCATATATAGGGAAAGTAGAGGAGGTGAGAAGGTAGGAGTGAAACTCTAACTACCTATCCAAAGGTGCAACACTTGTGGGCTCACTTGACAAGCCCACTACAAATTGTATGTGGACTTAACTTTAAGCTAAGTTTGAACAGGTCAATCCTACCACAAATTGTATGTGGAGTTTACAATGAACTACCAAGTTTGAAGGTCATTCATAAAAGGCAAATATCCTTGTCCAAATCAGAAGGTAATGATGGCGACCTAGAAAAGGATTATAAATTCATCTTAAATTTCATGGTGGAGTGTAACATAGTTCAAAAGAAACAATGGTGTTGGGTGCAAGCACTAGAAAGGAGAAAATAAAGAAAATTGGAGGTTTCTACCCTAGAGTGCAAACCCACAAGTTCCGCCAAGTAGTGGTTATAAACCACTACAATAATTTTGTTCTAATGTGACAATTCTATTACTATAGCTCAAACAAAAATCTCCTTGAGTCTCTATAAATAATTTGTAACACCCATAAATTTACTTCAAATTCTTCTTATATTGGACTTTTTGTTTAAGATATTCTTGATGAGCATGTACACGCCTTTCATATATTATAAATGCTCAAGAGGTGTATAAAAAGGTGACATCATAAAAGTATTGTCTCACTTCTTTTCTCTAAGTGAGCCACTCAAATCAATATTTTAAATTTATTTTCATTATGCCAAGAGGCGTTATATAGTGAAAGCAATGAAGGAATATTCTATAAACTTTTTGAACTTGCATTGAAAATGATAGGCAGGTAGAAGTATGTGTTGCATTGAAAATAATTTTTTTTTCAATTTGATATATAATTTTTAGGAAAATATAAATTTAAAAAAAAATTAAAATGTAAAGTGTAAGTGTGAAATAAGTAAGAGTAAAAAAACTAAAAACACTTCTTAATATGACATTATATCAATGAATTTAATCAACAATTAAGCTATTAAACACCAAAAATCTATTGAAAGCATCATATTGTTCTCTATCTCCAAAGATTTATCAAACCACTATGGCTCTCAGATTGTGTAAGCACTGTGACTGTTAAAATGACAATCTGGAGAATGAGAAGTTGTCAAAATGCAGGAAACTAATCCTATATGATGATATTATAAACTAAATTGACATGAAATTGATGAATGGAAGCTATAGTAAAACTGAGATGCAACCATGATTATGATTTCTATTGATGCTATGATGCTTGATTGCTCTATTGCTTGATTTCTATTTCCTGCAGAGTAAGATTGCACAAAGTTGGGATCCATTTCCTGTGGAGAAAGGTTGTATTTATAGATTTCTCGAAAACACATTTGCACAGGGGCAGCAAACAAAGGCCCAGATTCAATCTAGAGGATTGAATGGTGAGAGATTAAGAAGCTGGAGAAGATTTTGTGACTGGTTCCTACCCATGAAAACACCAGGCAAGATGATAGGAAGAATTGATGGAATAGGATGAAGGAGTTGCCTGTAATTTGTCTCCAAAGCTTTTTCGTGAATACCAATTGAATTAATTAGATATAAAATATCTAATTTTATTGGTGAGTGAATAAAGGAAATTGATTTATGCCTTTATTTGAATTTTTGGATTTATTCAAATTTAGCAAAATAAGATATTTAATTAAATAAAACAATTATTTGATATTTGCTTATTTAATAGAAAGGGGTATGATAATTAAATAAAAAAATTAGGATATCTCTATTTAATTAAGAGGAAATATGATAAAAATAGAAGAATTAATAGTGAACTTAATATAAATAAATATTTCTATTTATTTATTAAGTAGATAAATTTAATTATGATAATTAAATAAAACAAGGTGAAATTTGTTTATTTAATTAAGACGAAAATAAAAGAACAAAGATTGAAGAATTTAAGATGAACTATATAAATAAATATTTCTATTTATTTTAATAGTAGAGGAAATTAAGGATAATTAATCAAATAAATCATATTTAATTGATTAGATTCTCGAGACCATTTTTAGGTGTATACATTTTTCCCCTCTTTGAAGTGATGTGTTTACGTATTGCTTCAAAAAAAAAAAAATTGTTGTTGCTGCTAGTATTGACGAAAAATAAATTCAATATGCCCCAGACATTGATTTTCAAGTGATTGATGATAGTATGCCCCCTTGGGAGATAAATTTATGATTTTTTGATTTTTTTAATTTTTCAAAAAAATTTAATTTTCAAATGATTTTCTGATGATTTGATGGTGGAAATAATTTATCTCCTGATAATGATGAATAAATTTTTCCCCTTGGATATATTTCAATTAATTTCCTAATAAAATTAATTAAAATGTTAAAAATCCTACAAAAATTCCACCTTTAAGAACCTAATAAAAGGTCAAAAGGGTCATTTTCATACTCATTTATGCACTTGACTTTTGAAAACTTTGTGAGAGAGACATATTTGAGCCACTTGGAGCAAGATGTTGATTCCTTACCACAACCACCGGTTTGAGTGTGTGTGACGTCACCAACGCCCGACCACTTACGGACCTCCGGTATGTACCCATAATCCTCCTTGTATTTCGTGCAATTTCATTTTTCTTGCATTTTCAAAATTTCATAGTTTTAGCGCTTCAAGATTACATTGTAGCACTTTTACAGTCCAATGTAGCGCTTTTAGGTTCTATTTTAGCACTTCAACGAATTAGCGCTTCAATGTGATATTGTAGCACTTTAGCAAGCTAGTTTAGTGCTTTGAAAATATTAGCACTTTGGTAGGATTTTTAGCGCTTCAAGAATTTAATTTAGCACTTTAGGAATATTAGCGCAATGGTAGATTAGATTAACGCTTCATATGATTATTTTAGAGCTTCAAGGATTTTAGCGCTTCAAACTGTTCTTTTGGCGCTTTGAATTTTTGAAATAGCGCTTCTGATGTTTTAGCACTTTGATAAACTGTTTGAAATAGTGCTTCTGATATTTTAGCACTTTGAATGTTTGTTCTAGCGCATCTAAGTCTAATTTGCAAAAAAAATTCAAATTTAAAGCTTGATTTTGTTTAGTCTGATTGTGTCAACCCTTGGGTTTGATATGATTTGATGATCTAATAACCTTGATAATTTTCAACCTCATGATGAATGATTCAGATGATTGATAGATTTTGATTATCCTCATGATAGGTGAGGAATAAAATCAATTTTGATGAACCTCGTGATAGGTGAGGTTGATTTTAAATAAATTGACCTCATGTAGGTGAAGTACAATTTAGATTGACAATGATGACCTCATGATAAATGAGGTTTGATGATGCTTTGCTAATGAATTTTAGTCAAAATTTGTACCAAGAGCTTATTAGATTTGATAGGATATTGACATGTGATATTTGATATAGTGTACTGATTTAAAATTTTCATGATGATAGGAGCGTCTAGATAACCTCCAGATTCGAGAGCGTTTTCCATGGACCTTTGACTTTAGTCCTCAGCTGACACCAGATGAGACACAAATTATTGTTCAGTGTGGACTAGCTTCGCTTCTTGACATGCCCTAGATTAGGATTAATCAAGGTCTTCTCACAACTTTAGCCGAGCGGTGGCATAGTTACTCTAGAGGATGTCTAGTGTATTGTATGGATTTCGTTGGTTAGAGAGATTGTCGTGTATGATTCACAGGAGGTGGGCGGGATAGATTCTCTTCCTAGATTCTTTTAGGATGATCATATTATTGGGATGTGGATTCCATGGTGAGAGATGGTGGATGCATATGCCACCCTTCCTTCAATTCTGGCAGGATTTATTGGAGGGTTCCTTTGTCTTGATCATAGGTCAAAGGGACTATCTATCAGATGGGGACAAGTTCTTCATAGTATGGTTGCGCATGGGACCCGTTATGCTTGGGGGATGTGCATGCTAGCCCACTTGTATCATGATTTGCATTCAACAGTTTATTTGAGGGGGTGCAGTTTATCGTCGAGAGCTACCTTGCTTCAGGTTTGGGCATGGGAGCATATTGTTGTCATGCGGCTAGTGCCAATTCGAGATAGGCATACTACTAGGCCATATGTTTTCTGATACAGAGGTCAACTTACCTAGGCTAGGATGGGTAAGTTGGAGCATTGGAGGCACATTTTGGATGATTTAGAGGCCATGACATGGCACCCATATCTGGATTGTGAGCATTGAAATGAGGATGATGCGGAGATGGGTTACCTTTGTGACTCTATGTATTTTATTGGCTGGACTTGCCTTGTCTTAGAGAGATTCTTACTACAGAGGGTCTATAGGCAGTATGGTATTATGTAGTACATGCCCCAGGTTGTTGCACATTATGCCTGGTGACAGAGTGTTGTAGTAGATTGGGGGCCCCATTTATCATATGATACTTTAGTAGAGGGATATTGTGCCTTACAACCTTCAGCCTGGGACATACACCGTGATATTACAGAGGCACCAGTGATAGAGGAGTATACAGATTTTCTTGCATTAAATCCATGTCCTCAAATCACCATTCCTAATGAGCTAGCGCCACTACCTACAAAGGAGGATGGTGTTGTTGTTCCTAGTCCATGATGGAGGTGAGAGGAGGATGATGTGGAGGAGTAGGCCATAGATGTTGAGGTGGAGGAGTATGTGTTGGTGGAGCAAGCCGTAGATGTTGAGGCAAAGGAGGATATCAGTGAGGAGGAGGGTAATGGTGAGGATAGTGAGGAGAGAAGCAGTGGTGAGGGCAGCAGTGATGAGAGAAGCAGTGATGATGAGGATGATGGAGGGGACAATGGAAGAGGTATTGTGGTATGCAGTACAAGTCCATCCATTAGTGTGCCTCATAAGAGGCAAGTAGTGGAGACATCTTCCTCAGAGAATCAGACATAGATTGCCACCCTTCAGGTACAGATTCAGAATTTATAGGGGCAACCTGTGTAGGCTCAAGGTTTCCTTGTGCAAACTCATACATAGCTACAGACATAGGCTCAAACGCATGCTCAGACCTTAGCACAAGAAATAGTTGGCAGCTGCATAGACGTAGATTTCCACACTGACGACAGAGAGGGATAGTGCCAAACAGATCACAGAGCGGGCATAGGCGACTATAGATACTTTACTGCAGATTGTCGATGGTTCCATTTTTGGTGATTATATGAGGGAGGTTCTCTGTGTCAGTTGAGAGGCAAATTTTTTTAGGGTTCGTTATCATGATGTAGTCCCTACTGAGTGGAGGGTGAGTTATGCTCCTTCACGGTTAGGTAAGACACATACTAGTACTATTAGTGAGGGTGTGACCCAGCCTCCTCATAGAGATCCAAGATATCTCGGTCCATCTGGTGATAGTGGAGGTACCAGTCCATCTATTGGTGGTAGAGGTACTGGTCCCGTGATGCCTACACATTCTGGCAGCAACAAATCCTAGATGTTGTTATGATTCTGTGTTGTTTTTGAGACATGATGCATACTTCGATCCAGCTAGTTTTGATGATATATCTCCTTTATTTCAGACTTCATTGTATACTTGGAATTGATGTTTTATATGATTTATTTGATATGCAGTAGACTATTCTTGATCTTTTATGGGTTCTATTTATGATTTTATGGTGGATGCATTTATTTTCCATGCTCTATATGCCATTGGATGATATGTGATTATATGCAATGGTTCTTATGGTGTTCTATTTAATGCTTATGTTTTGATGTATAATGCATGGATGTATGATATATGAATGCATGATGGATGGGTGTTGATAAAATGATGGTGTGTTTTAAATAATTTATGATATGCGATATAAATGGGATGTATGCATTAAAATAGATGATAATGATGTATGATAAAAAAAATAATGAATTGATGGAAATGCGATGATATGATGTTTGATGTAATAAATAAAATGATGAATGATATGGTGCAACGAATATGATGATTGATGTAATAAATGTATGATAATAATGTATGCTAATAGAATGTGAATGGATGATGTAAGTAATGGATGAATGCAATGATACGATTTAATTTTGAAACTTTCTCTTAGAACCTTTATGTGATATGGAAATATGTGATATGATGAATGCAAAACTATTTGATTCAAATGTATGAATGATGATGATAAATAGAAAGCTTTCTAATGTATCTAAATGAAAATGATGATGCAACTACATGATTATGATGATGTTTTTGTTTTATGTCAAGTATACTCAATCTTATTAATAGAAGAAGATAATCATCAATTTGAATCCTTTTTATAACAAACACTCTACAGATGTAGAAATCATTTATGAATGCAATCTAATTTTATCATGCAAAACTATATGCAGACTATTGGAATTTTAATAGTACTTTTGTGCTTTGTATCATCATAGAGATTTTAAAATATTGAAAGGGAGTACAAGAATCAATGGTATATTTTAGACCATGATGATCTGAATACTACTTCCATGATTTTTGATATTGCAAGTGAACACAAGCATATAGGCATAATTAAATCGAGATGACCTGAGCATTTCTTGCGTAAATAGATAGGGATCAATCACTTTCCTATATGAACTGGAATGTCATCCATGATACTTTGTAGAGAACTTCTCATGACAATTCACATAGTAATTATGATTAATTCACAAACATCATACAAATAAAATGTCATTCTCCTTCCTAGTTTTTGTAGTTCAATACATCATCGAGCTGCTCTAAAGAAATGATAATAATGATCAAAGTACAATATATCCAACCTTTGCTTAAAGTATTTCAACCATTATTTAGATTAGATCATCCATCCTGGTTTTATGATGTTTCTGTGATTTTCTAAGATTTTGGATCAAACCTAACCTAAAGACCTACCCTAGGGGTCTCAAGGGTTGATCAAAGATTAGCCTTGCCTATGTTATACACGCAGAGACCACATAGTTCGACTGGATGAATCTATTCTTTGTTTTGACTTTTTGAGTGATTTTGACCTGTTTTTGGATTTTGATATGATATGGATGGCTAATATGCTCCTGATGGTGATTGATTTTCCATGTTGGGTTGTGTTTCGATCATTGTTTTTGTTGTGTTTATCATACTATTGTTTGTCCATTTTGTCTAGCTCGATGTTTTATTGACCCCAGTGAGATTCACTTGTTGCCCCCAAGCTAGAGTGAGACATGACCATTTAAAATGATATGATAATGAATATAAAATGATGGTGAGATTAACGACCATGATCTGTATCAAAATAGATGGAAAAGCTGGTTAAAATCACATATAGCACCTATTTCCAAGTTTTCACCATATGTTATAATTGCACGTTTGTTTTGTATTTTCTTTTTTCTCATTTTTTTTTTGTATTTTGTATGTTTCCATTACCAAGATGCATGTTTGCCAAGTTTTCATCAAGGCAACCACGTTTTAGGATTTTCAAATTGTGCACTACGTGATTTAGTTGTAAAAATTTTAGAGATGGATATTGTTGATAGGTTCATCAAATAGATCCCCTTCTGATGTTAATAATTGATAGGCTCCTAATCCATAGACTGATGTGATGACAAAAGGACCTAGCCAGTTGGGTTCAAACTTCCCTTTCTTTTCTCTGTCTTGCTGATTTTGAGGGTTTTCCTTTAGGACCAAATCCCCAACCTGAAAGATTCGAGGTTTTACCTTGTGATTGTAGCTCTGGGACATTCTCTATTGATATGCAGTTAGATGATTGACAACTTATTGATGGCATTCATCCAACAGTTCTAGTTCTTGAAGCCTAGATACTCTATAATCCTCATCTGAGATGATTCCCTTTAGCGATACTTGAAGTGATGGATCTCTACCTCAATGGGTAGTATGGCCTCTGATCCATATACCAAGGCATATGGTGTAACTCTTGTTGGTGTTCTGATGCTGAATCTGTAGGCCCATAATTTTGGATTGAGTTGAACATGCCAATCATGTCCAACATCATTAACCATTTTCTTGAGTATCTTCATAATTGTCTTTTTAGAGGCCTCTACTTGGCCATTTCCTTGAGGATGATACGGTGTTGAGAAACGATGTTGGATATGAAAATTCTCACACAATTCTTGGACATCCTGGTTTTTAAATGGTCATCCATTATCAATGATAATGGACTGCGATATGCCATACCAAAAAATTATGTAGTTTAATATGAAATATGAGATCTCTTTTCTAGTGATAGTTATGAGAGGAACTGCTTCTATCCATTTTGTAAAGTATTTTGTCATTGTGATTATAGAATTTTTCCCATTGGATGAAGATGGATTTATCTTTCCTACCAGATCCAGTCCCTATTGACAAAAGGGCCATGTTGATGTGAATGGGTGCAATTCTTGAGTAGGTGTGTGGATTAGATTACTATGAATTTGACACTTTTGGCACTTCTTGACAAACTGATAAATAAAGGAGTTTCTTTTCTAGAGTTATGCCACTTGAATGAGTTCCATAAATACCTTCATGAACCTCACATAAGGTTGTCTTAGATTAATTATGTTCTAAACATCAGATAAGAGTACCACATAGATCTCGACGATAAAGTGTGTCAGTAATTAAAGTATGTCGGGCAGATTGGTGGATGAAGTTGCATTTTTCATTTTTGGAAAGATCGGGAGGAAGGATGTTGTCTTTTAGGTATGCATAGGTCTTTTCATAGATGGAGGAATCAATAGTATCTAAATGGTAAATGGTTTGAGTTTCTAAACTATTATAAGAAGAATTAGATACTTGTTCTACCATAAACTCATAACGACCACATTTCTTCGGTAATCGTAAAAGAGAAGCAATTGTTTCCATATCATCTGTCACTTTGTTTTCTGCCCTTGGAACTTGCTCAAATTTGATATTGACAAAGTATTGTTTGAGATCATCTATCAGCTACTTATAGGGAATCAACTTCTCATCTTTTGTCAAATATTTGTCATTTACTTGATAAATGACTAGTTGAGAATCCCCATATACTTGTAACTTTGTGATTTTCTTTTCAATTGCCACTTTGACACCAATGATTAATGCCTCATACTCTGCCACATTATTGGTACATGGAAAAATTAGTCTATAATATTTTGGGATGGTGTTTCCTTGGGGTGTGATGAAAAAAGTTCCTACACTAGATCCTCTTTGTGTATATGATCCATCAAAGGAAAGTATCCATTGTTGTATTGTTACTGTAAAAAGTTTTGCATCAGGAAACTCCATTGTCATAGGATGATCATCAGTTAAAGGAGCTTTGGCTAATTGTTCGGTGATCACTTGACCTTTGATGGCTCTTTTTCCCTCATACTAAATATCAAAATCACTTAGAAGCATGACCCATTTGGCCAATCTACCTATTAAAGTGGCCTTATTGAGTAGATACTTTAATGGGTCAATTTTTGCTATGAACCTGATTGTGTGAGTCAACATATAATGGCGCAACTGTTGGGTAGCAAATACCACTGCCAAACAAGATTTCTCAATGGATGTATAATTTATTTCATTCATAGCCATTCAAAAAAATTTTAATGTAGTAAATGGCTTGTTCCCTTCCTTCTGAATCTTCTTGTGCCAATAGCTATCCTAAAGAAATATATTTTATTGCAATGTATAGTATTAAAGGTCTTCCTTCTAAGGGTGGCATGAGAGTAGGTGGTGACATTAGATATTGCTTTATTTTATTGAAATTTGTTTCACACCCTTGATCCCATTTGAACACAACATTCTTATGCAATAGATGATTAAATGGGTGACTTTTGTCTACCAACTGAGAGATAAATCTCCTGATTGATTGTAGCCTTCCTTGTAGTGATCTTAGTTGACTGATGTTTCTGGGTGGTGGCATTTCCATTATTGACTTTACCTTTGTTGGATCTACTTCAATACCTTTTTTTTTTAGACTATGTAGCCTAATATTTTTGTTGATGTAACCCCAAGGAACATTTCTTAGGGTTTAGTCTAACATTGAACTTTTGTAGCCCTATGAAAAAAAATTCCAAGATATCTAGATGCCCTTCTCTGGAATATAGCTTAGCTATAATATCATCTATGTAATCCTCCATAAAGGTATGAATCATATCATGGAAGATAGTGGTCATTTCTCTTTGATAAGTTTCCCCTACATTTTTCAACCCGAAGGGCATGACATTCCAGAAAAAGGTTCCCCATGGACATGTGAATGCAATTTTCTCCCGATCTTTTCATTCTATCTTGATTTGGTTGTAACCAGAAAAACCATCCATTATTGATATCATGGCATGTCTGGCTATTAAGTTCATGATGATGTCAATATTAGGCAAGTGGAAATCATCCTTGGGGAATGCTTTATTTAGATCCCTGAAATATGTACATATCTTGATACTATTATCTGAATTTGATATAGGCACAATATTTGATATCTATTTGGCATAATCAATAGACCTAATGAATCCCGCATCCAATAACTTCTTCAACTCACCTTTTACCATCAATGCAATATGTGGATGCATCTTTCTTAGTCTTTTTTTTACAGGTTTGATTCCAATAGGCAAAGACAAATGATGCATTAAAATATTTGGGTCTAAACCTAGCATATCAGAGTATGACCAAGCAAAATTAGTGCTTCTTTCTTCAAAGAATTTGATAAATTCAGGTCTTTCTTGTTTTGTCATAGATTCTGCTAGATGTAAAATCTTTTCTCTTTCTTCTATACCAATGTTTACAGATTGTGTAGGCTCCTCCAGAACTGATGACCTCTCATGATAATGCTCTGGGAGGGTGTCAAATCTTCCATCTTTCTCAAAGAGGTTTTCACCATCTGATGCGTTCTATATTTTTCTCTTTTCAAGATCTAATACTGCCATGGAATGGTTCTCACCATTAGATCCATTATTCATGTTTTTATTTTTGTAACTAGAAGATTTGACACCCTCTAGTCGATCCACATTGTTATGAGATTTATGGATAAAACTTGTATCGGGTTCATCATAACAAATGAAATTTATGATAACATCATCATTTGCATAGATGGGTGCATTTAGAGGTTCAATGGGTTCCTAGTCATATGGATGGGTGCATTTAGAGGTTCAATGGGTTCCTAGTCGATAAGTTCAGGATGGACTAAGGGTAGGAAGTCATCGGATTGACTTGGGTTGATGGCAGTAAGGGTTCATATAGTTATGTCAACCAATCGAGGATAGCTTTGTTTTCGGATTCATCCTCTATAGTACCGGTTTTCACAAATCTTTCCTCTAGAGCCATGGTAGGTTGTGATGTTTGTTGTTTTATCATAGATGGTTGTCCATATGACTTTGGATATGGCATCAATTGTGAAAGATTAAGAGACTAATCAAAAGAATATTGTCTCATGCCTTTGTCTGTTAGCTGGACCTGTTCTTGGAATGTCTGTGATAGAGAATTTAGAGGATCCTTTTTGTCTATTAATGTAGATTCAACAACACTTGTATCTTGTGATTTATCCCTTTTCTCAACCCAATTGGATGTAATGTTTGGATTTGTTCCACCATCCAATGAATTTGAAATGCATACTTCCCTATTGTGAGGCACAGAGGTGTCTTGAGAAGTTATGAGTGTATTACAATGTTGAGGATTGTTATAATCTATTGATATAGTCACCTCTTGTCCATTAACTGGAAACTTCAAACATTGGTGATAGGTTGAAGGTACTACCTGCATTTCATGAATCTACAGACATCCTAAGAGTATATTGTAGGTTAACTCTTTTTCTAGTACCTGGCATGCTATATTTTCACCATTGGTCCCACTTGAATGGGCAACACAATTAGTCTTTTAGAAGATATCTCTTCTTCATCATAAGCCTTTATTGTCATTTTTCTTCGAGCATCAATAGCATTATTTGAATACCTTAGGGCACAAATTAAATTTAAAGTATAGATATTTAAACCAACTCCCCCATCTATTAAGACTTTTTTAACATGATGTTTGTGGATCACAACTTCAATATGGAGGGTGGTGTTATGTGGATGATTAAGTGACACATCATCTTGTTCAGAGAATTATAGATAGTGTGGTGTGGTCAGATGCCCCACCATAGCCTGGAATTGACAAACATCTAGGTTGTTAGGTACTCTAGTGGCAACAAGTGCTTGTTCTAAAATCTCCTTATGGGATGGTGATAGTTTAAGGAGTTCAAGTATTGATATTTGTGTTGTTACTTGTTGAAGTTAGGCGACAATGTTGTATCGAATTGGAGATGGAGTGGTGTTTTTAGGTGTAACTCCCTTCAAAATTACCTTGGGTTTCCCCCTTGTCATTGTATTAACTGGTTGATAGTCTTCTCTTTCTTTTATTTTTATAACATTTATTTGATTGTCGGATATTTGTATGCTCAAGATTAAATCTAGGTGGATAATGTCATTGGTTTTGTTGTTGTCCATGTGATTACTAGTCGTAGTATCATCTTCTACTTCAGACAAACAAAAGATCGTGTTATCGTAAACATGATTGACATTTTTTCCTTTACTGTTTGTAGAAGATGACTCTCCCTTATCATAATTTGGTAAAGGGTCATTAAAGGTTGTATGATCATTGTTTTTTTGATGTCCCTCTATGTATACCTTTTTTTTGTAAATTAGATCTTGGACTCTATGTTTTAATTCCATGCAATCATTTGTCTTGTGTCCCTTATTGTTATGGAAGTTACAATAATCTACGTCATTCCACCATGGTGGTTTGACTTTTGGATCCCAAAATTATACTTCTTGTGTAGTGATAAAACCACTTGCAACAAGTTCCCTCATTGTTGATTCTAGTGTTTGGCCTAATGGTGTGGATCGACAACGGTTTGATGATTTTTGATACATTTGTGGTTTTGATTCTCCATTGTTTAGATTATTGTTTTGATTGATATTTGACTTAATGTTTTGATCACTATTTTGTTTTTTCTTTGTAGTAGAGGTTGTCAAATTAAAAATTGGCTTTGCATTTTTAAGTCATTTGTAGTTTTGTTGATCTCAGTATTTGTATTCTTTTGACAGAATTTAGGTTTGTCGTTGTTGGTATATTGATTTGAGGAGTTGGTGTTGTTTGATTTTTCATTGTAGTGTTTGATCACCCCTCATTTGACTAAGGCTTCTTCTATTTTAAGGCCATTTTCAATCACTTTTTCAAATGTTGGAGGACATTGTAATTTGAGCCTATACCTCATTTCATCAGTCAAGTTATCAATGAATAACTCCATTTTTTCTTCCTTAGGTATGGGGCAAGGATACCTAGCAAATAGTCTTCGCCATCACTATAAAAAGGACAGGAATGTCTCACTATTTTTTTTCTTCATGGGTATGTGCAAGATCATCATGGAAAAAATAGGCCCTTAAGTGGCAACAAAATTCAAAAAATCAGAATTAGGAAACTTGACATAAACAAATGAATAATTTATCTATATTATTTCAAAAATATGTAACAATAGAATCTTTATAAAATTGAATGTAGTTTCTAATCTATTAGGTTTATTTCAAAAGAAAAAAAATCTATTTGGTGAAAATTTGAAATTTCAATGGAGTAGTACTGAAATTTCAATGGAGTAGTACTAAAATTTCAAGGAAAAAATAAGAAGTAGGTGTTTGTCTAACCACCCTAACCACAATAAAATGATACTTATTTTTTATAATATTTTAGATATAAGTAGATGACTCATGTCCCGATGTAATGCATATTTTTTGTAATTTTTTTTCAATTAAATAATTAATTATGAATTTTCTTACACAACTTTTAAAAAATATAAAAACTCGTATGTCTTACCACCTTAACTTGGTCAAAACTTCATGAAATTCAATTTTTATTTATTTTAATCCTATAGTATGCGAAGCATAGAATGTGACTCATGTTTCAAATTCAAAAAACATGATACCATTTGAAAGCCATAGATGTTTTTCAATCAGCCTATCAAATAGAAAATGAATAATAATTATTTATTAAATTCAAAGTAGAGCATAATTTATATTGGTGGAAAGCTGAGAATCTCCTTTAAAAACCCTTTTCATTTCATCAATTTTGGGTAAAAACTAAATCGTCAGCCACATGGCCCATCATATCACTTACATATCACCACTTTTTGGCTCATCATTATCTTGCACATACCCTCATGTTATAGAGGTCCTTTATCGTGACATCATGTTGGATTTTAAAATAATATTGTGATATGAACCTATTGACGAGCTCTTCAAAAGTGTGTATTCTTGGTTGTAGTTTGGAAAACCACTCCATGCACTGACCTCCTAAGCTTCTTGGGAATAATCTCATTAGGTAAGTTTATTCCTGCGAAAACTCTAAGATCATGATTCTAAATTCCCATGCATGGTCAATTGGGTCTGTCTTACCATTATATTTGTCATATTTTGGGAATTCTTAGTGTCTAGGGAATGGTATCATATCCACAATTGGGTTAAAAGGATAAGGACAAATGTCCTGTAATGCATACCTTTTCGTGTTTCCCCTTTTCATATTTTGAATTTGTTGTTGCAAGTTTTTCATTTTTTGTGTTAGGGCCACAACTTGATCTGTGTTTAGTATATGTTGTGGTATTTCAGTTTCATTTGCTCTAGGTGATTCTTTTAAGCGATTGACATCGAAGGATTTGGGAAGTTTGGAACCTAATTTAGCTAGCATTAGTAGATATTTCTCCATGTCTTGCTCTAAGTTCTTTTCCATGAATTTATGGAATTTTGGGTCCTATTCCGCTGCTTGTATTTATTTTGTTGTTATTTCATTTGTGTCATTTTGATGAAGTCTACTCCAAGGGTTTTCTTCGACCATGATGTTTTATTTTTCAGTTTCTTTTTCTTTAAATTTTTGTCTTTGTGATCTCATCAAAATTGGCATATGAGTGTTTGTTACTTTCACTAATTTTTGATCTTCTATGTTTGGATTAGTGTCAATTGGATTTTAACAAATTCAAATAGAATGATATATTATATTGATGAGACCAAGTTAAAAATCTGATATTGTGTTTCGTTTCGTGATTGTAGGATGTCAAAATCTTGATGAGGAAACTTAACTCAATAATCAAGATTTGTGTTTTGATAATCGGACACTTTGTAGTTTACAAGATCTGGGTTTTAGTTGAAAATAATTTTTGACTTGTAAAAACCTATTTTGTTTCAGGTCTAAGACACTGTCCCGACTGAGAAGATGTTTCTGTCTAATAAAAATTTGAGCTTTAGATGTCAACAAGTCTGACTGATATGTTTGGAATCTCTCTATTTCTTTTGGTTTTTGGAAGTGTTAAAAAAAAGTTTGGAAGTGCTAAAATAGGGTGCAGAAGTGTTATTTTGTTGAAGTGCTAGAACAGAGTTTAGAAGAACTAAAATAGTTTTTCGAAGTGCTATTTTGCAGAAGCGCTAAAATAGATGTCAGAAGCGCTGAAACAGAGGGTGTAAGAGCTAGTTTGGATTTAGAAGTGTTAAAACAGACCTCAGAAGCATTAAAACAGACCTTAGAAGTGCTAAAATAGACCTTAGAACACTAAGACAGAATGTGGAAGCATTACTTTTGGTTTCAATGATTTTATCTCATTTTTTTTTTCATGAAGAGATTGTTTTTCAAGAATTTTGATTTTGACAAAATATATCCACTAGTAACTTTCTGATGTTGGATGATAAGCCTAAAGATTTTGTGTTTCTTTATTGCAAAATTTGATCGGGCCTAGTGGAGTATTCTATCATTGATTGTGGGATGGAGGACTAATGAATGGGTTGACTATGATTATGATTTTGTGTAAGAGCTCTTCTTTGAAAACAAACTTGTGAATAAAGAGGCTTTAAGGTGTAATCACCATTATAACCCCTAGTGAAATCATAATACCTATGTATGAAATTTCTATGATGAAGCAATATTTTTCTAATCTGATACAAGAAACGTCTTCTTCTCAAAATATTTTGGTAAATAATTGGTTTCTTTGGTTTCTTGATTTTGATGGATTTCTTGACAAAAATTTTGGATTTCCAATCTCTAATCATGATTTTTTCTAGGTGATTTTGTTTGACTCTTTTTGATGTTTTTTTTTTGTTGAATGATATTTACTTGAATTAAATGATTTGAGAACACGACAAGAAATTGTAGGACAATTGTTTTTAATCCTAGAATCTAAACAAATAGTGTATGTTCAAGAACCATGAATGGTCCTTATTGATTTTCACTAGTTTGTTTTAACAAAGATACACTTTAGAAAAACTCACTATTAAAGTCAAAAAGGTCATCATTATACTCAACAACCCACATCTTAAAATTGTGTTGACTCACACAACCATGTCACCCCCTAGAGGGAGCTCATATTTTTGTTGCTTCCAAGCATGTACTCAAAGTTATATTTCTCATCCCTTGAGAAAATGGTCCTTGGAAATTATATGGTGAGTGTCTTGGGGGCAGATTCTTCCCTCTCCTTGCATTGCAAGTATTACAATGTCTGGTTACTGACTCAGCTGGATACTATACTATGGTTCTTAGATAGGGTTTTTGTATGGAGTGACAAATGATAAAATCCCTCAGGAGACCTCCCAATCTTTAGAACAAATATTTTGGGGATGGTTATCTTTCACACTTCCATCAAGTTGGACTTTCATCAACAACTCACTTTTAATTATAGTGGGTTGGAATCCTTGGCTTTAGGCATTCCCACTTAGGTTGTTCCCGTAGGGTGAGTAAATTTTCCCACAACGGTAAGCCTTCTAAAGGATTTAATAAAAGCGTAAATTGCAAGAAAATAAAGGATGATTTTGGTGTTTTGATCACCTATTTAAGGGGAGAGCATAAGCCTATTCACCACAAGAACAACAAATATTGATTAAGCCCAAAGAACAATGCGCTAATCTAAGTGAATATGTTGCTTCACAAAATCAGGATACTTTATTTAACTAAAGAAAAAAAATATGATGACTATCCTAGGATTGGTATATTTGAATTAAGTGTCCACCCTAGGATTGATTCCTTTTAGTCCAAAACCATAACATTTTGGCCGTGGTCATGTCGGATCCAGAGAAAAAAAGAAAATATAGAAGCATTGAAATAGAGTTTCGAAGCGTTGAAATAAAAATTAGAAGCACTATAGTTTAGATCAGAAGTGCTACAAATTATTTCAGAAGCACCATAAAATTTTCCTAAAGCGTTATAGAAATTTTGAGAACAGAGACCAACTGTGTCGCGAAAGTTTGGTCGATGCGCCAAAACAGGCCGTGGAAGCGCTATAGTTTCCCTTTTAGAAGTGCTAAAATAGATGTTTGAAGTGCTATAGCTTATGCTGAAGCGTTGAAATAGATTTTGGAAGCGCTGAAGTTTTCCTCAACAACACTATAGTTTTCGTCAGAAGTGCCAAAAAACTCTCATTCGTGCTAAAATAAACACACCAAAATCCTGTACGACACTTTTCCAAGAAAAATTATGAAACATGGGGTTATGTCCCACAATGGGTGCCAAATTGTAAGTGTGAAATAAGTAAGATTAAAATAACTAAAAATAATTCTTAATATGACATTATATCAATGAATTTAATCAATAATTAAGCTATTAAAAACCAAAAATCCATTGAAAGCATCATATTGCTCTCTATCTCCAAAGATTTATTAAACCACTATGGCTCTCAGATCATGTAAGCACTATTACTGTTAAAATGACAATTTGGAGAACAAGAAGTTGTCAAAATTCAGAAAACTAATCCTATAAGATTATATTATAAACTAAATTGACATGAAACTCATGAATGAAAGCTACAGTAAAACTGAGATGTAGCCATGATTATGATTTCCACGTATGCTATGATGCTATTGCTATTTCTATGATGCTTGATTTCTCTATTGCTTAATTTCTATTTCTTGTAGAGTAAAATTGCACAAAGTTGGGATCCATTTCCTATGGAGAAAGGTTGTATTTATAGATTTCTCGGTAGCACATTTGCACAAGGGCAGCAAATAGAGGCCTAGATTCAATCTGAAGGATTGAATGGTGAGATATGTAGAAGTTGGAGAAGATTTTGCGACTAGTTCCTACCCATGAAAACACCAGGCAAGATGATAGGAAGAATTGATGGAATAGGATGGAGGAGTTGCCTGTAATTTGTCTCCAAATCTTTTCCATGAATACCAGTTGAATTAATTAGATATGAAATATCTAATTTTATTGGTGAGTGAATAAAGGAAAATTTTGTATGCCTTTATTTGAATTTTTGGATTTATTCAAATTTAGCAAAATAAGATATTTTATTAAATAAAATAAATATTTGATATTTGCTTATTTAATAAAAAGGGATATGATAATTAAATAAAAGATTTAGGATATCTTTATTTAATTAAGAGTAAATATGATAAAAATAGAAGAATTAATAGTGAACTTAATATAAATAAATATTTCTATTTATTTATTCAGTAGATAAATTTAATTATGATAATTAAATAAAACAAAGTGAAATTTGCTTATTTAATTAAGACGAAAATAAAAGAACAAAGATTGAAGAATTTAAGATGAACTATATAAATAAATATTTCTATTTATTTTAATAGTAGAGGAAATTAAGGATAATTAATCAAATAAATCATATTTAGTTTTTTTTTAAGTAAAAGGCGTGTCAGCCGACTATTTATTATTATAAAATACAGGTTACAAAATGATTACATAGTTCAAGCTAGAATTATGCTGTCATTTTAGCAAACACAAAATGTCAACTGCTCTATCATAGGTTGACAAGTATAAAATGATGTAATCTATAAGCTTATTCTCCACTCCTGCACATAAACTGGTCTGATGGTGGTAGCTTTGAATCTGCTATGATATTCATATCTAGCAGTGGGGTTCGGTTTCCTCTCATAGCAGTTTGGTCTTGTAGAGAACCTTGAGTTGGGCCACCTGATTGTGCTAATTGCTTTGTTTTGGTGCTCCCTACATCTGCATTTGATTCTTCAGAATGGACATCTCCTTTTTGAATCTGATTTGGAACTTTGGGCAGTGTTATTTGATTGCAGTGATGAGTGAGCAGGAAAGAGATTGCATGATACTTTAGTTCAAAGCTTCTTACCATCTAATTCCCCAATTCAATTTGATACCTATTCAATTCCTTATATAGATATCTTGAGGTGTTGTGTTCCAGTGGAAGTCTCATCCCTGTATATATTTCAAAAGATTATTTTGTGATGCAAAAAGTGTCTTGGAAACAGACCTCCAATGTAAGCCTCTCTTGACTAGAAATCATATTTTTGGATGCTTGTTAACAGTGCATTATCTTGCAAGAAAACTTATTTTATGAAAATTTCTGATATCTTTTGCATATCTTGGAAATTGGGGTTCAAATCTATCACATTACTAACAAAGATAGACACCAAACTGGAGGGAAAAATTAACCTTTGTGCAGATGGTTGTAGAATGTCATCTTCAATGATGTCTAGCACACTTTTAAAGACTGGGGTGCATTCAATATTGAAAATGTAGGATAACTGTTATTTACCCAACCCCTTAGAGAATGGCATTTACCATGCTTGCACTGCAAAGGGAGATCAATGGTTTCTTGGAATGAATTCCATATTTTTTGTGTCCGACTAAAAAATTTATACAGGTTCCTTGGAGTAGCAGATTCTGATGTCGGTCTTGTGGAATATCAATTGTGAAGTATCAGGTCTTTATACAAGTCCCTTGGAGTAGCCAATTCTGATGTCGGTCCCATGGAATATCAGGTCCTAGTGAAGAATCAAGTCTCGTTGTAGTATCTAAACTTTATATAGGTTCCTTGGAGTAGGATATTCCGATGTCGGTCCCATGGAATATCAAGTCATGGTGAAGTATCAGTGTCCCGGTGTAATGACAGTTCCAGTGAGAAATTTGATTCCTCTTTTGAGTTAACAGAGACAAGATATGCGAGCTTTTGTGCCAGCTAAATTTAGAGACCAAAGGCCGATTTATTAGAACCTTTTAGTAAGAAAGCATGAGCACATATGCAAACAATAGGATATCAACCGAGTGGAAGTAAACGTACTTAGTAGCACAAAGAGACATTGTTTGACAATATTAGTAACACTACACAGACCCGCAAAATCTATACCTCTTTACTTCGGTCAATTCATGAATAGTTATGTTGAGAGTGTAATTGTGTTATAGATCATACCTAATTGTCTCGAACTTTCATAGATAAAAAATTCCCTTAGTTAGAGAACCACCAACCTTAACTATGAAGCTGCCATCGAAGACTCTTCATTCCATTTTTTTTCACTGAGAACAAGATGTTTCAATACTATTTAAAGCCACGGGACTGGACATTGTATTAACTATGTTTGAAACTCTGTTGGGGTCCAACATGCTAATCTACCATAACACAGTTGGAAGCAAGTATTATCTCTATAATTATTGATTTTTGATATAACTCCTTTTTATTTTGATTCATATCATATGCCAAATCATCCTTATGTAACTCAACAATTCTTGCAATCTACTGAATACCTGCAAAAAATCGACACTTTTTATTGAAAAAACATACCTTGGCATAAATTTGGAGTTCCAACATGATATTCATGTGAATTGATATCCCCAAGGGTTGGAGCATGTTAAAAGACTTTTCGTCCTGTCAGAACAAACATGTTATGCAAGCTATTTCGTTGTGTGGGTAGGTAAATTGGCATGTTAATCCACGCTCCTATCAAGTAATACATAAGGCAATATATTGATTGATGATGCCAATCCAATGTCGTGTGCTTCTTCATGGGATTGATTTGATTCAGGAAAATGTGGTGTGTTAATTTTGCCTCAGTGTGTTGTAACACTTGAAATTTTTTTGACCATGTGATATATAGTATTAACTTATGGGCTATCTTTATTTTCTTACAAGACTTATGGGTTAGTCAATTATCTCTTTATCAACTATCCTTTGTAATTCTTGGTTCATATTTTGATTATTTTTACCATAGAGTATCTCTTTTTGGTTTTGATCACACCCAAAGTTTGCCAGCTTATCTGCCACCAAGTTGCCTTCTGTGTATACGTGTTTTAATTGTACCCTTCTGAATTTTTCCATCAATAGCCAAACTTGTTCCAACACATATTTGATTTTCCAACACATAATTTTCCTTTCTTTTCATGCATTAACAATGATTAAAGAGTCTCCCCCAATTATCAAATCTTTAATTTGTAAATCCACTTCTAATTGTAAGCCATGGAATAAAGCTTGAGCTAATACAATATTGTTTGTTTCACTAGCTTGTTTTAGTGACTTTGTAGACATTAGATAGCCCCCATGATCTCTTATTTCCATTCCCGCACCTAATAGACCTGGATTCCCACATGACGATCCATCAAAATTTAACTTATAAAAGCCTTCCACAGGCGGAGAGCACTAAATTTTATTTCTATCCACTCTTTTTAATGGATTTTTATGCAAGTTTACCTTAAATGGTAGAATGAATTTGATCCAACTCTTCATGGAAGTTGAGTCCCAATCTATAAACAAAGAACTTACATTTTTTCTTTTAAAGACATGTGCATTTGCAATTTCTACTATTGAAAGCTCAATTTTTTGGATAATCTGTTCAATCTGCATTTTTTCATTCCTAAAGATTATTCGATTTCTCTCCCACCAAATGGACCATAGAACAACCGATGGAATTACCCTCCAAATGCATGTGAATAGTGAAGATTTATACATTACTGGCCAGCTTGTAAAAAGATCCCATATATCATATGGAATTGGCGCATACCAATTTAACTTTTGGTTAATAAGAGACCAACATTGGAAGGCAAAAGGGCAATGTATAAATAAATTATTTATTTCTTCTTTTTCATTTTCACACAAAACACAGTTGAATTGAGTTGCTATACCAAATTTTACTAGCCTGTCACTTGTTAAGATCCTTTTTTTAATAGCCAACCAGGAGAAAAAACTAGCTTTTGGTAGTACTGATGGATCCCAACAAAATGACAATGCTCTTTGAGGGGGAACTACAATAGATTGACTTGATATTGCCTTGTAACTAGAGTTTACTTCATAGCTTCTAAACTGTGATGGTGCCCATAAACTAGCCTTTGGTAGTACTGATGGATCCCAAAAAAATGGCAATGCTCTTTGAGGGGGAACTACAACATATTGACTTGATATTGCCTTGTAACCAGAGTTTACTTCATAGCTTCTAGACTATGATGGTGCCCATAACAATTTGTCCATGCTTTCTGAGTAAAATGTTGTTTGTTGCTCTAGAATGCCTTTTAACTCTTGCTTTTGAACCACTAGACAAACCAACTGTGAGAAGTCTTTCCACATAACCTTCCTAGTGCTATTCTCTATGCTATGAAAATAGTCACTGAATTTAACCCCCCACTCTATTTTAAGAAGCATTTTGATCTCATTTAAATTATATGACAATTGTATTGGTGGATGCCCTCCCCAAGAATCTTCACAGAATTTTTCCTTTGACCCATCATGAATTTCCCAAGTGAGGTATGGAAAAATTAATTTTCCACATGAAATTAAGAAATTCCACATTGTTGATCCTAGTGGAGGGTTTGAAGCTGTAAATATTCTTTCTGGTTTTGAATTATCTAGGTACTTAGCTTGCATAATCTTACATTGTTTTGACTGCGATTTGACATACATTTGTCATACAATTTTTGCCCCTAAAGCCTAATTTCTATTCATTAAATCATGAACACCAACCCCCCCTTTTGAATTCTCAACACACAAATTTTGAAGTGAAATAAGAGAGATTTTCTTTTTATCATCAACATTTCCTTTCCATAAAAAATCCCTAATTATCCTCTGAATTATCAGTACTACTGATTTTGGAGCCTTTAACACAGACATAAAATAATTAAGAATGACAACAATTACTGATTTTATCAAAATAATTCTACCTAATAGAGACAACCATCTACCCTTCCAAGAGGCTATCCATTTCTAGATTCTTTGAATAATGGACAACTAGTATGATTTTTTGTTTTCTCCAAAAAAGAATGGGATTCCAAGGTATTTGCAAGGTAAATCCGCTTGTGTGAAACCAAGGATCTTAATAATTTTCTTATGAAGATCTGTCTTGGTGTGGAATGTATATATCTTTGATTTGTCAGCATTTATTTTTTGACCTGACACTTTTGAATACTTGTCTAGAACATATTTCATCTACATAGCTTCTTGAATCTTGGCGGCACCAAATAGTAATGTATCATTAGCAAACAAAGAATGTGTTACAGTGAGATGGGATTGAGGAATTGTAATACCTTTCCACTTTCCTTGGGACTGAGATTTCTTCATTGTTCTGCTAAGAGCTTCTTCTAGTACTATAAATAGGAAAGGTGATAGAGGGTCTCCTTGCCTCACCCCTTGAGTGGAACTGAAAAAACCTGAAGATGTGCGATTAATTAGTACTGAAGATTTTGCTCCTTTTAAGCATGATAGCACCCATTTACACCATTTTTTCTAAAAATCCAAACTTTCTCAGAACTTGCATTAAAAAAACCCAATTTACTTTATCATAAGCTTTCATCATGTCAAGCTTAATAATGAAAGAATGAATTTTATACTCCATTATAGAATGTAAAACTTCATGATCCACCAATACACCCTCCACTGTTTCTCTGTCTGGTACAAAACCTCCTTGTTCTTATGATATTATTTTTGGGATAAGAGGGACTAGACAAAGATAAATTGCTTTAGTAAAAATCTTATAAATTGTGTTACACAAAGATATAGGTCATAACTCAGAAAAAGATAAATGCTCTTTTACTTTTGGGATTAGAGCAATGTGAGTCACATTAAACTGTTTTAGCATTTTAGAGGAGGTTCGAGACTCTTCCAAAGCTTTTAGCAGTTCACCTCCTATGAAATCCCAACTTTTTGGGAACAAAAGGGTTGTGAAGCCATCTACTCCGAGTGCCTTGTCAGCTTGAAGAGAGAAAACAACCACTTTTACTTCCTCAAAAGTAAAAGGTTTCTTAAGATGAGCATTATCTTGTTCAGTAACTAATGTTGGAATCGATTGCAGCAATTCATCAGTGTCAGAGTTTTGAGAATCTGAGTGTTGATTAGAAGAGGATAATAAATTTGAAAAGAAATTAATGCCCTCCCTCTGGATTTCACTTTCACTATTTAACCAATTACCCGAAGAAGTTTCCTTGATTCAGAACACTGAATTTCTAGCTTTTTTTACCTTAGTTGACATGTGAAATTTTTTTGTATTTTTATCACCCTCTTTAAGCCACAACTCTTGTGACTTTTGACACCAATATAACTCTTCTCATGCTACTAACTCTTCCCACTCTACCTGTAAAGATTTATGCTGATCAAAATTTTGTGGGGTTAAACCATGACTTATGATCACATCATTTACAATCAACAATTGCTTTGACACTGTTTATTTTTGATGAAAGATGTTCTTGAAATCATGTATGTTCCAGTGTTTTATTTGTCCTTTCAAAAACTGCATTTTTTTACAAAACCTATACATAATGGAACCTGTCACATACGAAGCTTGCGACCACCATTTTTTGAGGAGTGGCAAGAAATCACTGTGCCTAAACCACATTGATTCAAATTTAAATGAAGTAGACCATTTTTTTGGAGATTAGGAAGCTTCAATATTTAATAAGATGGGAAAATGATTTGAACCAAGCCAGGAAAAAATTTGTGACACATATGCAAACTTATCAACTAACCAGTCTCAAGAGACTAGAAATCTATCTAGTCTTACTGCAATTTGTAGAAATTACCGCCTTTTATTTGTCCATGTGTATAAGCCTTTTTTCTGGCGTGACATCTAAAAGTGCATTATTATGAATGAACATGCTAAAATATTCAACTAACTTACGAGGTAAAATAATACCTCCTTTCTTTTCATTTTGAGATAGTATAACATTAAAGTCACCTCCTAAGATAATTTTTTCTCTCCCAAATTGAAGAAAAATAAGCTCAATTTCTTTCCAAATTTTTAACTTGCCTACAGATGAATTTGGTGCATAGACATTTATCAAAAGGAATGTTAAGTCAAAATAAGTAACTCGCACCAGTTGCCAATGTAGGGTGGTAGAAATGGTCTCCACCTAAACTATTTGAGAATTCCAAATAATTCAAAGACCACCCGAGGCACCTTGAGCTATTGAGTGGTAACAATTCCAGTTACACCACTTAGCAACTATGCTTTCATAGTTTTCTTTAGATAATTTTTTTTCTTGCAAGAGAACTATATCAGCCCTATAAGAATAGATTTTTTGTTTAACCTGGGCTCTTTTGTTAGGGGCGTTTAGGCCCCTAACATTCCAAGAGATGATCTTCATAATGATTAAGGAGAGCATCCTGCTCCCCTCAATCTTTTCTTTATGTTACCATCTAAGGTTAACTACATTCTTGAATCAATTTATTCTTGCAATTTTACTGCATTTGATTTTCTCCCTCTCTTAGCTGGAGATTTAACTAGAGTGCAAGAAATAGGTGTTTGACTAATAGAAATTTGTTTTGAAAAATCAAACCCAGACCCCAATACTTCCTCATGAGCAATATTTTCAAGAATTATTTTTTCTACTACCTCTTTAACATGTAATTCTTTTCCTTCATCTTTAATTACCTCTTCTGCAATTTCATCAAAAATATTTGAGCCTACCATATTTAGTAAACTATCTACCCAGAACTTTAAATTATCCTGATCATTCATAGATTCTAAATAATTTAAAACCAAATTTTCCTTGAAAATTGAAGATTGGGAAGGTAGAACCAAGTCAGGAACAAATGCAGTAACCTGCTGCTTGTTGGAATTTTGAATCTGAGGATTTTCCCATAATAAATTAAAGACAATCCCATCTAATTGTTGCTTACTACATAATGTAATATTAGAAGTATATAAGCATAATGATTTTTCCTAGGGCCAAAATTTTGAGTTGGAATGCCAACCTTTAGGAAAATTTATAAAAATTTTGAGTTCCCTACCATGACGTAGCAACCCAAAAATCCGTTTCAAGGAGTGATGAGAGGATAAATTTGACATGGCAGAATGCTTATGCACTATTGAATTACTCTTGGTAACCTCTACATCATTACATGACAAATCCTTTTGAACAGTGATACCTTGTAAATCTGGTGAATTTTTTTGATCAGATGGGATGAGATCTAGACTGCAAGCTTGTGGCAAAATGTGATAAGATAATGTTGAATTTCCTTGAGTGACAATGTTTTGTGAGCAGTGTCCTGAAGAATGACCCAAGAGGTGACAAGAAAGACAAAAATTATGAGAGTTTTCAATAATAATGACAGTTTGTAAGTTCCATTTGTAGAATGAACTGAAATTATAGAAGGTAAAGGACTCTGAAAATCTAACAAAACACAAACTCTAACTATCTTTCCTGGACTTTTAAAAAATTCCATATCTAGAGAGGCAAAAGAACCAAGCTTGTTAGCTATTATTTCCACTAGAGGTGGTTCCTTGTACTCTAGAGGTAAAGAAGGAAGTTGAACCCAAAAAGGAATAGATTGCATCACCGCATTTTGGGGATTGAAATTGGGAACCCAAGCTTGAATAAATAAACCATTACCTTCAAAAACCCAAGCCTTTTCACCAAGGATTAGATTCCTCTATTTTTTGAAGAAAAGAAACAAATGAAAAAACTAGAACCCTAATCTATGTAAAACACTTGATTTGCCCCATCCCAATCATTGAAAACTAGATCTTTCAAAAAATCTATATCAGGTAGATAGTTCCAAAATTTGCAGATAAGTGTGTGATCCTTAAGATCCTGAATCTGAATATCTAAGAACTTTGCAGAAAATGAAATATTGAATGCATCATCTGAACCAGAAGGATTCAAAAAATGAGTGGGCGATTTTTCTTTACGAATCCACTTCATACCTTTTAAATCCTTATTTGTTCTTTGATTCACATTTTGCATGAAGTTATTTGAAATAGGAACATTCAAACCAGATTGCTTTAAAGGGTTCGACCTTAACTTAGAAGGGATCGTGTTATGAACTTCTTGAATACGATTTCTTGCTTGAGGCTTAAGAAGCAGATTTTTTAGGAATGTAGCAGGTGATTGTTCTAAACGGCTTCTATTACACTAAGCATTCTTCAATTGAAGATGCAAAACTCGATAACAATCCACATGAATACAAGCAATATTATTGGGAAATGAATTAGGCATATCCACCATAGAATATAATGCTTCAAATTTGGATCTGATACGATTTGAATCTTTTGGATTGAAGGGAGCTTGACAAGAAATCATAATGTTGTTAGGAAAAGAACTAGGAGGCTTTCGGTCTGAAACCACATTGGCCCAGGATCTAGTTTCTCCATCAGTATCAGATTGCTTGTCAGAGTAAGAATCTGAATGGAAAATGTCAAAAGGACTTTGCCTCGCCCTGTCGAGGGTTTTTGAATATAGGAATCGTCTTTTTGTTGAAGGAAAATGAATGCCAGGGGACCATGGTTGTGGCCTAGGAAGAGATCTAGAAGGTGCAGCTGATGAGGAATACTTGGATTGCCTATTACCATACAAGACAGGGGAAAAGGGAGTCGAAGGCTTACCAGAACGGGAAGATTTTTTTTTTAAATTACCGTTCCACCATGAACTGTAGCTCTGAAACGTGTAGTCCGAATTTCTCCTCTCCATTAATCTTTTTCAAAAAATATAAATCATATTTAATTAATTAGATTCTCCAGACCATTTTTAGGTGTATACATAAAGTAAAAATTTATATAAAATATTTTTACATATATATGTGTGTTTAAATGTAATTTAAGATCTAATCTATAAAAGGAAATAAAATTAAAAAATTAAAAAAATGGAATGAGAAAAATTTAAATATATTTTTAAAAGTATATCTTTTTATTTAAATATTTGTATTGATACTTAAATAATAAATTTTAATAAATATGATTGTTAATTATATAATTTAATATATTAAAATTTCTTAATTTATTGTCAGAAGTAGAATTTGATATCATATAAATAGAAGTATAATATAATATATAAAATAAATACATAAATAATTTATCTATTGTATATCATAATAAATTTATGTATAATCAAATTTTAATATAAATGTAATAAATAATAGCATAATATATATACTGTATAAGAAATAATATGTAAATAATAATTTATAATATGTAACCACCCCAAACCTAACCATTTAAATTGACACCCTTGTGGTTGTCGTTAATGTTGGCAGTTACAAATGATTTTCCAAATGGTTTTTAATGGATTTGATATCTTTGTTTTACATTCATTCAAAGAAATGTGAAAACATCACCACTCTTTCTTTGCAAATTCAACGATGTAAATTTCTCAACGCCAAGATTTGTACCAATAGGGGACTCCTTCAATCCAATCCATTATCATTTTTTTCCAAATTATCCTTCTCTCCACATGTAGAAGAATGTCTATGGTGAAGCTTCCACAAGACCAAACGAGCTTCCTTTTCATTATTACGATGCTCATATACTAGAGCGGTTCAGTTTCTTTGCAGACGGGAACACCAACAATGAAGCAACTCACTAATGGGTATGTACTACAAATTCCCTATATTTTCCTTGCATGTATGGTTGACAATAGCTAATATACTTGATCTTTTCTCACTTATCTAATCTCAGGTAGAATTGTCCACCAAAATCTATGTAAAAAGAGCCCAACTGGATAAAGTGGTCCCAGAATATTGGAGGGTGTAGTAACTATCTTTCAATTCATTATTTCTTTTATAGTTTAAAGTTCGTGAATATAGTGGCATTTAATCCTGAGTCATTTCTAGTGGCCTTCTTATCAAATTATGAATTTACATGTCACACTCTTTAACCAGTGACTTGGGACAAATATTTTTTTATCATGCCCAAAATCCATTTTGAGCCTGAAATTTGTTTTTCTTTAAACAAAAGTTCACACCACCAAATAATTGTGCTAGACGCCAACTTTACTTTCTATAATAGGAAAGATATTTGTGTCTATAAATTCTATTCATAGGCCTGAGTAAGTGAAGTTTTTATTTCAACTTCTCATTATGATAGTTCTTCCAAATGCATGCATGCATGATAGGGTAACGTATAATTTGATGTCTGAAGGTAGTGGAGGCTCTTATAATAAAGTGCTCAATATTCCTCCACTTTTTTTTGAGTTTCCTTTAGACCACATCGCTGCAAGAAAGAAGAAGCGCAAGTTTAGAGAGTATCACAAAGGAGGGCACAGTCAAAACCAATTCTAATCTAGGGAGAAAAAGTGAAGAATAACTAATACCTAAGATTACAAAACAGGAAGCACCTACAAACATAGGCTCAGAGCATGCAGAGAAAAAAAATGGAGCAGAGAGATTCGAGATTGTTGGGTAAATTTGAGAGGAAGAATGTTAAGGAAAGGAAATTTTAATTGCAAAGAAAGTAAGGGTTGTATTCTTTGAATATTATGCAATTCTTAGAAGGTTGGAGCAATAGGAGGAGGCAGAGGGCTATGCTATTTCAGCATAGATCAAGGCCAGGCTATATAAGAGAGTTGTGGAATTCTCAAAACCATGCATGCACAACAAGGAATGAAGGATGTCACAACCTTACCTTCATAGATTGTTGAGAATGTGGATTTCTATGTGGATGCATCTATAAGTGGGAACACAAGAAATTTTATAAGGAAAAATTCTAGACCAAAGATGTGTGTCCAATATGTTCTATATGATCACCATGAGTTTTATGAGGTAAGCATGAATAGGATTATTTCACCATACTCATTATTCTTTTTTTTTCTTTGATGTTGAGATTGCATAACAAAATAGTTGTAGTTGCTTCCTCAAAGTTAATTTGAAAGGATTTCCATTGAAAAATTTATTGTTTTGTTTTTCAATTTACCTATTCATGCTAAGCTTTTCTGCATTGTGCAACTGTTAGCCACAACCTAAACTATTCCTAGTGAATTATAGCCAATTTGAGTTTTTGATTAATTCTTGAAGCGAGCTAATATGGTGGATTTCTAAATTGGTATATGTTTTGATTCAATTTCAATTGATTTTCAATAAAATATTGGATTCAAATTCTTACTTTCTCCTTGCCAGGACATTTTTGTCACCACCTCATTTTGTGTGCCCCATTTTGGTGTCCTAGGTGGTTAGCGTGCTTCTGAAATTTCATCTTAGGTTGACCATGTTTCACCCCCTCTAACTTTGCTAAGTCTTGTATCCTCTCAGAGTTCCTTTGGCACTTTCCTTTCTGTAGGTGGTCGTGGGACCCTTCGAACCTGGTTCACCAGGTTTCCCCTGCCGAATTTCCTTGTTGGATTTTCTCTTTCAATGACCTTTGGCCTGTGTCCTTTCGGTGTTTGTGGCCCGGATTCCTCATTTTTGTTTGGAAAAAATTATACTGAAACCAACCGTCTGTCATGCTCTTTGGGCCCGGTTCTCTGGGTATAAATAATCCTCCTGATATGTCATTTTGACATGACAAGAAGTTCAAGAGACTACATCGACCCTCTAGCCTTCACCACCTTCGTGCTCGAGACCTCTCTTCGTCATTCCTTGTGGATTGTGCAACGTCATTCAATGGGCTCGTGAGGTATGTTCACCATCTAACCACTTGTTACATTTTTCATGATTTAATGCTTGAGTAATGGGTAAAAGGGGTTGAAGTTATATGAATTTGATAAAAGAACAAAGGTGCTACAAAACCCATGTCATAAAATATTAATAAAATCCCTCATAACCCCTAAAAATGAAGCATGAAATTCCATCTTTTAGGCTTCATTCTTTGTAAAGAGCGATTGCGCCCTTCAGGCATGAAACTTCTCCCTACCGATTGGCAAGTAAATGAAACATAACTCCAATGCAGCAAAGTGCCTTGCGGGTTCGAGATCCTGAAACTCCACCTTCAGAAGGTTGTGTCTCATTTTTCATCGTGAACGATGTTCTCACAACACCTACCCGAGCCTCAGATCTCATCCTTTTTCTCTCCATTGGATTTGCTAAATAAAATGAACACATCTGAGTTTCAATTGGGTTTTGATTCATGGACCTTCATTTGTGGACCATCGTTTCCATTTCATCATTCTTAACGACCATCACAGGACTACCTCCTGACCCCTGGACCCTGGACTACCTAGTTAGATAACGTTCTCTTCACCGTCACTGGGCCCTGACCACTAGACTTCCGTCGTAAGGACTCCTTCCCATTTTGGTCATCCCAAATAGAAAGCTCAAACCGACCTTTCAGCCTCCGAACCCCAATTCCCCGCTCACCGTCGGCCTTCAACGAATAAGCAAAAGGCGAAATCCATTCCTGGGTCCGATCCGTCGGATTGTTCCCACCAAACTTTCGTCTATGGCCCACCATTTCTCATAGCCATCCTGTTATACCTTGCATAACCACCCATTCTTTTTCCTTGGTCAAAATGGGTCCCCCTTTATGTTTTTGTCCTTCGTTGTTTTTCAAACAAAGTTTGGAGTCTTTCTTGTCCAACACTTTGTTTTTCTTTAGTTTATTCTGTCGAAACCAGAGCCAGAACCGAATTGCGTTTTGAAATTTGTTTCAAAGATCTATTTGATCCCCATCCCAATAGTCTTCTTTTGGCCTTTTTTTTTTTGTCTTTGTGTTTGTCGGAGCCGGAGTGGAAGTTAACTCTAGATTTATTCCAAGTTTCAAAATCAAATCCCGTTTCGCCTCCGCTTTTTTTTGGACTTTTGTTTAGACTTAGGTGTTGTGTTAGATTTTCTTGTTTCGGTTTTTGTTTTTATTTTCGTTATTTATTTCGCTTTCTTCTTTGTCGGTCGAACCAGACCTGGAACGAGAACCAATTTGGAAAAATTGCCCAAGTTTCTAAATCAATTTTCATTCTAATTTTGCTTCGGACGTGGTCAGTGACTTTAGTGAAGTCGCACAGCACTAATGTGCCAGTTCCTTCTGCAGTTCCAATTCTACTTTGCCACATTTATGGCATTAATTACAGGAGCTCTGCATGTATGAATCTGTGAATTTTTACCTTAAATAAAGATTAGCTAGTAGTTATCATTATTGTTAAAAGATCAAAGAGTGAACTAGAGTTGCAGTGGAGCATTTGTGTGTGTGAGTCAATCGAAAGGGAGACAATTACGCACAGATTTCTTCAAGGGATTAACCCATTTATTTGTGTTCGAGGTAGGGTTTTATGTTCTCCTCGTTTGTTTCGTTTCACATTTTTTTGTGTTTTTTCGATCGTTGGTTTTGTGCGAATTCGTGATTCTCGATTTTGCAGTGAGTTCAAGTGTTTCATTTTCTTTCTCTTTTGTTTAGTTTTTGTATTTGCTTTTTTGGTTTTGTTTCTTGTTTTTTTTTGTTTTTAACACAGTCGTTTTCACATTTTAATCATGATCATATTGAGGTGCCCTAGTTTTTAAATGCATATATTAGTTACTTTTTTACTTTGGTAGGGTTTGGTCTATTATGGTTTTTACTTGAAAAATCATGTTGCACATCGAATCTATTTAGTTTAAATGGCATTAGATCCGTGCCCTAAATATTTGAAATCAAGGGTTTGTGGTTTATGACTTTGACGTGTTCTTGTTTTTAATATGACGCCCTAATTATTTCAGTTGCCTCTCAGTCATATGTGAGTGGTCTTGTATAGGTTATTTTTAAGCCCCTTTCATTTTGATATGACCTAGTCCTTAGATGATGATGTCATTTATCAGTTCAGTTAAAATCTCTTATTACATCATGATTATTTTAGGCGGAAGCAAGATCATAATTGAGTTAGACTTTGAACCATGTTTTGTAATAAGTATCGATTCCATTTCCATCCCATCCCTGAATCTGCTTACAATTAGAAGCAGGCTCTCAAAATAATGGTGACCTAGGAGGAAGCGGAAGCAGAACCGAAACTGAATGTAAAATTAGAAAATCTTCATGGAACCAAGTCATTTTTCGTTCTGATTCTGATTCCGGTTCCCATTCCAATTCTAAATCTATCTTGGCTTGTTATTACTATAATCTCAATAACAATTTTGGCTCTGATCTTGACAGTGTTGTTAAAAAGATACTATTTAGAGTTTTTTATGCCTGGTTCCACCTCTGGTATATATATAAAGGGTAATATTTTAAAGCATAGGTTGTTATGTTTGCTCAAGGATCTAATTTGAAGTTATATTGCAGGAAGCTAAAAAAAATTAGGAGTATCAGGAGAAGCTTCCCAAAGGAATCAACTTGCAAACACTTCAAAGTCATCAACTAAGCCTAAGAAGATTAAGCCGAAGTAGTTGCCTTATACCTTGAGGTATAACCATAGGGGTCTTGTCGTCACTGTTAGCAAAGTGGAATATGATTGGTCTGATGTAACTGACACCAATCTAGGCCCATTCAATTTTGAGGATTTATATTTAGAAACATTCACTAAGGATGTAACAGGGAGAATTGGAAGAATATTTGAGTCTGGCTTGGCTCACACCACTATATTTCCTCTATCCATACAATGCCCAGAATTTATTACGATAGAAGCAGGAGCTTACTATCCGGCCACTAGACAATATATGTATTCATAGGACAATGTGATCATAGATCTAACTCCTCAAATGTTTTAGCACATTCTCAATGTCCCTGATCCAAAGAACTTGGTATATTTGAATGAGGAAAATTCTTTGGATATATATGGCAAACACAAGGAGGCTAATAAGGCTCACTTGAACAAGAAGTGGTTGAGAACAAAGAATAAGTCTCTGACAAAGCTCCATGATCAACCAAAGAGGAAAAAATTTTACAAGGAGGTACCAGACCTAATAATGATGTTGTCTAGAGCCTTTGGGAAGAGGGATGCATTTCATTTTAAGGAATGGATGTTTCCTTTCATTCAGAAAATCTTTAATGGCAAGCAATAGTTCGATTGGCCTATGATTTTCTCAAATACCATTCATGATTAATTAACCAGAATAAGGGAAACCAAGAGCTTTTTCATGACTTATTATGTTGTCTATGCAGCAACTAGAGGAGGCATCTTTCCAAGTTTGAAGAGTGGGAATATTGGGAGAAGATGATGAACAAAAGAGACTATGGGATCATTATGATCAGCTATCCCTACATGTTTTTGAAACACAATTTAGAAGAGTTAATGATGCATTCTTATATGTAATTATTAACCAACTTAATGGAGATGTGGGATATAGATTGAGCCAGGAAGCCACGGCCTTTATCACAGAATGGGGATTTTGGTATATCCAATACCCCAAGTTCACTTATTTCGAATTGGCAGGATTTGAGGGTCATCCTCACTTACTTTCTGTAGACACCTAAAAATGACTTAGGCCTACAAGCGACATTTTATCACCTTTTTCCCTAGCATAATTATGACATTTTAATTATGTTTCTAACCCACATTCAACTATTAATTAAATAATTCATAATTATTTAATTAATTCATAATCCTTCATTCTTCATGATTATTAAATAAATAAATCTTATTTATTTATTTTAATATGTCACTAATTGTCAAAGTCTTCTAATAATTAAATAAATTCATCAATTTATTTAATTAATCCTTATCATTAAAGTCATCTTGGTTATTAAATTAATATATTTTAAATATATTGATTTAATTCCTAAATCCTCTCTTAATTAAATAAATTCATTTATTTATTTAATTAAGTAATTGTCTCTTAATTAAAATTAAATAATAATTATTAATTATTTAATTGCCTTATGTGACACTTCTATATTTTTAAATAAAGAAAATCATTTAAAAATATCTTCACATAGCTAACCGATTCTTCATTTAGTAATTGATTTCAAAAATCAATTACTTATTATCTCACAAAATCTCTATTTTGAATTAATTTAATTCAAAAGGGAAATATTCCTCTACAAATCAAGTAATTTCTAAAATTACTGATTTTCTAAAATCTCATCCTTTTGTCTTCTGACTTTTACTAATTTCACCTCAACTGTCACATTTAGTCTTGATTTAATTCATTTAATTAAATCTTATTCACACATATGGGTGTCTTGCCCTAACCCTAAATGAGAGTTGTCTTATTGAATCTTGACCTTTGATTTTAGGGCACTTCTCAATCGCTCATCTTGTCTGTCCATTCAAGATTGCATTTTCTATAAAATGACAATCTTGATCTCATTTTCGGGGTCGATCAATCTTATCTCTTGAATCTTTATCATCGATCAATCATTTAATTTATCCTCATTTGACATAGACATTATCACACATTAGGCATATTATATTTAATACTTTGCATAATAGAATTTACTTTCTAGTTTGCATAGTTTATTTCATTAAATCCTTCAAAGGTATTTGCTAAGGCTAGGCATTATAGAATTTGCTCTCAAATCTGAGGGCATCATTTTCATCACAGCAATCTCAAGAAGGTACAATAGAAGTAGCCATGGAGGAAAGAAATGGGTGAGACTGTTCTAGTCTCATTCCATTTTCTTTCATATTCTCCTTTGCATTCCATTGAATGATTTGTTTATTATTGCATGCATGTTCTAACAAGATCTGTTTTGCAGGATTATATTTTAGATCATTACACTTTCAAGGTGTTGTAGCAACAGGATGGTTCCGACGGATTTTTTCTATCAAGCTCTAGGGTTCAATGCCCGATTTTGGTTAAAACACAAGCCAGGTTCCCCATGCAATAGGGTTAATACAATTTCCCACACCTTGTGGGAGCTAAGGTGGTTTGCAGCGAATTGATACATTTAAAGTTGGGTTTGTATACTACTCGAAAGGACTTTGATCCAAAAAAGAAAATGAATTCTTTGTTGGCTTCAGTATTTGACAAGCATTTCAATCTATTACAGGACTTCTGGAGTGATCTTCAGGATGAATATGACCTCAGGAAGAGGAGTTATGAGAGGTTTCATGTTTCACTCATGGTAGAATTCAGAATCAAAGATGATATTCCTAATACATTAATAGATGATGGAGTTGTGTTGGATCCATCATATAAAGCGTTGAACATTGGTACCAAATTTTGGATCCGATAGATTGGGATGGTAAATAGATCATCAACATCAAGAAAATAGGGAGACCGGTCTTGGATAGGAGTATCCACTGGGTTGTTCTAAGAACCAAAAATCCTGAGGGTTCAACTCCTAAGAAAGGGAAGGGATATAAGAGAATCGAGAGGAAATTGCCTCCCAAGGAACCTTTGGAGTTCTTCCCTCCTAATATTGAATAAATCAAGCTTGAAGCCCCTACTCAAGATTTACCTAGGGTGCAAGAGGGGGATGTTTAAATAGGACTCATGGTTTCAACACAAGTAATAGGTGAGTCATCTTCTCAAGTCCCTCTTACGGAGCAACCAGGCGGAGAGATGCCTGAAGGAACTCTTCATGGTATAGTTGAAAGATTAAAAGGAAAAGGATTAGAGCTAGAGATCCATGATGTTGAAATGGACTCTGATGAGGCCTTATTAGAAAGGATGCAAAAGAAAAGATGCCTCTAAAAGAGGAAATTGAGCATGTGTTAACAGAGGAAGATCAATGGGCACTATTTGAGGAAGCCAAGAGAGCTTTAGATGCTAAAGCACATGTAGAAGCAATGGAAAAATAGAAGGTAATAGATGTTAAGGCACAAGCAGATGCCTTACATCAACAACAACAAATAGAAGCCAAGCGAAGAGCTGATGAAATACAGAAAAAGAAAAGGAAAAAGTAGCAGGAGCTCAAGACCAAGCAAGAGAATGATAAGCTAGAATTGGTGCAGAAAATTCATGATCTAGAGGAGGAAAAGGAAAAGCAACAAAGGGAGAGAGAAGCCCTTGTGGCCAAATTGAAGCTTGTTGAAGAGGCCTATAAAGAGAAAGAGGAATAAAAACGTATGCAAAAAGAGAAAGATGTTGAGGAGCTGGCCAAAAAGTTGCAAAAGGAAAAAGAAGGCGTGGAGAGACTTAAGGCATTGGAAGAAGAGAGAAACTGGGTACTCAAGGAGAAGAGGTTAGAAGAGGAAAAAATAAAGAAGGAAGAAGAAGACAAGAGGATACAAGAACAAAAGGATAGGGAGGAAGCTGAAAATCTTGCAAAGAAAAATGTAGAGAAAGAACAACAAGAGGTACAAGAGGTTGATTCTCAACCTAAGGTTAATGTGCAACAACCCTCTACTACTATTGCTTCTTCTTCAACTATAATGACCACTACTCCAAGTGCTCCCACTTGGTTGAAACTTGATCTTCAAAAGAGATCAGTGACACCCTCACAACCTCTCAATTGGGATGATATGATGAAGGAGATTGAAAAGGAAAGACCCAAAATGAAGGCTAAAATCCTGCATTCCTTTAGAGTCACTGAAGAAGGGGAGATTTTTGTTGAATGTGCAATACCAGTGGTGGAAAAGGATATGGGGGATATGCAACTAACTGATTATCAGTTGGGCACAGTTAACTTGGGGAGACCCAAAAGAGATCAACAAATGAACTTGGTAGATGTGGTAGCATCATCCAGCAAATAAAGAATGATGAAGGATAAGTAGAGAAAGGATGAGCTTAAGGCTCAATTGGATCAGCTACACACTTTCTTAAAGAATATTTCTGCTCCGAGGTCACAACAAAGTACCACCATTGAGACACCATTTTTTCTTAGCAAAAGAGAGGTGGATGATTTGGTGCAGATAAGGAGTAAGGCTGAAATGTTGGATAGGTGGATTGACAGGCTTAATCAAGAAATAGGTGAGGTGTTGGGCAGTAGTTTTGAGGTTCACAAGATGAAAGAGGAGTTAATAGAAGAGATGAATCAGTATTCCAAATTATTGGGAGAACAAGAGGAGGAGTATAGAGGATATATCTAGAAGCTAAAAGAGGTTAATAAATTGCTGAATTCCGCTCTTCTGGAGTAGTCAATACTTTAAGAGGAAAACAAATATTTCTTGGAAAAGACCTCCAGTATAATCCGATTTAGATTTGACTTTTTGTATAAACATAGGAATGAAGTTCAAGATTCTAGTAGGGATTTAAATGAACAACTTGAGGAGTTAGAAGCGGTTATTTCTATTATAGTAAATGTTGATATACCGGTAAAGGAAGGCCTACCTTTGAGCCAATTAAAAGAGAAATGGGATGATAGGCTTAAAGAGGTTGTGCGAAAGGGAGATGATGGAGAGGATCTTTTGTTGGATCGGTTGATGGATATTAAAGAAGAGGTAAGGGCAGCTAGAAGGGATTTGACAAAGTTAAAAGAGATGAGAGGATTTGTTGTTGTGGAACTAGAGAGGATCAAGTTTGAAGATAGTTGGATTGATGGACCAGATTTGGATATTCTTCAACAAGTCTTCTCTAGTTATGATGAGTACACTATAGAGAAAACTTTGCATGCATAATTGACAATCTCATGCATGCATGGCTTTATTTTCTTTTCTCTCTTCTTCTCTCCAGTTTATGAGATAATCAATGTGGGAACTAGAGATCAAATTGATCTGAGTTTCCAAGAAGACTTAAATTCCTAAAAAGGTGGATCAAATTTAGATAGGAGGACTTCATGTTTTTGTACATCTATATATATCGGAAGAGTACCATATTTTAAAGGTCGGTTGATGAGAATAAGATTAGCCACCTAATAGTAGCAGATAGATTTTTTTTGTATTTTTTATAGAGATACTTTGTTATTTTATTTACAATTGAATATAAATACAGGTTTTTACAAAATATGATATTGGAATTGAATTTATTGGATAACATTGATGAATTATAGTCTATCTGTATGCCAGTGATTGTGTTGAAGCATAAGTGTTTCTTATGTGATGAAAATCATTAGAAGAAACCAGATTTAAGGATTATTTCATTAGATTATCTATGGATTGAATTTATTCAAAGTCTATTGATCTATGATCTTGGTAATGAATGAGAATGTGTTCTTTTGGAATCTTCAAAATATTTATGATGTGTGATTGTGATGTTAAATTAAGCACCTTAGACGCATGTAATAGTATGGATTGTTCTGTAAATTGCATCATGCTATGGTGTTTTGATATGTGGGAAGAACATTCATTGTTGAAGATATATGTCTAGATATTAGATAAATTTTATTCATTTTTCACTGATGTACGCTCTGATCTATCTTTTTATTTTATTTAAAAACCCCTTTTTGTTAAAGACAGCTTGATGAATCAGTCATTGCTTGCATTCCTTACATGGCGTATAATTGGTACTTAAATCTGCCCCAGGGATCTATTCTGGGTTGGACAGATTTAGAAAATGCATTCATTAATCAATTTTGGATTTATGTGGATCCTGCAATCTTGTATCACCAGTTTTCCACCATAAGAAATGAACATCATGAGCCACTACCTCTATTCAACACTATATTCCAAAGGAGGTTTCGTAGGCTGCAAGATCCTTATTTAGTAGCTGAGAATATTTCCATTCAGGCATATTTAAGAGTTGTTGATCCTTTTTTTGGCTTGTTCTTGTAGAGAACTTATCAGGCCAATGAGATTGACTCTTTGTCTAAGGTTTATCATCTAGCTATTAAATTGCAACAACATATAAGTCTACAATCAGGAGGTTTAGGAGCAGCTCTCCCTCCCATGAGTTATTAGATGCCTAACCCACCATTGTACAACATGGTACCAGGTATGTCTTACTCCCAATACAGACCTGTGTTTGAGTTACAAGCTCCACCTCCCATGCCTTTCTTCAGCAATGTCATGCAAGATTCTTCCCAACAACCTCAAAATCAACAACCTCAAAATCAACAACAATAGGTGGGAGGATCAACGCACGTTCATTCCCCATCCATAGTGTCGAATGTGCAAAATGAACAAACTATTCAACTGACCAATGAGCTAGAAAAACTTAAAAAGACTCTATCTCAAATGTCTAATGACATGGCACAGCTTAGGCAAAACCCTCCCCACAACCAAAACCAGAATTATCATAACCAAGGAGGTTACAACAACCAGGGGAATTACTCCAATCAGAATGGGAATCAAAACACCAATCAAAACTTTCAAAATCAGAATTCCTCTAACCAAAATTACCAAAATAAGAACAAAGGATATAACCAGAGATCCAACAACAACAATATGCAATGGAATACCAGACCTAACAATGGGGGAGTTTCCCATAATTATCAATCAAGTGAGGAGAGATCACATACTGCTAATGTGGTTGACCTTAATTTCATGACTAATTGGTGTACACTACACGATACTGCAGCACATTCTGAGGTTAATTGCCCATAAATAGATAAAATGGTAAAGATTGCACAAGTGATGCCCATCCTCCAGCAGGGAATTCTAATCAGGATAATGGGCTAGTAAGTACTGCTATGACTTATGATATTATTGAAGAGATATACCAATTTCCCATGTAAGGAGATAATGGGCCAGAAGAGGATGTGTATGATGCCAAAGCCTTTCAGTCCAAAGGTGGTCATTTTTTGAGAAATCAAAATAAGGGCCCCTTTTCTACATCTACACCCCCAAACAACATGTTCCCGCCTAACCAAATGCCACTGAAAAGACCTTTTGACTCTTTGAATAGAGGTAATCTACCTCCTTTTCCTAAATATCAAGTAAGGAATGATTCAGAATTTGATTTTATTGCAGAATTGTAGAGACAAAAGACATCATTATCATTCTTTGACATCATGAAGTGGTGCCCAGCTCAACATGAAGTAGTATTGAAGGCCCTAGAGGAGGCATATCGCTTAAAAGGAAAAGGTAAAGTGAATCCAATGAAGGAGACAAATGCAGCTATCTATAAAGGTAAGATCAGTACCCCACCTTTTCTTTTAAGTTTGAGGATTTTTGGAAAGAGTTTGCATAACTATTTATTGGACTCTGGAGCATCGAGAAATGTTATGCCCTTTTCAATATGTAAGAAGTTGGGATTAATTCCTATCCCGACCAATAATAAAGTGATCCAGTTAGACAAAACTGAGGTCAATGTTGTAGGAGAACTAAAGAACATGCATGTGCAAGTTGGATCAAATCCAAGGATCCATACCTACATAGTTATCTAGGTGGCTCACATCCCAAAAACATATGGTATGCTCCTAAGTCAGGAGCTAATGAAAATTATTGGGGGATATTTGTCCTTGGATTTCTCTCACATATGGCTACCCTAGAAGGGGGTTGCGATGCAGATAAGGATTGAGAGTGAACCAAGGCTCAAGCATATGATTACAGAATATAATGCTTCAAATGAAGTGGCATATTTTGAGATCGAGATAGGAGTTTACAAAAAAGAGGAAGTCCTTACTTTCTTTGTACTCAATCCTGGGGATACATTTCCCCTAGAACATGGTAACCCAATGATTTGCATCAACCAAAAATTTCTAATAATTAAATTGCAACAAGACAGACTGGTATTGCGAGAAGAAACTGATTTGAGTAGTTTGTTACTTCCTAATTGGTGTAGGATTCATTATCACAATCATTTAGATTTAACATGCCAATCATGCCTAGATATCATAAGTCATGTAGACCAACCTCAGCAAATATGTCAAGAGAAATCCTAGACCCCTATCAATGAGTTTTCTTTTCAAGTTAAGGATGCTACCATTCTCACTACGACTAGTCTTTCTCAAGAGGAAGGTTCTTTACTAGTAGAGAAGACTCAGGTTTTAGGCTCCAAAATTCAAGAAGAAATTGAGATGTCTCAGTTCCTTTTCAATACACCATCCCCATATACTCTGCCAATGCCCAAGACATTGATAAAAGATGAATTGGATTGCAATTTAACCCAAGAATTTGTCCAAGAAGTGATTTCTAAGAAAGTTGAAAACAAAGAAAAATCTTCAAGTGAGCTTTGTCCCAAGTCAATTTCTGATGACCAGCGAAATTCTGAGTTGCCACACATCCCAAGTAATTCATCCCCTATTGTCACTAAAAAGAAAGAACTCCTAGCCAAAGACCAATTGTGGTGTCTTAATTTTGATGGTTCCAAATACAAAGTAGGAAGTGGAGCAAGGATTGAACTAACCAACCCAAAAGGGAAAACTTACTTTGTGTCTTACAGATTGCATTTTGGCTACACAAACAACATGGTTGAGTATGAAGGACTTGCTTGAAGACTTATGTTTTCTCATAAAAAGAAGGTTACTTCTCTCACGGTTATGGGGGATTCTAAAGTGATCATAAAACAAGTATGTAGCTAGTATACATGTCATAACAAAAGATTGGTTGTGTATAGAAATAGAGTTTGGAACTTAATTGAAGACTTTGATACTTTTGGGACTACTCTGATCCCTAGAGAAGCTAATCAAATTACAGATGCACTTGCAGTTGCTACTAGCATGTTGGAACCCATGCAAGATTCTAATCTAAAGAGATTTTCAGTTGAACTAATTTCAGTCCCAACAGTCCCTGATAATGTGCGAAATTTTCAGGTATTTGATGATGATCAACATATATTGGCCTTCTTGGAAAGTTTTGATATTTTTGAAGGGTAGATAATAGATGAATCTGAAAGAGATCAGGGAGATTGGGATCTTGAGAAGGATAGTGAAGAAGGGATATTGGATTTGAAAAGTAATAGTATTCTGAAAGGGATGGTAGCTTTGGAGAGAATAATTGATTCTGACCCACAGGCTCGTCAAAGGGTCCCAACAAAGAGTGAAGGAGGGAAATATGAATCTGTCAATCTGACTAACTCAGGCCCTAAAAGGAATGTCCTCATAGGAAAGACTTGTCCTCAAGAAATTAAGGACAAGATAGTTAATGTTTTGGAGTCGAACATTGCAGCCATTGCTTGGAGTTATGATGATCTAAAAAACTTTGACACTTTGGTCATCACACATACCGTACCTCTTAAGCTAGAAGCCAAGCCCTTCCATTAGAAACAACGCCCAGTCAATGTTTTAATTGAGCCCTTGATCCAAAAAGAGGTACAAAAGCTCCTATCTACAAGGATAATCTTTCTGGTTAGACATTCTACGTGGGTGGAAAATTTAGTTCTTGTACGCAAAAAGAATGGTGAGATCAGATTATGTGTTGACTTCAGGAATCTAAATAAAGCCTCTGAAAAAGATAACTATCTGCTACCTTCTCTGGATGAAGTGCTACAAAAGGTTAATGGGTCTCAGATGATGTCATTTTTAGATGGCTATTCTGGATACAATTAGGTCCTTATCAATCATGAGGATAGAATGAAGACAAATTTCACCACCAAATGGGGCACATTTTCCTATCAGAGGATTCCATTTGGTCTTATCAATGCAGAAGCAAACTTTCAAAGGGAAATGGATGTAGCCTTCAAAGATTTTATAGGGAAGTGTATAATTATTTATGTGGATGATTTAACCATCTTCTCCAAGAATAGAGAAGACCATGTTGCTGATCTGGAAAAAAAATTCAAGAAACGTATAAGCTATGGTGTCTCTCTCAATCCAAAGAAGTGTGTGTTTGGAGTATCTGAAGGGAAACCCCTAGGTCACATCATATCAGAAGAAGGGATATCCATAGACCCTGATCGAGTGGAGGCTATCTTGAAACTAACAAGGTCAGGCAGCAAAAAAGAAATGAGATCCTTCTTCGGGAGGATCAATTTTGTTAGAAAGTTTATAATAGGGTTTGCGGAGATCGTCAAACCTCTAAATGAAATGATGAAGAAAGAGGAAAATATTGAGTGGAGTAATGAGGCTAAATCTGATTTTTTGTAGATCAAATAGTCAATATCTAAGGCATCTGTGTTGACAAGCCTAGATTATTTAAAACCTTTTTATATCTATTCTTTTGCATCTGACCATTCATGTGTAGCTATGTTAACACAACAAAGATGAGAGGGAGAAGAAAGACCTATTGCCTTCATGAGCTCTCCATTTAAAAATGTAGAAGTGACATACCCACCACTAGAAAACAAGCATTTGCATTGGTACGTGCGGTAAAGAAGGTCAGACATTACATTCTTCGAAGTCAAGTAATGGCCATAGTTCTAGATCCAGATGTAAAGTCTCTCTTGAGGCAAACTGAGTTAGGAGAGCGAAGAGGAAAGTGGATGGCAATTATTCAAGAATTTGACTTAGAGATCCATCCGATGAAGCTTGTCCAAGGGCAAGGTTTATCAAAAGCAATAGCAGATGTGGACAAAAACATCACTTGTCAGCAATACATTGTCCAGTCATTTACTAAGGATCCCTAGTACACAGACTTGATTTTCTTCCTCCTGAATAACAGATGTCCAAAAGGAATGAATGTTACTCAGAGGAGAGAATTGAGGATGAAGAGTTCTCACTGCATGCTTAAAGTGGGATCCATCTATAGAAATAATTTTGAAGGGATTTACTTGCGTTGTTTAGATCAACAAGAGGCCAAGCATGCTATTTATGAGTTTCATGGAAGGCATGGAACATGACATGGATCTTTGGATGCTTTGGCTCATCAGATTCTTAGATCAGCCTATTATTGGCCTTATGTATTTTGGGATGCACACCAACATGTCAAAACCTATCATGTATGCCAAAATTTTGCACCCAGGGAAAGAAATCTTGCAATGCCTTTCCAACTAGTGTATGAGGTAAGGTCATTTGCTTAATGGGCCCTAGATTTTGTAGGTGTTATTAATCCCAATTCTTCTGCAGGACATAAATTCACCTTGACTACAACTGACTATTGTACATGCTAGACCGAGGCCCAGCCCTGCAAAAATAGCACCACAGAGGTGGTCATCAAATTTTTGATTGAGAACATCACAACCAGGTTTGCAATACCATTTGCTTTGGTATGTGATAATGGCCCTGCTTTTTCTTCTGTTGAATTCATTCAATGGGCATATGAACATAAAATTATTTTGAAGTATTCATCTAATTACTACCCCTAGGGAAATGGATTGGTTGAGTCCACTAATAAAAATCTATTGGAAGTAATAATAAAACTGCTAGAAAACAATCCTAGAGACTGATACACCCAGTTAAGATTTTCCTTATGGGCAGATCGAACCCGAATCAAAGTAGCTCTGGGAAATTCTCCTTTTAAGTTAGTCTATGGCCAAGACCCAGTCTTCTTGATCCATTTACAAATACCTATTCTTAAGTTTATATAGGAATTTTATACCAAGGATGATAAGATCAAGGTTAGATTACTTAATTTGCTTAACATGGAAGAGAAAAGAGATGTTGCTTTGCAGCAATACTCTAAACATCAGGCTATTGTCAAGCATTGGTTTGACAAATGAGCCAAGATAAAATATTTTAAGATATCAGATCTTGTATTACTATGGGATAAAGCCAAAGAAAAGAAAGGAGATCACCAGAAGTTTGATAGACTCTGGTTAGGTCTGTATCAAGTGGCTGAGATACTAGGTGAGAATGCTTTTCATTTAAGTACCTTAACAGGAGAACTTGTTCCATTACCAGTTAAGGGTCTGTTTCTCAAGAACTATTTTGGTTCATGAAAGGTCTAATGTTTTAAAGAGAATGTATTATACTGTATCATATGTAATTAAATTTTGTTTTTGTTTATTTTTGTTTTTATTTATTTTTTATTTTGTGTTTTGTTTGTTCTTTGCTTTGTGTTTTTTGTTTTGTTTTGTCTTGTTTCATTGGGGATCTTCATTTTTGTCCATCTCAAGACAAGGGGTTGTTATTCAATGTATGCTAATGGTACTAGGAGAGAAATTGGTTTAGCTATTTTCATCATCGTCATTAGAAAAGGATTTTGTTCTCAAACTCATGTCTTTATGACCATTCTAATCTAGGTTTGAAAAGTTACTAAGGATAGAAGTTACATTGTGAATATCTCATGAATTATAATAAAAAATCTGTCACCAAATTAGAAAACATCTACCTAAGTAAATGCCTATCTATTTTAGAATGGTTCTACCTTTGACTCAAGTGAAAAATTTGATTCCAGGACTATCATGAAATCCATTGTAGTTCTCAACCCACATTTCAGATATATTGTATCTGAGTATTCAGGAAGGTCTATAAAATATTTCCACAAGAGAAGCTTAAGTTTAAAAAACTATGAAAAGAAAGAAAGAAAAGGAAAACTCAATATCAAATGGGTAATCAAGTATCTCTATCGGGGCTATGGATGCATGGCTGGCAGTAGAGAAATGCTTTGAGAGAACTAGAGGTATCTTCATCGGGGCTATGGACACTTGTCTGGTAGTGGAGCAATACCTGAGATTTCATTGCACGATAGTTAAAGGAATCAACCTATGTAGCTTGAATCTTAGGTATAGTTGTTTAGGAGTAGAGAAAGTATCTATAAAGAATGATGCACAATATATGCACACAATCAGATTCTGAAATAACTCATGAGCACATACATCTGAGATACCAGCTCAACCTTATCCTATATATATATTTGATCTTACTCAATGATAGCATATTTCATAAGACAAGTAGTTTTAGGGTGACTGAATTTTTCTTGGGTGTCTTGAAAATGGATAACCCATTTTTTCTAGCTGAGTCTCCATTTGTTATGCCTTGCATAACCACCCCATCTTTTGCCTTGGTCAAAATGGGTTCCCCCTTTTTTTTTTCCTTGGGGTTGTTTTTCAAACAAAGTTTGGAGTCTTTCTTGTCCAACACTTTGTTTTTCTTTGGTTTATTCTATGGGAACCATAGCCAGAACCGAATTGGGTTTTGAAATTGTTTCAAAGATCGATTTGATCCCTGTCTCGATAGTCTTCTTTTGGCCTTTTTTGTTTTGTCTTTGTCGGAGCCAAAGTTGGAGTGGAAGTTAAGTCTGGATTTATTCCAAGTTTCAAAATCAAATCCTGTTTCGCCTCCACCTCCGTTTTTTTGACATTTTTTTAGACTTAGGTGTTGTGTTAGTTTTTCTTGTTTTGGGTTTTTGTTTTTATTTTCGTTATTTATTTTGCTTGCTTCTTTATCGGTGAAACCGGACCCGAAATGGGAACCGAGTTGGAAAAATTACCCAAGTTTCTAAATCATTTTTCATTTCAATTTTGCTCATGTCGTGGTCGTTGACTTTATTGAAGCTGCACAATAGTAATGTGCCAGTTCCTTCTGCATTTCTAATTCCGCTCTGCAACATTTATGGCATTAATTACAGGAGCTCTGCATGTATGAAACTATGAGTTTTTACCTTAAATAAGGATTAACTAGTAGTTATCATCATTGTTAAAAGATCAAAGAGTTAACCAAAGTTGTAGTGGAGAATTTGTGTGTGTGAGTCGATCGAAAGGGAGACAATTACATGCGGATTGCTTCAAGGGATTAACCCATTTATTTGAGTTTGAGGTAGGGTTTTTTTTTCTCCTCTTTTGTTTTTTTCACGTTTTTTTGTGTTTGTTCGATCATTGGTTTCATGCGAATTCGTGATTCTCGGTTTTGTAGTGAGTTCGGGTGTTTCATTTTCTTTCTCTTTTGTTTAGTTTTTGTATTTTCTTTTCTAGTTTTGTTACTTGTTTGTTTGTTTTTAACATGGTCATTTTCACGTTTTAATCGTGACCGTATCATGGTGCCCTAGTTTTTAAATGCATAGATTAGTTACTATTTTACATTGGTAGGGTTTGGTAAATTATGGTTTTTACTTTACAATCTTGTTGCACATCGAATCTGTTTAGTTTAAATGGGGTTAGATTTGTGCCCTAAATATTTGAAATTGAGCGATTATGGTTTACGGTTTTGACGCGTTCTTGTTTTTAATATGATGCCCTAATTATTTAGGTTGCTTCTCGGTCATATGGGGGTGGTCTTGTATAGGTTATTTTTAAGCCTCTTTCATTTTGATATGACCTAGTCCTTAGATGATGATGTCATTTATTAGTTTGGTTAAAATCTCTTATGACGTCATGGTTATTTTAGGCGGAAGCAGGATCGAAATCAAGTTAGAATTTGAACCATGTTTTTTAATAAGTATCAATTCCATTTCCATCCCATTTCTGACTCCGCATACAATTAGAAGCAGGCTCTCAAAATAACGATGACCTAGGCAGAACTGGAATCAGAACCAGAATTGAATGTAAAATTAGAAAATCTTCATGGAACCAAGTCAGTTTTTGTTTCGATTCCAATTCTGATTCTGATTACCCTTCCAATTCTGACTCCAGCCCCACTTGTTATTACTATAACCTCAATAACAATTTTGGCTTCGATCTCGACAGTGTTGTTAAAAAAAGACTATTTAGAGTATTTTTTGCCTGGTTCTGCCTCCGGTATATATATAAAGGGTAAGATTTTAAAGCATAGGTTGTTATGTTTGCTCAAGGATCTAATTTGAGGTTATATTGCAGGAAGCTAAAAAATATGGACTATCAAGAGAAGCTTCCCAAAGGAATTAGCCTACAGAAACTTCAAAGGCATCAACTAAGCCTAAGAAGATTAAGCCGAAGCAGTTGCCTTATACCTTGAGGTATAACCATAGGGGTCATGTCGTCATTGTCAGCAAAGTAGAATCTAATTGGTCTGATGTAACTGACACCAATCAAGGCCCATTAAATTTTGAGGAGTTATATTCAGAAATATTCACTAAGGATGTAACAGGGAGAACTAGAAGAATAGTTGAGTCTGGTTTGGCTCACATCACTATATTTCCTCTATCCATACAAAGCCCACAATTGATTATGACAGCAGTAGGAGCTTACAATCTAGCCACTAGACAATGTATGGATTCATAGAACAATGTGATCATAGATCTAACTCCTCGAATGTTTCAGCACATGTTCAGTGTCCCTGATACAAAGAACCTAGTATAGTTGAATGAGGAAAATACTTTGGAGATATATGGAAAACACAAGGAGGCTAATAAGGCTCACTTGAACAAGAAGTGGTTGAGAATAGAGAATAACTCTCTAACAAAGCTCCATGATCAACCAAAGAGGACAAAATTTTAAAAGGAGGTATCGGACCTGATAATGATGTTGTTTAGAGCCTTTGGGAAGAGGGATGCATTTCATTTTAAGGAATGGATGTTTCCTTTCATTCAGACAATCTTTAATGGAAAGTAACAGTTCGATTGGCCAATGATTTTCTCATAAACCATTCGTGATCAGTTAACTAGAATAAGGGAAACCAAGAGCTTTTTCATGACTTTGTATGTTGTCTATGCAACAGCCAGAGGAGGCATCTTTCCAGGTTTGAACAGAGTGGGAATATTGGCAGAAGCTGACGAAAAAAGGAGAGTATGGGATCATTATGATCAGCTATCCCTATAGGTTTCTGAAACACAATTTAGAGGAGTTGATGATGCATTCTTATATGTAATCATTAACTAGCTTAATGGAGATGTGGGATACAAATTGAGACAGGAAGCCATGGCCTTTATCATAGAATGGGTATGTTGGTATATCCAATACCCCAAGTTAACTAATTTTGGGTTGGCAGGATTTGAGGGTCATCCTCACTTACTTCCAAGGTGTTGTAGCAACCAGATGGTTCTGATGGAGTTTGTCTATCAAGCTCTGGGGGTCAGTTCCTAATTTGGGTTAAAACACAAGTCGGGTTTTCACAAGTTCCCCATGCAATTGGGTGAATACAGCTGGCCACACCTTGTGAGAGCTAAGGTGGTTTGTTGCTAATTGATACATTTAAATTTGGGTTTGTATACTACTTGAAAGCACTTTGATCCAAAAAAGAAGATGAATGCTTTGTTTGCTTCAGTCTTTGACAAGAATTTCAATATGTTAGAGGACTTATGGAGTGATCTTCAAGATGAATATGACCTCAAGAAGACGAGTTATGAGAGGTTTCCTGTTTCACTCATGGTAGAATTCGGGATCAAAGATCATATTATTGATACATTAATAGACGATGAAGTTGTGTTGGATCCATTATATGAATCGTTGAAAATTGGTACCAAAAGTTTGGATCTAGTAGATTGGGATGGTGAGGAGACCATCAACATCAAGAAAATGGGGAGACCAGTCTTGGATAGGAGTATCCACTGGGTTGTTCTAAGAACCAAAACTCCTGGGGGTTCAACTCCTAAGAAAGGGAAGGGATATAAGAGAATTAGGAGGAAATTTCCTCCCAAGGAGCCTTTGGAGTTCTTCCCTCCTGATATTGAATAAATCGAGCTTGAAGCCCCTACTCAAAATTTACTTGGGGTGAAAGAGGGGGATTTCCAAATAGAACCTATAGTTTAAACACCAGCAATAGGTGAGTCATATTCTCAAGTCCCTCTTATGGAGCAAATAGGCAAAGATATGAATGAAGGAAATCTTCATGGTATAGCTGAAGCATTAAAGGGAAAAGGAGTAGAGTTGGAGATCCATGATGTTGAAACAGACTCTGATGAGACCTTATCAAACAAGGATGCACAAGAAAATATTCCCCTAGAAGAGGAAACTGAGCATGTTCTAATAGAGGAAGATCAATGGGCATTGTTTGAGGAAGCAAAGAGAGCTTCGGATGCTAAAGCACATGCAGAAGCAATGGAAAAATAGAAGGTAATAGATGCTAAGGCACAAGAAGATGCCTTACATCAACAACAACAAATGGAAGCCAAGCAAAGAGTTGATGAAATACAAAAATAGCAAAGGCAAAAGGAGCAAGAGATCAAGACCAAGGAAGAGAATGATAAGCTAGAATTGGTGCAGAAAATTCCTGATCTAGAGGAGGAAAAGGCAAAGCAACGAAGGGAGATAGAAGCCCTTGTGGCCAAATTGAAGCTTGTTGAAGATGCCTATAAAAATAAAGAGGAAGCAGAACGTATGAAAAAAGAGAAATATGTTGAGGAGTTGGCCAAGCAGCTACAAAAGGAAAAAGAAGATGCGAATAGACTTAAGGCAATGGAAGAAGAGAGAAATCGGGTACTTGAGAAGAGGTTAGAAGAGGAAAAACTGAAGAAAGAAGAAGAAGACAAGAGGATTAAAGAACAAAAGGATAGGGAGGAAGCTTAAAATCTTGCAAAGACAAATGTAGAGCAAGAACAACAAGAGGCACAAGAGGTTGATTCTCAACCTAAGGTTAATGTGCAACAACCCTCTACTACTGCTACTTCTTCTTCAACTATAATGACCACTACTCCAAGTGCTCCCACTTGGTTGAAACTTGATCTTCAAAAGAGATCAGTGACACCATCACAACCTCTCAATTGGGATGATATGATGAAGGAGATTGAAAAGGAAAGACCCAAAATGAAGTCTAAAATCCTACATTCCACTAGATTCACTGAAGGATGGGAGATTGTTGTTGAATGTGCAATACCAGTGGTGGACAAGGATATGAGGGATATGCAGCTAACTGATTATTAGTTGGGCATGATTAACTTGGGGAGACCCACAAGAGATCAACAAATGAACTTGATAGATGTGGTAGCATCATCCACCAAATCAAGAATGATGAAGGATAAGTAGATAAAGGATGAGCTTAAGGCTCAATTGGATCAGCTACACACTTTCTTAAATAATTTTTTTGCTCCAAGGTCACAGCAAAGTACCACCATTGAGACACCAGTTTTTCTTAGCAAAAGAGAGGTGGATGATTTGGTGCAGATAAGGAGTAAGGCTGAAATCTTGGATAGGTGGACTGACAGGCTTAATTAGGAGATAGGTGAGGTGGTGGGCAGCAGTTTTGAGGTTCACAAGATGACAGAGGATTTAATAGAAGAGATGAATCAGTATGCCAAAGTATTGGGAGAACAAGAGGAGTACAGAGGATATATCCAGAAGCTGAAAGAGGTTAATAAATTGACGAAGTTCGCTCTTCTGGAGTAGTCAATACTTGAAGAGGACAACAAAGATATCTTGGAAATGACCTCTAGCACAATCCGGTTTAGATCTGAATTTTTGTATAAAGATAAGAATGAAGTTCAAGATTCTAGGAGGGATCTAAATGAATAGCTTGAGGAGTTAGAAGCGGTTATTTCTATTATAGTAAATACTGATATTCCGGTAAAGGAAGGCCTACCTTTGAGCCAATTAAAAGAGAAATGGGATGATAGGCTTGAAGAGGTCATGCAAAAGGGATATGATGGAGAGGATCTAATGTTGGATCGGTTGATGGATATTAAAGAAGAGGTAAGGGCAGCTAGAAGGGAGTTGACAAATTTAAAAGCCATGAGAGAACTTTTTGCTGCAGAACTAGTGAGGATCAAGTTTGAAGACTGTTGGATTGATGGACCAGATTTGGATATTCTTCAACAAGTCTTCTCTAGTTATGGTGAGTACACTATAGAGAAAAATTCGCATGCATAATTGATAATCTCATGCATGCATTTCTTTCTTTTCTCCTCTGCATGGAGGACTGGTAGTCTTAGACATGCATGGATTTATTTCTTTTCTCTCTTCTTCTCTCCAGTTTATGAGATAATCAATGTGGGAACTAGACATCAAATTGATTTGAGTTTCCAAGAAGACTTAAATTCATAAATAGGTGGATCAACTTTATATAGGGAGGACTTCATGTTTTTGTACATCTATATATATCGGAAGGGTACCATATTGTAAAGATTGGCTGATGAGAATAAGATTAGCCACCTGATAGTAGCAGATAGAATTTTTTTGTAATGTTTACAGAGATACTTTGTTATTTTATTTACAATTGAATATAAAAACAGGTTTTTACGCAATTTGATGTTGGAATTAAATTTATTGGATAAGGTTGATGAATTATAGTTTATTTGTATGCCAGTGATTGTTTTGAAGCATAAGTGTTTCTTATGTGATGAAAATCATTAGAAGAAACCAGATTTAAGGATTATTTCATTAGATTATCTATGGATTGAATTAATTGAAATTATGTTGATCTATGATCTTGGCAACGGAAGAGAATGTGTTCTTTTAGAATCTTCAAAATATTTATGATGTGTGATTGTGATGTTAAATTAAGCACCTTAGATGCATGCAATAGTATGGACTGTTCTGTAAATTTCATCATGCTATGGTTTTTTTGATCTTTGGGAAGAACATTCATTGTTGAAGATATATGTTCGGGTATTAGATAAGTTTTATTTATGTTTCACTGATGTATGCCCTTATCTATCTTTTTCTTCTATTTAAAGCCCCTTTTTGTTAAAGACAAATCGATGAATCAGTCATTGCTTGCATTCCTTATTACCAGCAAATGCTCCTTGAATATTGCAGTTGCATGAACCACTTGAGTGACACCAAACAATTGAAAACCAACTACCAGGTCCTTGGGAGTTAGGCTAATATATGTTGTCTTTCTTTTTCAAGAGAAATAGAGTAGAGATATTATGTTTAACGTTGTTTGTGTTATTTTCACCATCAACACATCCGCCAACGGCTTTCCATCTTCCTTGAATCAATGCACTCAAGCAACTAAGTTGCAAAATTTACTAGTCGTCCTTCAGAATCGTGAGTTTTGGACCTCGGAACTCTGCCCCTGGAATGTCGTTTCTCCAAAGTCATTCCAAACAACTAACATTAGACAAATTTCCCTCTCCATGACCTTGGGTGCCATAATAATGGTCTAAATACCTTCCAATTTGGAAACAAACATTGACCCACATGCTTAAATTGGACCCTCACTCACATGAGCATTTTAAATCATCTAAAACTAAGGTCAAGAGAAACCATTCGTGTTGCCCTGCCCTGTTTGCCCTTCAAACAATATTCTGACCAGAGAATTCTGACCTCCTAGGCATGGACCATCCAAACTCCCTCCAAGAGCACTACTAATGATAATGTTGACTAAATTTTATACTTTTGAATGATGAAGTATCCAATCTAACGATGTTTTGCAGGGATTTTTTGCTAATATTTGTGTCTTCATGCTTGATTGTGTGCACCTTGCCTCTGTGTGCAGAATATATGGAATCAGCTGCAGGAACCTCTGGGGCAGCTGTAGAGAAGGACAAAGGAAATAAAATAGGCAAGGCTCCTCAAGGGAAAGAGGACAAAGACCAAATGAAGTACCAGTTCTAGGGGGCACCATTGCATTCCAAAATTACCACTAAGTGGAAGGATATCTCTGACACCAATATTGGGCATGTGAATATTGATTATTTCATACAAAGGGTCAAAATCAACCCAAAGACGAATAATGAAAAATTGATCAGAAGCAACGGGATAGCCAAGGCTATAGATTTCCCTCTCACTTTGGTTGCCCTGAAACTACTAATGGCTTGCAGGGAGGCATATCAGTCGGAAACAAGAAATATTGTTGATCGAGATGGGAATGTGTTGACTGACATGTTAGCCTCAGGAATAACAAAAACCTTCCATATCCCTGTCTTTAAGGAGATGGAATTTCCAACTATCAAAGAGTGCAAGGAAATGTGCGATGAGGACCCCATGAGATGCAAAAAGCTCATAAATCAATATTGGCTCAAAGACAAAAGGGGCAGTGCTGCAAAAGTTCCTCAGGAGCTCTTTCGTAGTGATTTCTTTGAGGATTATCATGATTTAGTCACCCTATTGAGCAGAGTAATGGGCCTCCTCGGTGTGGTCTACTTTAAGGAATGGATGGTATATTTCATTGAGAAGATTCTTCATGGAGAGGATACTATATTTTAATGGGGAGGAATAATTGGTGACTGCTTCCATGAACAATTCATGAATGTTAAAAATACCTCCAAGTTCTATATGACTTCCTATCTGGTATATTCACTGGCTGAATGGAGGGACTAAAATGGTTTATTTAGAGCTCCAAACGAAGAGCCTAGTAGGGAACTCAAGGCTTATGACAAATACCCCCATCTACAATTCAGAAACTTCAAAAGACTACTATAGGGTGAACAATGCATTGATAGCTTACATCATCAGGCTGCTCGGGGTTGACTTTTGAGAGAAGTTTCTCCCATAGTGATCAAGATTTTATCAAATAGTATGCCTTTCTATGCATTCAATATCCTAAGTTCACATAAATCCATGCCCAATGATTTTCAGAAAAACCAAACAAGTTGCCTTGGTCTCCTAATGACCGAATGATATTGTTGGAGCTCTCTCGGTAGTTGTAGCACATTCATTCCCTTTTAAGTAGTAAGCATCTAGTGGGGATCCCTTATACCCTTACACTTGTCCACGAAATGTATGAGCTTTATACTTCCCAATGTGCCAAAAATTCAGAGAAGGAATTGGCTGAATACCATCTCAAATCCCACACGACCAGACCGTGGATGGATCCATTCGGCCACATCAAAAAAATGATTGGACAAGAGTATGCCCATCTCCACAACATTGAAGGATTTTGGGCCAATTGTAAAGATGACTTTGAAGTGTGAATAAGGCACTATATGTGAATGACCGCATACTTCATGAAGAGGGTGAACTTGTTCCCAGTACCAGATCAGCAGGAGGAAGAGGAGAGTATTGTGATTGACCCAACATATAATGTCGTTGTTGATCTACCACTTCCAATGATTGATTGGGATGAGCAAGAGGTCTATGACCTCGACATTCTCACCAAGCATGTTGAGGCTTGAACTAAGGAGTGAATTGATGGGCAAGTTGCCTAGATAAAGCAACAAGGGGTCATCATGACCTATAAGGGGCTTGAAAGTGAGCCAAGTGAATTTGATATTGGGGTACCTATTGCATCAAGTAAAGAAACTTCAAAGTCCCCCCCACCCACTCATTCAAAGAGGAAAGAGACTCACAAGCAACAGTCTGATCCAAAGCTATACTCTAGAAAGGCCTTAGAAGGTGAACCTTCCAAGAAACATAAGAAATCATGCAACATCACCAAATTGCTTGTGATTCAATAAGATCCACTCCATGAGGGAGAGGAAATGGATATTGATCAGCCAAAGTCTCAACCTATCTTATTTGTTGCTTCAAACACTACCGCTATTACCACCACCCTGCTTATCCCACATATAGTTGTTGCTACCTCTCCGCCAGCTATGGATATCTCTATCCACCTTGTTTCTACCTCTCCCATGGCACAAGTCATATCAATGGATTCATCTTTGGCTACCACCTTGTCAATTTCCTCGTCTTCCATTTCTCCATCTTTTTCTCTTCCAACTTCCACCGCAGCAACTACAATGCCCATTCTCACACTCCCAAAGTCCTTCACCAAATATATGCAAAATATGTCATTTGAACTCTCGGGGATGTTTGCAAACCCAATGGTGTAGGCTGCAATAGCCCAAGTGATGACCAATCTCCTAGTTCGTCCTCCTCCTATCGATCCACCCAAAATCAAGGCCACAATGCAAATTTATGGGGAGTTGGAAAGACGACAGCTAAAAGTAGCTAAAAGGTTAGAAGAGGAGGCAGACGACTACCATGAGCACCCAATTTACAAGCATCAAGTAATTGATGAGGTAGTCTATGAATCTTCTGATGATGATGGCGAGGGTTTAAATGCAAATATTATTGAAGAGACCTCTGACCCCGAACTTGATGCGGAGTTTGCCAAGAAACTTAGGGAAATTGAGGAAAAGGAGGTTGAAAGGCAGCGTATCATTGAAGAGAGGGATGTTGCCATAGAGATAGAGGGAAATAAATATCTAGTAGAAGAACATGAACATAGCCCTAGGCATGAGGAAGAGGAACTCCCTCATAATGAGCAAGAAGATAATACTGAAGAAGAGGTTGAAACTCATAATAATCCAGAGACCGAGCAGCCCGAGGAGCATGGGCATGATGAAGAAAATGAGGAAAAGGATCTTGAAGGGGGAAGACAACCCCAATGAATGCATGCCCACTAAATCCCCCATCAAATGCATAGTATTCATACAAGACTCTAATGAAGAAAAGGAAAACACGAGGACAAAGAAAGACACTCTTAATGGTAAAGAGGTTGAAATCAGAAAATATGAAAAGGAAGGTGACCAAGAATCACCCAAGGAAAAGTCCTCAATGCTTGATTGGCTGGAAAAGAAACTGGAGAAGAAAGCTCCTACTCCTAAGGATCCAAAAACAAGGTTGGAGGTTATATTGGCCTGAGCCAAAATCAGCACCAAGAAAGAGAATAATTCCAAAATTAGATCGAAGGTAACAATGGATGCTTCAGGATCCATAATGGTGTAGGTAGCTAAGCCAGTGGTGGGAGAATAGGGAATAAGTTAAAACATCTCCACCAAGGAGCAAAAGGTAGATCACCTCCAGGAGTCCATCGCCACGGTGGTGCATCTAATCCAACAAGATAAAGTTTCAAAAGAAAGGCTTAAGGCACAAGTGGTTGATCTAACAACCTGCATTCAACAATGGTCATCAATGGCATAGTAGCCTACCACATATTTGGCCCTACCAAAATTGCTCTCCAAGGAACAAATAGATAAACTGGAGAAAAGAAAGAACTTGGATAATACCACAGAGAGTTGGTTCCGACAGGTCTTAAATATTGGAAATATGGGAATTAATCATGTTGTTTGGATAACAAACAAGTTCTTATATTTGCAAACATCTCTTGAGGGCATGAGAAATTTTTATACAGACTTCCTAAGAATGTATGAGTCCACCTTACCCTAAAATTGAGGCAATCCTCAATTTTACAAGCGAGATTTGGGAAAAGGAGTTTGCATTCAAGGAGGACGATCATTGGCTAATGGGTGTGTGGAAGAGAGATTTCAAAAATCAGAAGGAAAGGTAGAACAAGTACTTGAAAAGGTAGATTCAGATATTGAATGGGCCAAAGAGATCAGGGTGGATTTCCTATGGTACTTGGAGAAAAATGATGAGGTACGAAGTGTCTGTTGTCCAAGTTAATCCAGAAAAGATTAAGCCTCATTTCCAAAAGAGGATGGAAGATGGAATGCCAGGTGAAATAACTATGGATTTCATGAGTTTTTCTTCCCAAGCCTTTTCCCATCCTGAGTTGTTTAGGAACCACGCTGCCAAGTATGATGAAGACTGGGAAAAGCTCTCCGATAATTCCAAGGAGTGGAGTTAACAAGTGCTACGATCCGACATCATAGAGGTCAATAAGCTCCAGTCGGTGATCCTAAAATTCATGGAATATGTTGCTTTGAAGAAGTAAGAGGGAAACCCTACTATTGGTGAAGAGCTTCTTATAGAATAGCTACAACAAGAGCAATCAACAAAAGAGAAAATGCTACAGTGTTGTCACTAGAGGCCAAAATAGGGATAAGGATAGAAATGTATTTTAAAATGTAATATATTTGGGGGTAGGTGAAACCCTAATGTAAAGTGAATATTAGCCACACAATGAGATTAAATCTTGGCCACATGTTTTTCTTTTTGGACACTATAAATAAGGGTCTCCTCTTCTCATTTTGAGAGAGTTGAGTTGTTGTAATGACATGTTGCAGAAATTTTAATAGAAATACATTGACTTTGGTGGAATTCTGAGTTTCTTTGCATGTTTCATGATTCTTCTCTCATAGTTAGATGATTTAGTTAGATTTACTTTGTTGTTCTATTTCCTTTCACCTAACTTTGGTATAATTAATAATGTTGTTCTATGGTTGTGAAGATTTCTTTTGTGTAGATGCCTTCTTTGTCCATACTTTTGGTTGTTTGTTGTTGGTAGATGGTTGTATAAATTTAGTCTGGACTTAAATTCAAAGACACTTTAAAACTTTATCTTTGTTCATGCATCTATATGGTGAATGAGTGATAAAACATTTGCAATCCTTAGAAGATAGCACATATTTTATGACACCATGAAATTTATGGTTAAGTAAAAATTTGTTTTAAGGAAGCTGTCCACAATAGAGACCTCCATGATCACTATTCATTAGTAGTTGCAAGTCCAGGAACCTTCTCTTTTCCCTGCCCTTTTTCCTTTTTTTTAATAAGTAACATATTGATGGTATTTTTTGCACAACAACAACTCAGGCAGAATATGATATTTTATATCTCTAAAAAGGTCAATCTCTATTGGAAAGGAGATAACCCCAAGGTCTCTCATGTCAATTCTTGACAATGCAATAAAACAACTCTGTGAAAATGTGAAATGCTGGTAATCACAAGGAGATTTACAAATTAACAATGCTAGAAGTGTACTTTGATCAGATGTAACAATATGGTGATGCTTTTAATCCTAAAACTAACCCAGATTCAAAATAAACAACAAAAGAGATAAGGGTTTCAGAGAGATTCTAAACTAACCCCTAAGATCAATCACAACAATGATGAATGTTGCAAATGGACAAATCCCCAATAAAACCAATCTCTACTTGATCAAGGACAAGCCCACAACTCTGCAAAAATGGTGCAATCTTCTAAGGAAACTAAAGATTTTTAAACTATGAGCATTCATCCACATACCCAGTAAATGGCGCAATGTAAACAAATATCCACAGTTGAACTTAGCAAAAAATAAGGTCCAGACTAACTTTACACAACTTACAATCAGAAAATTCTTAAAAGTATGGACTGGAGATCAATCAATATCATTAACATTTCACCATTGACATGAAAGAACTAAAAAATAACATCTAACATTGAGAATTGAGAACAAGAAACCATAAACTGTCAAAGATAAATACAAAGTTTTCCAAATCAATAACTCAGTTGCATTACTTCTCTAGCATTACACAACAATTTTCAGTCTCTCTCCTCTCCTATAGCTAATTTCTGAAATCTACTTGCCAGTTCTGGCCTTCTACAGCTTCTAATCAACTCTTCTAACCCAGTCTAACCTCTTACAAATGAGAAGGCACTGACCTTTTATAGAAAATCACATTTTGAATCAATGGCCAGGATTTAATTCATCCAATGACATAAATTACACTTCTAGAAGCATCCAATTGTTACATTTAATTTGGGAGCACATGGTACATCATCATCCAATCAATTGCATTCAGTTACATTATGGCCCGATGACATCAAATTTGAGAAAATCCTCATTGGAGAATAAATATAGCTTCACATGTCTTTCCTTGTTAAATGCACCTCTCCAATTGGTATATAGCTGGTGGCATAGATTCTTATGCATGCCCCACTTTAATATTTGAGTTGAACTTTTCCAGATTTTCCCTCTTGGCACGAATCCATATGCAAGTCCTCCTTTTGATTTCTTTAATCCTAAAAAATAGATATTGAAAAAAAAATGCATTTAAGGACAAATTTTCATTTTTTAAAAAAATCTATTTTTGGAAAATTTCAAGTTTTTGAGGGGGGTCTAGAAATTTATGAAAAGGAAATTTCCATTTTGGAAAATTTAGGGTTTTTGAGGGGGGTCTAGAAATTTTCGAAAAAGAAAATTTCAGGATTTTGAGGGCCCGAAGAAATTTCAGGATTTTGAGGGCCTGAAGAAATTTCGGGGATTTCTGCCCGAGGAAAACCCTGAAATTCCAAGCAAGGTCAAAATCCCCTAAACCTCAACTTTTTTTCTAGAAGGAATTTCCAAAAAGTTCAAAAAGCAACTTGGCCTAATTTTTCATCCTATATCCATTGGTACAAAAATATTTACACATAACATTGAAAATTCACTTCAAAATTCCCCATTTCCAATTTCCAAGACAAGCGAAGAGCCCCTAGAGCTTCAGAATATTGCCTTCATCAAACCAAGTCTTTAATTAATCCCAAAATAACCTCCCAAGAAGAGAAAAATTGGAAATTGACAAAGCCAAGGTGTAGAGACATAAATGAAAAAAAGAGGGTCCCCGCCTCCGGTGGGGCGTGTGTGCAAAAATTGCACAACATAACCTATGCTAAGGTTCATTACATATTGTAAAGCCAAATCTTAAATCCGAAATGGAGTTCAAGACTATTGTTTGAACCTACAGCAATCGTGCAATAACTTTCCTATTTTAAAACTCCATTTGCATATCTGATTCTCTTCCAATCTAACTCTATAAGTCCACCCTGTGATTACCAACAAAATCACATCAAATATTAGCTGAGATATTCTATGCAAGTCATGATCTAACACCCGAGAGACCTTGTGATAATTTTCAGCAACTTGTGTTGAATATTTCCTTTCAAGAGAGGTAATGCACCTACACATTGTCTGTGTTGAGAAGGTGTGCCAAAACACCCATTAAAAAAACTGGCGCTAGAAGGAGGGAAATTTGCGAGCTAAGCTAGATCGAATTGGATCTTTCTCCCCTGAGAGATTTTATAGAATACTAAGGTCTACATCAAACAAAGAGGAATCTCAAGAGTTACCAACCCCTACCTGAACTAAGAGAGCCAAGAAAGGGGAAGCCTCCACATCCAACACATCTGACCAGCCCATTTCGCTTTCACCATCAACTCCTTATTCTATCCATTCATCTTCGTCTTCTCCCTCATCTTTGGCAGCACCTTCTCCCACTCATCTACTTCAAACAACCTTCCAAGTTGTCACTTCCACCATCTAAACGTTGCCTTCCATCCCAACATGGTCCCATTTTTGAGAGTTGTCCTGTTAGCTGTAGTTGCCCCTTTGTAGCCACAAGTCAATCTAGCACAAGCACCTCCACTACCCCCTCCCATGGCATAGTTGGGAAACAATCTGTCTCCTTTGGCCTTCAACCTCTATCATGACATTCCAAAGAACCCTGAGAGCTTTTGCACGAAATTCAACCCTTGGGAACCACAGAGGACAACAGAGGAACATGTTAGGATTTTTGAGATAGCCTTAAAGACTATGTAGATTTTTGATGGTGTTTACTGCACGGCAGCAACTCAGACAAAATAAAATTTATCCTATCTCTCTTGAAAGGTTGATCTCTATGGGAAAAGAGATAACCCCAAGGTCTCTAATGTTAGGTCTTGACAATGCCAATAAAACAACTCAAAGATAATGTATGTATCAATGTACAAATGTAGTAGAGACCCCTTGGTTATATAGCCAACGTGAGAACATAGGAGGGCATAAGATTATGACAAGTGTCGTAATCTTATGACATGAGACAAATGTGAAAAGCTATCACTCCACCTAAAGTGGGAAAGTGATAATGTGATAACCACCACAAAAGGTGGATCTACCACAAAAGGTGGAGAGGAATCACATGATGTGTCCATGAAAGGTGGAAATGATAAAGTGATAACATGATAATTCCACCAAAGGTGGAAAATATCCAACAACTCCTATGTGGTCCCTAAGTAAACTTAACTAAGGTGTAATGATGACCTAGGACAAGGTACAAAACAATTAATTACACCAACACCCCCCCTTAAGTGCAACTTAGGGAGAATGTACACAATGCAAGATGGGTCCTGGCAACTGGGCCATGTTAGGTACCCATGTACAAATGCAATGCAATCTCTCATAAAGTGGAGAAAAGGAGAAAACCACGTGGGAAAAAACTCCCCCCCAAAAGAGAGATGAAAAACAAGAGAAAATGCTCTCAAATGTATGAGAAGGACAAAACCCCTAGAAGAGGAAAAAGTCCCCCCCATAAGAGAGAATGAAGAAGTCAAGTGACCCCCTCAGATGAAACATCCCGCACCCCCAAGAGATCTTGCAAATGATGATAGGTACTCTCAGTGAAAGGTTTGGTGAAGATATCTGCAACCTGCTCTGCCGTAGGATAGTACTGTAAATCAATGACCTGCTCCTGTATCATCTCCTGAATGTAGTGCATATGAATCTCGATGTGTTTGGTCCTCTGATGGTGAACTGGATTCTTCGAGATCTGCATGGCACTCTGATTGTCACAATGAATAACTGAAGGACGTGGAATAGTGAAGCCAAACTCAGTGAGAATATTTTGAAGCCAAATAGCCTCAGTAGCTGCATTAACAGCCCCTCGATACTCAGCCTTAGTCCAAGAAAGAGCAATAGCATGTTGCTTCTTACTGTGCCAACAAATGGGGCCTAAAGCAAGATGAAAGCTATAGCTAGAAGTGGACTTGCGATCATCAATATCGCCAGCCCAATCCAAATCTGTATATCCCACCAAGGTAAGTTCTGTACCTGCTTCATAGTGAATCCCATGATGATGTGTACCCTGTATGTAATGCAAGATGTGTTTGGTTGCCTTCCAATGAAGCTCATGTGGTTCCTGCATAAAGCCTGAAACCATGCCAATTGCAAATGAGATATCAGGGCATGTGTGATTCAAGTAGATGAGACTCCCAACAAGCTGACAATACAAAGTGGCATCAACAAGTGGAGTAGAACACTTGGCCTCAAGCTTGACTCCTGAAAGAAAGGGAGTAGGAGCAGGCTTACAATCAGCCATGTGAAACCGAGATAGAAGATCAAGAGAATACTTGGGTTGGGAGAGAGATATCCCAGAAGCTGACTGTGTGATCTCAATCCCAAGAAAATAGTGCAAAAGGCCCGAGTCAGTCATAGCAAATCTATCCTGCAAAGAAGATTTGACACTGCCAATGATGGATGAGGTACTCCCTGTAATGATCAAGTCATCAACATAGAGCACAAGTAGCAAATGAGAGTCACCCTGTCGCAAAATGTAGACATTTGGATCTGAATGACACCTCATGAATCCTACAGAGAGAAGAAAGGAATCCATCTTGGCATACCAAGCCCTAGGGGCATGTTTGAGGCCATAGAGTGACTTCCTTAATCTACAAACCAAAGAAGAATCATGTATGAATCCCTGTGGCTGCTCCATGTAAATCTCCTCATGAAGATCCCCATGAAGAAATGCACTCTTCACATCCATCTGATGTACAACCCAACCATGAGCTGCAGCAATAGCAAGTGTCAAGTGAATGGAGTTCATCTTAGCAACGGGTGCAAAGGTCTCTGTATAATCAACACCTGGAACTTGTGAGAAACCTTTTGCCACAAGTCAAGCCTTGTATTTATCCACACTTCCATCCACTGCATACTTGGTCCGATAGATCCACTTGCATCGAACCATCTTTCTCCCCTTGGGGAGTGTAACTAAATCCCATGTGTTGTTCCTCATCAAGGAACTATACTCTTCCTCCATTGCTGAATCCCACTCTGGAACTCCTGATGCTTCCTTGAAGGACTATGGATCGGAAGCAGTAGCAATAAAAGCATGTGAAAAATCCTCATCTTGTGACCGAGTCCTTCGAGTATCTGAACGATCCCCAACAAGAGAACTTGCTGACTCAAGAGTCTGTCGAGCCCAGCGAGGTCTAGTAGGAGATGAAGGATGAGGATCCTCAACTGCAAGTGGATCCTACAAAGGTGTGATCCTATGAGTCAGAGTTGAGGGAGAATCATCATCTGAGTCACTATCATCACTTTCCACTATGGAGGAAGGAAGAGGAGGATTAGAGGCTAAGCTAGGAGAGCTTTCCTCAAAGTGAACACTCCTCTCAATGAATAACTCATGTGTCTCTGGATCCAAAAGTCTGTATGCCTTAACACCTTCAGGATATCCAACAAAGATGCAAGGCCTACTCTGAGGTTCCAATGCCTTGCGTTTCTCTGGAGGTATGCGTGCCCAAGCTGGACAACCAAAAACTCTAAAGTGTCTCACAACTGGTTTTCTACCACACCAAGCCTCAAAAGGAGTCATACCCTTCAAAGCCTTATGGGGAACCCAATTCTAGATGTGAGTGGCACAACTGATAGCTTCTGCCCAAAATTGAGGACCAAGAGAACGAGCATGAATCATGCAGCTAGCCATCTCCTTAAGGGTTCTATTCTTTCTTTCTTCAACACCATTCTATTGTGGAGTGTATGCAACTGAATGTTGAATATCAATCCCCTCGAGAGTACAAAATTCCTCAAGTCTATTGTTCACATATTCCCTTCCATTATCTGTGCAGAGAATCTTGACTTGCTTCCCTGATTGCTTCTCAACATGAGCCTTGAAGTCTAGAAATCTATCAAACACTTCACTCTTGTGAACAAGAAAATAGACCCATGTGAAGCGGGAGTATTCATCAATGAAGGTGAGGACATAGCGGGCCTTGCTAAATGATGGCACAGGAAATGGACCTGCTACATCACTGTGAACCAATTGAAGAACTTCCAAAGCTCTCCAAGACTTCCCTTTGTCAAACTTCTCTTCTGGATGCTTACCCAAGGAACAACCTGAACAAAGACCTTTTGAAAATCTGATTTGAGGGAGTCCTGAAACCATATCCTTTGTGCTAAGCTGCTGAAGATAGCAGTAATTGAGATGTCCAAACTGCTCATGCCATAACTTACTTTCTGAATTTGAATGAGTGAGCAATGTTGTAGAAGGAGACTTGGGAATAAAGTGGGAAAATGAGTAAAGCCATGTGTTGGGATTGGCTTGTCCCACTGCAACCAAGGCATCATCCTTAAGTTCTTTGACCACAACTGAATGTGGTAGAAACTCAACTTTCTTGCCATCTCCAAAGTGAGTGATTTGGTAGATTGAAAGAAGATTAGTGCTTAAGTTAGGAACATAGAGAACATCCTCAAATGTTCCATTATCCATGACAACCAAACCTTTGCCTTCAACATCCACTTGAGTGTCATCATCTATGAAGATGTGAGGTACCTTAGATGGCTCCAAAGAAGAAAATTGCTCCCTTGTAGAACCCATGTGATGAGTAGCACCCGAGTCAAGTATCCATTGTTGTGAAGAACCTGTAGTAGCCATAAAAGCTTGCCCTTTTCCTTTTGATTGTGAGGAAGTGGAAGGAGATGAATCCTTCTTCTTGTAGGTAGATGGAAAATTGATGTTGTTTTTCTTGATGATGTTTGTCAACTCATCAATTTGCTTAGTATGGCAATGATGCTCATCATGACCAAATCTCTTGCAATATGAGCAAGTTGGTCTTTCCTTCTTGCTTGAATTTCCCTTCTAAGGAAAAGGTGAAAAATTCCTTTGTTGTGGAGAGGATGATTGTGCTTTATCTTGTTGTGTCTTTGGCTTAAAATGCTTCTACTTCTTATTGGAACCCTTTCCTTGAGTCCCTTGATTCCCTTGATTAGCCACCAAAGCTTTGGACTTTGAAGACTTGAGAATCCCCATGCTTATCAATTTTGCTTGCTCTAACATCAACATTTCTGTGAATGCATCAAATGATGGAAGAGTGAAAGAACTACCAACTGTCAAACGATGGGTTTGGAAGCTAGAAACAAATGCTGCATATTATGATGGAAGCTTTCCCAACAAATTGTAGACCGGCTGTGCATCCTTTTTGTCAATTCCACAATCCTTAAGTTGTGATCTTAACTCATTTGCCTTAGTGACATAGTCTTGGATTGTATCAAAATTCTTAGGATCTAACATTGTGAGATCATTGTCAAGCTGATAACCTCTAATCTCATCAACTTGGCCATACAATTGACCAAACTTTTCCCAAGCTTCTTTAATTGTTGTAAACTTTTCAATTTGATAGATTAGATCTTTTGATACATATTTCCTCAATGTTCCAAGAGCCATAGTATTTTTAGTGAGCCAATCCAAATGAGCATTAGGATCAGATGATGCAACAATAGTTCCATCAATATAATGAGTTAATCCTTTTTCCATCAACTTACCCCAAGCATCAATTTTCCAAGAAGCATAGTTATGTGGAGTTAACAAAGGAAACTTAGGAGAACCCATAGCAGCAAAGAGAAAAAGAGATAGAGAGGCACAATCACACAAGACACCCCCCCAAATTCACTCAATCAAAGAACCCCCCCAAAAATGATGATTTGGCACTTTATACTTAGTGTGTTTACAATGGCCACTTGCAAGCCAAGCAAAGTGGGATTCGGATTTTAAATGTTTTACAACAGCTTTCATTAGGCAACAACAGACTCAAATAACTGATACAAAAGACCAAACTGAGATCTTGTCCTTACAAATGCCAAAATAGGCCAAAACCGACTAAGTGCTGAAAGTAAAATTTCTGATCACAATCACTACAAACTGATAGCACCACTGTGAAATTCAGTAAAAATCATGCACTTTCAAAAAAAACGACACCTGAAAAGGAGTTCGTATGAGTCTGAACGGAGCCCCAGAAGTTGCAAAAACGGTGACAACTCAGCTACACCTGTGAGAAACTGACTTTTCTGACAAATCCATGCATCAAAACCAGAAACTGATTACACCACCATGTAGAGCACGAAAAAATAGCCCAAATAAAAAAAAAATTGCTCGAAAAAACGAATTAAAATGAGCAAGATATCTACATTTGAAAATGAACTGCAAATGGAGAGGGCTGGAAAAATTTCAAAAAATGTGTTGATGCAGGACTGACATTAGCCGTATGAGGGATTCAATTTGATGGATGTTTGACCATTGCTGTCGCCGGTTTCGCCGCTGGATTTTGCCCGCCGTCAGGAAAATGTGCCGGAATCTTCAAAAGTCGGTCACTTCCCAGAAACGTCGACCGCATGCGGCATGTGGTGGGGCCACAGGGGAAGGTTGGGCCACTGGCCTCCTACCACGTGGCTCCGCGGTAGCGGTGTACCCTGCGGGTATGCTGGTGCAGTCTACGGACTGTGCAAGCTGTACCAGCACTAAATAGTGCTTTTTGAAATTTTTTTGTGATTTTTAATTTTTTTCAAATGAAATTTTTATTTTGAAAAAATAAACGAAATTTTTTCTATTTTTCAAACTGATTTTTTTATAAAAAAATTTCGAAATTTTTCCAAAATAAAATCGTACCGTCGCTCTGCAAGTATGACGATCCGTACGGCCGAGGAGGGCAAATTTTTACCAGGTGGCTCCGGGCAAAGTTGTCCGATTTTGACGAATTGACAGTCAATCTTAGGGTTTTAGGCCCTTCTGGACACAATGGTAGTGTCTTTTTTGGCTGAAAATGCTCCGAAAATATGGCTACCTTTTGGATCTGGCAACCACCTTCGATCTTCAAACCCTTGTAGATTTGGCCTCCAATGTCCAACTAAGACAAAACAAAAGGCAAATCTGACTTTCTTGGACACTCTGGACGCAATGGTGAGCTCAAATCTAATGCAACAAGCTCCCAAAATGCACTTGCAATACAAAGCCAAAAATGGAACAGCCCCAGAATCTGATATTTCTATGAAAAAAATGCAAGATTGCACTCAAGATCTCCCCAAAATGGCAATCCAAAGGCACTCCAATAGCTTTGATACCATGTAAGAATTGGCTATGAAGGTAGCCACCCAAGATCTAGAGCCCTAATGGAAGCACAAGCATAAGAGAGATAGAAACAATGTGACAAGAATAAACTGTATTCTGCCAATAATGCAAATAGAAATAATGTATGTATCAATGTACAAATGTAGTAGAGACCCCTTGGTTATATAGCCAAGGTGAGAACATAGGAGGGCATAAGATTATGACAAGTGTCATAATCTTATGACATGAGACAACTATGAAAAGCTATCACTCCACCTAAAGTGGGAAAGTGATAATGTGATAACCACCACAAAAGGTGGAGAGGAATCACATGATGTGTCCACGAAAGGTGGAAATGATAAAGTGATAACATGATAAGTCCACCAAAGGTGGAAAATATCCAACAACTCCTATGTGGTCCCTAAGTAAACTTAACTAAGGTGTAATGATGACCTAGGACAAGGTACAAAATAATTAATTACACCAACACTAATTCTTGTTTAACCCAGATAAATCTGCAATCTTACAGAAATAGTGCAATCTTCTAAGGTGTTAAAGAATTTCAGATCATGCATATTCATTCAAGACAACCCTATTGCAATTGAAATGAACAAACATTCATAATTAAACTAAGAATAGTTTTAAGTCCAGACTAACTTTACAAAGAAGCTAACAATCAACTAACTGCAAAAAGCATGGACTAGAGATTGTTGCAAACACTTCAAGCATAAAACCCTAAACATCATCAAATCATCTAACATCAAATAAAATTAAGTAATTTTATAGATAGAACATCAAAAACCATGCTAGATAAAACTCAACGGAAGAAAGGCACCAAATCACAATGTATTTGCTTGTATTAAATCATCCAAAGTGGCAATAATTTCAGTCTTCTGTTACAACACTTGCTTGAAAAGATAAACTAAGCTCTAACTCTAATCCTTGCTCTTACAATTTGCTCTAATGTAAAATTCGGTTAACTTCTTCTAACTACCATTTTACAAATGAGGCATAATTCCAAACTTATAAAGAACCCCCCAAGATATGTCATCCCAATTAGGGTTTACAATAATAAACGACCACATAACAAGTCAGCCAAGAGAAATTTGAAAAAAATTAAATTTGCAATATGCACCAATTTCATCCAATTCGACCTAGGGTCTCCAACAAAACTCGGTCTAATGAATGCAAAGGAAGAGGAGAAAATAATGGGGAAGCACAAATTATGATGTAGCATTGCATTAACTACTTCCCCCCTTTTTCTTTAGCACACACCACCTTATCCTGCACCAACAATAACTCCCTGTCCAAGTTGGCAATGGGTGGCATAGGCAAAACCCTAACTCTCCTCTCAAGGAACTTAATATCATCTCTTGACTGCCTAACTATATTATCCCAATCCACCTTATTTGTTTGATACCTATCAATAACTGCAATGTAGGTAGTTGCATTATCCAGCTAATGTTTAGTGATAGGGCCCTCATTGACTAGAGAGTACACATCTCGCCACCATTTTCTCAACTGCTCCAAGTTAAGATGCTTGGGCGCAAATTTATTTCTCCTTGTTATCACTTCAAAAAAGGAAATACACTTATTGTAGATCTCATTCAAAGTGTCTTCAATCTGCCTTCCTTTTTTATATATCTTTCTCAAGGCCTGCTACCTCATCTGCAGAATTTCAAACCATTCCCAAGGCTCTGCAATCCTTGAGGAAGGAAGAATTCCCTCACTTATCAACTTTTCTTCAATGTACTCCATGATAGTCTTTGTCTTTTACAGCAGGAGATCTACATCTTATTTATCCTAAGACAACACACCTTTCAACCAATCTAATGACCTCATTGCATCTCCTTTGGTCAAAAGGATGTCCTTGATAGCATTATCTCCCTTGATTTGCACCCCTTGTAACCAACCGGTTGTAGCATGTGTGGTTCTGTTCATTTTTTCCAACTCTGATATTGTTTCCTTAGGTAGGAATCCTATAGCAGATGAGGAAGAAATGATGGATTGCAAGGGTTTCATCAAATCCTACAAATATCTCTTAAGCTTCTCATTTTCTTTCTCCAACTTTTATTTAGTCTATGACTCTTTCCTCAACCTACCAAGGATCACAGCACTGGAGCCTTCATATTCTTCAATGTCCTACTCCATGGAAGCATGCCCTAGATTGATAGTCTACACACTATAATCCTTACCAGCCACCTCATCTCTATCCTTGTCAGGAGCAAGACTAGCAATGTGGACTACCCTATTATTCGCATCATCCTCTCAATCTTGGAAATGACTTTGGCTTTCTTCTTTATCTTTCCCTTTCCAATGTTTTCCAGTAGGTCATCCCAATTGGGAGGAGTATCATCCACTACAATCTGTTTTTTCTTTAATTCCTTATCCAACCAGCCCGGAATAGTGGATTCTGATTGTACCTGGTCCTATCCATCATCTTCTTGTTGAACATTGGGCATACTCTCCTCCATACTCAGCTTCTCAAGAGCCTTCTCAATTGAATCCTCCTTTTCTTTATAGTGCTCCTCCCCTTTATCTTGTATTGGTGAGGGAATATTGGATGGTATCTCCTCCTTCAGAGGATATTTATCCTCATGAGCCCCTACAGGTGAGTCCCCATAAGCCACTAGAGGAGACTACATGACCTTCTCTATCACGGCCTCAACATTGTAGAGATCACCCTCTTGGAATTCCTCTTCTCCATGATCTTGGGAATCTTTAGCATCTCTAGGTTCATCTGGCATATTTCCAGTCTCATGAGAAGGAGGGATATTCTCATGCTCGATGGTAGGAGCATTCATGGGAGCACTTTCTTTCGGTGTAGCATCCTTGGGAGAAGGAGTCCTAGATCTCTTGGTGTATACTTGTGTCTTTTCTCCTGAGCTCTCTACTTCTACAACAGGTGTGTCAACCTTTTTGTATTCTTTAGAAGTTCCCTTCCCCTTTTGTGACAACCTCACAATTCTCCTTCTCTTTGGTGAGGGGACACTTGTCTCTTCTTTTTATTTCTCACCTTCCTCAGTCTTCTTCCTCCTCGAGACATGTTTGCTTTTCTTGGCTATTGGCTTTCTTTATTTCTCTACCTCTCCTACCTCCTCTACATGAACATCCTTAATCTTTATTTTGAAAGGAGAGCCCACCTTGGTTTTTCCTTTAGGATCCTATTCGGGTGACTCCTTAGATGCAGAGTGAGACTCCAAGTCTCCCATAAGATCATAGGTGCATTTCACACCCTCACTTTCCAATTCCAACATCTTATGCTTGAGCCAGAGCTTGGTATATTTGATTACTAGGTTCATGACCTATTCTAGCTCTATCTTCTCTTCCTCCAGCCAATCAACCTCTTTAATCGGCTTATCCTTCACAGCCTCAAAGTTATGGCCTTGGATTAAATTTCCATCCTCCTCAACTTGATCTGGAACAACCCTTATGTTGTATAACCACACCAAGCTGACTGGTAACCTAGAAAACTTCTTCTTTCTGACCTCAAATTCATTAGCAATGTTGGCCCAGTAGTCCTCTAAGTCATCCTTGTGTTTGTATTCTCTGCTAGCCTTCTTTTGTGCTTCACTGGTTATGTCAAATCTAGATCTCTTGGAATGGAAGGAAAGATCAAGAGTGCTCATTTCCTCCTCATAATCATGGGTTGAGTTGATAGAAGGGCATAATTCACTAGTGCCTATCCTCAAAGGGGAGTCACTACCAAATCCGGTCTTGTGCTTTTCCCCCTTCACAATTATATCAAAGTCACATATTTGTCTTGTGACCTCCATGAGTACAATATGATTTGTAGGATACCTTGGGAGTCTGTATGGAGCCCTCTAACAACCATCAATTCTTATGTATGAGAAGGTATGGAACTGGATAAACCAAACTCCAAACCTTTTGATCAATTCCATGGCTTTACCTGAAATCCGAACATGCTTTGCACCTTGGAGCAGCTTGGTGATATACATGGTGAATGCATCATTCACCCTTTTGTAGCTCGATTTACCCAAGTGTAGCTATGGGTAAACCTCATAAATTACATCTTGTGCAAACACACCCCTTGTTCTCAATCCCTTGTATGGGTGGAACCTAGCTAGAGCATAGAACAGGTAAGAGGTCATTATGAAACTCTTAGTCTGTAGGACCTTACACATTTGTTCATGAATCATGGCACTTATAATGCCTACCCAGTGGTAGTCTATACCCTATTCCATCCTTTAAATAACATGGAGCATCCAATTCTCGAACACTCCTTCACTCTTCAACCCTACCACCCTATTGAGAAGGGCGATAACATCATAATACTCTTTAAATTTGAGTCTGACCAACTCCTTGGGCAACTTGAAGAAGTGGGACTTAGATTTTTCCAACCAAGAATTAATGACCTATTGGGACTTGATGGTATCCTCCTCATAGAACTTCCTTGCCATATCCATGTCAAAATCCACCACATGAGACCTGCCAGGCATGTCAAAGGTCTAGGCTATAGACACAGGATTCAGATTTTCCACTATCCTCCTTTGGGGACCCACTATCCTTTGTGTACCTCTGTCATAGTGCTTAGCACATTCAAGTACCAGCTCATAACACTGCATTGTAGAAGGAAATCTAGCTACATGTGCCAATCTTGATTCCAATGCTCTCTTGACCAGTAGAGAGGGATTTTGTGCTGCCATTCTGGTCTTGAACTCTTCATACTCCCACAATCCTACATTTTTATATGTTATCCTTGACCAGACGAAAGTGAGCTTTCTCTCTGGAATTATGCTCTTGATATCCATCTTGATCCTTTCCACCTTAGACATGGAAGACCCCTTTGCACTTGGATCCACCTGTCATTGCCTTACCTGATTTAGCCTGCATTCGACAAAAACCCATAGTAAAGATCACATGGAACACAAATTAATCAACCACAGAGATAATTTCACCTTCAACACAAGTCCCATGATAAGAAAAATGCTCAAAACCCTCATAAAAGACAATCATTGCAAAGTTCAGGTTTTCAGCCCTTCCGTGGAATCCAGGCCAGAAAGGATTTTAGGAAATTCCCAACCAGGTGGATTCTAGCGAAACAAGCACACAAGCATCCAACAATCATTCAATTAACTGATAATCACTAGGAAATAGCATGGAACATCTTAAATTAAGTCAAATTGGATCATAAAATGCATAATTATTATGCAAACTTCATGCAGTTCCTAAGATATCTATTTTCCAACAAAATCTCGAGAAAATCCATCAAGGACAGAAATCCGTGAAAACATTAATAATTCACAAACTCCAGGAAAATGAAGGGACCAAGAACTTTCGAGAAAATCCCGAAGGCGCGGATTTTAGCGAAGCCAATGCAATTTTCACAATTTAAGCCCAATTTCAGGAAAATGACAAGGCGATGGACAAATCGGGGAAATCTAGAGGTAGCGGAAATCTGCGAGGCAAGCAGAAATCTGGATCAAAGCACACTTCAGGAAATCAAAGAGAAAATAGGAAGTCGGGGAATTTCGGCAGATAAGGAATTTCATGAAGACTTTGAAAACTCGAACACCTACATTTTCTCTAGACCTCACTCAAATTGATCGAACAATCACAAATTTGAGGAACCAAAACCTGGAACCAACTTGATTTGAACCTCTCACAGAACATCCCTGAACTTGAAACTCACCCTAAGGTAAATCAAGAAGGAATGGCGATGTCCTAGGCACGAAACCCTAAAATTCCACAATGAACACGTAGGACAAGCTCAGAGACTCACTTGGGATCGGCATTTGAACAAAACGAGAAAATCCTAGCCTCGAAATATAATGCCAAAATAGGTAGGAACTCAAATCCCAGACATACCCAAAATGCCAAAGAAGCACGCGCATTCAACCAAGCAAAAACAAGGCAATGTGAATAGCGCGAAAGGGCGGCAAATGAAAACTAGAAACCCAACCATCAAGCGCAAAACCCAACCAAACCAACATTCTGACTCACAATAGATACGCACAAAGCATGAAGTGATTCATTTCAATCATCAAAAGAGAGAAGATGCCATGTGTAAGCTCTCAAAAATGAATGGTTCTATGGAGAAGAACCATCATTTATGGACCTCAACAATGGAGCAGTTTCAGATTTAAAAGCAAAAACTAGAAATGAAACTATTCTAAACTACCAAAGATAATCAAAATGCTTCCAAACAAAAACCAGTCTCCATTGGCATCCTATCACCAAAGTCTTGTTATGCACTTTTGCTCTCATATTTTTGCAAGCATAGATGCATCAAGAGGCTATTAGTGAATGGATTAAGAAAAGTTGTGAAGATATGTGCATGTGCAAGATTTGTGTAGGGGTCAAAATGAGAAGAGAGTCGTGTTTAAATAGGAATCTTTAGGGTGAATGCAAGTTGTGGAAGGAGTGTGGGATAAGAGATTGGCTTGGAGGAAAATATCCCACACACATGAGATGGGTAAGATAAAATATTGAAATGGATAAATGCAAGTAGGTGGTAAATGAATATTTGTGATATTTTAAATGAATATGCAAATGCATGAAATGTGTAAATGCACTAATATATTAATATTTTATGGTAGATAAATTATTATGAAAATGGTTTTAATGAAGTGATTATGGACATGGGTTTTATGAGTATAATATTTGAATGGAAATGCATAAAATATGAATATGAGATGAATGGATAAATGGAAAGATTATTAAATGATTTAATGATATTTTAGTGATTTATGCCTAAATGGTAAATGATAAATGATCAAATAATTTAATGAATAATGCTTATAGATGCCTATAAATGCTTATGAATAAATGGTTATAATATATGGATAATTGAATGAAATGTGAAATGATTTAAAAATGATTACGAGCACATTTTTATGTGTCTACACCATGTACATACCATGAGGGTAGGAGAAAACAATGCTGCAAAATCTAGCAAAAAACCTCAAGGTGCGAGCTGAATGTAAATGGTTTCCAGAAAATCCAATTGCAACAATCGACCATAATTCCAATCACACAATCCAGCAATAGTACTTAGGATCAAGCACTCTAGATCAAAAAGGAAGCAAATGGTAAAACTTTAATAACACAAAACTCCCAAAAGTTGACATAATACCCACTATGGAAATCACACAATTAATGTAGTCAAGACAGGTCAAACCCAAAAAATTCGGGAATTCGACATGGTGACAGACAAACCAGGGAAATCCGGCCCCGACGAAATTTCGTGAAGGACCGAAATCTTTGGAATTTCAATGAAAATAGTTGTCACTGAGTTTCGAAAGAAAACCGAGAAATTTCGTGAGGAGTGGATTTTCCCGAGAGCAGTGAAAAGCTCAGAATGAGTCTGAAACTTAAGGTTTTCAATACATATCATAGATGGACTATTCCAGCAAGCAAGATAAACATCAAATCACATGCCCAAGCAAGAAAAACCTCAAAAAACAAAGGGCCAAAAGACCAAGAGGGAAATCAATAAAGAGAGCAAAAGAGGGTCCCTACTTTCAGTGGGGCGTGTGTGCAAAAAGTGCACAGCAAAGATCATATACGAGGTGTGGCATGTTGGCTCTTTCACTACTCCTTGGGTGAGGAGGGCTTTTATTGGTATGTCAACTTGCTAGAAGGAACTATCAACATGTGGGAACTCCCGAAGAATGCTTTCTTGCAAAAGTTCAAAACCCCAGTCATCCCTTCAGAGTCATACCGACATTTTATGTCGGTCCAAAGGGAGATCAATGAACCAATCAGCTCCTTTAATTATTGATTCCACAAAGCATATACTCAGTTACAGGATCTGTATGTGTTCAATGATATTTTTTTTTTACCTGTCTACTTTGCAGCATTGGACAACCTTCCTGTAGCATTAGTAAAAAGGATGTGACCGCCTCCTGCCAGATCGGTGGGCACTTATGTTGAGGTCGTCACTTTCAGTACGGACTTGGGACAAAATATTTTTGGTTTGCTTCCCTCTTTGTGGTAGGTTTCTCATCCTTCATAAATTCAAGGGCTTACTCAAGCTCTACAACATCAGACGCCCTTCATGAATTTGATACCGCAACTACCATAGTGCCTCATCTAAGACAACCAATGAACCAAGCACCTCTGATTTTGTAGTACTTGTTGCCCCAACCACAACAGGTCCACTTTCAGCCACCCCAAGTGTCGACATACCTTCAAGCCTCCGAATTTCCACAGACTCATCAAAATCATCCAACTAGACAACCTATTTTCCTTTAGAATTCAGCCTCACAACCGAGCAACACGGAGAAGGATCGGATTGATGAGATGAGAGAGATGATCAAGAAAATTTCCATGGAGATGACTCACTTGAGGAATCAAAACAACCAATTGTATGCTTCATAGAGAAACATCTAGGCCAACCTCAATTGGGACAGTTGCAACAACCATGACAACCACGATGCTGGCACATCCTTCGGATAGACTTATCACAGGGGTCAAAATTTGGGGCAGAACTTTGACAAAAGGCCCTCCTAAAGACAGAATTGGACATGGAACACGAGGTCAAACAATGGTGGTGTTCCTACTCCCTTGGACCGGCCTAATAACAATGAAAAAACTATAAGCGAAGTCTACTTAGCCAAAGCTGCCTTATCCGGCTGGTGTCGTATCCATAAAATGAGCTGGCATTTTGAATTGGATTTTCTGAAATTCCTGACGGTTGCTGAATTTTTTCAGATTGAAGTCCAAAATGTTGTGGACAGCTCGGGATGCAGAGATATCGTCCCTTATGAACCATATGATTCCTTGATGTTGTTCGTCAACCAAGCTCCCTTCCCAACAGGCGAGAGCAACGTGCTCAAAAAGGAGGACACCACTACAAGCAGCAACGATAAGACGAAAGAGGTAAGCATCGAAAGTCCTTTGGCTCAGCTTTTCAATTCAGTAGATAATGGTCATGTAGATGAGGAAGATTTGAGAGAGGACGAGGTCCAAATGTTTCATCAAAGGACCACTCCATATGATTTAAGAAATAGACAAGCTGGTGGGCACGCCGATGGTCCTTTCATGACCTCCACTCCACCTAATAATTTCAACACCCCTCTTGACCCAAATGCTAGCAACAACCCAGGTTATCCACATGTACCTACATGGTACTTTAACAAGAATAGGCAACATAATCAAACCCAGAACCAACCTATTGGCTCCTCCTAGAGTACTTCTTATGATGCTAAAATCAAGCAAATGGGGGAATATATTGCAGAGGAAATTAAGAAGGTTAAGTTAAGTGTGTCTGCCTTCAAACTACTTAAAGTCCTAGCTATTAGAAATTCTTTCTTTAGGGTGATCAATGGGACCCCTTCATCTAGACCAGCCCAGGACACACACCCAAGGAGGGTATCCTTTGAGGATCAGCAAAGTGAACCAATTCTGCGACAAATTTTCAACAAGAAAGTTGATCCGCCTACAAATCAGTAGGCAGATAAGCAAACTGCCAAAGAAACATATTAGACACAATCCCAAAATAAGGGCAATGATAAGGATAAGGGTCAAGTCGCCCAAGTGGATGTTTCTGGAGGATTATTTCAAGGTTGAAACCCCTCCCTTCCTGACCACTATCAGAGTGTTTGGGAAGAATCTCCATAATTGCTTGTTGGACTCGAGAGCTTATGCTAACACCATGCCCTTGAGTGTGTGCAAGGCTTTGGGGATAGTTCCAACTCCTTCCCGATGTAAAGTGACACAACTTGACAAGACTGAGATCAGCATAGTTAGTGAGATTAATAGAATACCCATGCAGATTGCGACTGATCCATGGATACAATAAACCATTGACATCCAATTTGTTGATATCCCAGACACCTATGGCATAATTTTAGGAACGGATTTCACAAGAGCACTGAATGGATATGTCGCAGCAAATTACTCCCACCTATGGCTTCCATGGAAAGGGATGCCAAATCATATTTGAATAGATCGAGAGCCACGCATTAATTTAATGATCATAGAATACAACAACACAAATGAAGTGTTGTTTGCTAAAACAAAATTAGGAAATTATTCTCCAATGTCATATTCAAATGAATGAGAATGCTTTAAAGAAGAAGCAATCGAGGAGGTTCTTCTTGTATTGTGCAATCCACCTACTAACTTAACCCGTGCCCCTAAGAGCACGGAAATATTGATCGAGTCAAATGACGAAGAGTCCTACGAGGATGGTTATCTTGGATTGTTGGATGGCTTCCAAGATTTCACGAAAAAATTTGTACAAGATCAGCTCAGTTTGGGAGCTAGAATGAATTTTCAGGAACTCCTACTGCCTAGTTGGTGCAGGGTGCACAATGCTACTCATTCAGAGATTGAATGGTGTTTATATCAAACAACAATTGATTGTACCAAAAGACATATCACTCCAAGGGGAGATGCTTAGTTAACATCACCAAATCAGATATGTTTGGAATCCACACAGCCTCAAAAGGTTGCTGAAATAAGGCTACTATCAAAAGAAGAAATCAGATTTGTTAATTCCAAGATCAAAAGACTCTCTTGGGTTCTAGACGCTGCACTTTGACGGATCCAAATCCAAGCATGGAGTTGCAGCGGGATTTAAACTAATTAGCCCCAAAGGTAAGTCGTACTTCATTGCTCATAGACTTCAATTTTATTGCATTAATAACATAGAAGAATATGAGGCATTGGTCTTGGGACTCCTCATGGCATTAAGAAAAGGTGTTAAAATGTTGCGAGTCTTTAGGGATTCAGAATTGGTTATAAAGAAAGTCAGAAAGCTCTATTCCTGTTATGATCAGAGATTAACTAATTATAGACATAGGGTATGGGACCTATTGGAAGGACTAGATGCATTCAATATACAGTTGATCCCATGCTCTCAAAATAACACTGCCAATGCCTTAGCATAGGCAGCTAGCACCTTACAGCCATTGTCATTGTTTGGCCTCAAAAGGTTTACCATTGAGCTCACTTCCATTCCATCCATGCCAGACAATGTGGTCAATTTCTAGGTATTCAATGATGACAAACACATCCTGGATTTTATCACCAATTCCGATGTGTTTTCTACCTAGATAATTGATGAGGTTGAACCTGAAGAGGTCGAGCTAGATATAGAAGGGATCATCAACCTCAAGACTAACACTATCCCAAGAGGAATGGTCCAACTCGAACAGATATTTGATCTAGATCAAATCAGGGGACAAGGTCAGCACGCAAAGAGGGATTCCATCAGTGACAAGTGTGACACCTATAACCTCGGGACACTTGAGGATGCAAAGAATGTGTTTATTGGAAAGGTGTGCCAAAACACCCATCAACATGTACCTTTATTGATTTTATTTTTAGATAGGAACTAGTAAAATGGTGTATTATGGTGCTTGATTTGATTGGTTTTTATGTAGATTTTAGTCTGTTCAGGTAAGTTTATATCTCTAGGTCATTGGTACAATTTTCTTGGAAGTGTCTCACTCCTAGATTTTGATATAAATGGAGAACTCATAAATTATGGTTTGGAAAGATGTCACCCTATTTACTGTCAGGGAACTTAGTTGTTATTTCACCTCTAGGTTTGATTGTCTGTTATTTTGTTTTGTATTCATAATTGCTTCTTCAATTGAATTTTTGATCTTAAATATTAATGTTAACATGATTCTCTAACAAAAATTGTGGATCATTTAAAGGTAGAAAGGGAATTTGGTCAGATCTTAGAGTCTCTTTTGATCCCATTCAGTGTAGTTTCTTTGAACAGTTTAGTTTGAAGATGCTTCGATTCTCCCAAACTGATGAAATGGAGAACTGTGACTACAAATCTTTTTCCCTTAAGATATTGATGTGGAGAAGAACATAACATATTGGCATCTATTTTAAGTATTAAATCTTATGCCTTGAAAGGGGCCCCATTAAGGTATCCAAACGAAAAGAAACTTTCAAAACCCATGCCTGTTACTATTGCACACTCACCAAAATGGAAGAGGATAAAAGAAGAAAAGTAATTTCTAAGATGTCAATCAGATGAATCCTCTAATTTGTGATTTCCATGTTCAATGCACTCATATTTTAGACATGATGCAACACTTCCTTTATGGGTGTCTCTCAATATAAATCATGCTTCACATTATGTTTATGATTATCATTCCATAGATGGATTATAGAATCAATGAATTATTCTTATTATTATTCTTCAAAATATTGGTTTCTTTTGGTTTGTTTATGTTATTTTTTGATCATTTATTTATTTGTACTTAATTTAACTTTAAATATGAATTTTATATTTTATCATAATAGATGTCCCATAGCCCCTGTTGTCTATAAAATCTAGAAAAAAGAATTTGTCCTAAAAACCTATCCTTGAAACTTGGAGAAAATTTGATTTATAGTTGACGCATGATTGGATGACCTTAAAAGTTGGAGGCTTATGTAGATACTAAATAACGCCTTCAAGGTCTCTCCACTATTGACCCAGGATTCAATAATGGAATCCCCAATATATTCATCACTCTAGTTTATCTCACTTGACATATTAGAGGGAGAGGGAGAGATAGAAGCTGATATAAAGAGATAGATAGGCGTAGAAAAAGAGATTAAGAGATAGGGAGATAGATAGATAGGGAGATAAATGTAGAGAAGGATATGGATAGAAAGAGATAGAGAGATGAGTGAGAGGGAGATCAAGTGAGAAATAAAGACCAAAGATATCAAGCATAAGATATGGAGGGAGAAATGGATTGATTAAGATGAAGAGATGAAACATTTCTAGAGATAGAGAGAGATGGATGGGTAGAGAGAGGGAGATATTTCTAGAGATGGAGGGGGAGAGAGGAATATAGAGGTAGAGATGAATATAGAGCGATAGAGGAAGAGTGAGACAAATAGATATGAGTAGAGATGAATATAGAACGAGAGAGGAAGAGCGAGAAAAATAGATAAAGATATAGAGAGAGATGGAGGTTGAGATATAACGATAGATAGGAGAATAGGGAGGGAGCAAGAGAGGGAGAGATGGGGAGAGATATAGAGAGGGAGGGAGAGAAAGGGAGAGAGATAGGTAGAGGAGGGAGAGAGAGATGGGGAAGAGGGAGATATATGTAGAGGGAGAGATAAGAAGAGAGGGGGGAGGGAGAGATATAAATAGAGAGTGACATAGAGAGATAGAGAGGGATAGGAAAAGAGATAAAGAGATAGGGAGATATATGTAGAGAAGGATATGAATAGAAAGAGATAGAGATGTGAGTGAGAGGGAGATTGAGTGAGAAATAAAGATAAATATATAGAGTAAAAGAGATAGGGGGAGAGATGGAGTGAATAAGATAGAGGATGAAGAAGGGGGGAGATGAAAATGATATATATGTATAGGGATATAGATAGAGAAATAGACACTCTTATTGTATATTATGCAACTAAAGAAAATATTATAACAAAAACACAAATATAAATATTACTCTCATTTTTAATTCCTACAATCGATATCTCTCAACATTTTATATATAGACTATGTAATAGGATAGATCTATGACCCTCCAATATTTTGGCACCACTCTATCCAATTGGGCTCTTATTTATAAATGACTGTTGCATCCATATTAAGGGTTTTTAATAAATTGGAACGAAGGGATAGTTTCCCATTTTGTGACACAGTGTAAACGTTGTATCAGTATATAAACAAATACATAAACTAAGAGCAACATTGTGTCCTCTGAATAGTATACCCCATGTTTAGTTTCCTCTATACCACCAAGTTTAGTTTATATCCTTAATTCACTTTTTCTCACTTTCATAGGTGACATTGTACTATTTAATTCAAAAAAATGAAAAAAATTGTAAATAAAATTCAATTAATATTATAATTAGGATATTTTATCACTCTTAGGTTATTTTCTTTACTTAAGATTTATTTTACTTTTTACTTTAGAGCTACTTAATGATTATTTTATTTTATTTATATTATAGGTGCCTCCAAAAAGATATCTCTCTGCGTACATTAGATATATTTTTAAAATATAGATATACTAGTTTTATTTCAATTATAGCAAAAAAAATATGAAGAATTTGAAGGTAATTTAAGCTAATGATTTGTGAGCCTTTCTACATACATTCTTGTTCTAGTTTTTAAGAATATTTTATCTTTTTTTTTACATTTTTAATAAAGTGATTTTTCCACAAATTATAGTATTTTAATGAGTAATATAACTTGAGCTAGAAATAATTGTTTTTCATAATTTCTTATATGTAGATGATTGACATTAATATGTAGGATAAACCTATTTTTCTTTTTCTTTTACATATTTTATTTAATAATAAATTTAATTGAGATTAGTTATAATTTAGGCACATATTTCTTGTAACACATAAAATTTTCATATATGCCTAATTTATTTTTTTGTTGAAAAGACATCCATACAAAGGGTGACCTTATTTTTCTAATGCTTTTTCCATTGTTTGTAGTTTTTGGATGTGTTGAATAGAGGTCTTTATTTTTTGTAATAAAACTTTGTTGATTTGAGAATAGAAAATAAGTATGATAATTAAATTAAATAATTTTAACATAATTTTTTGAAATTTAGTTTATTCTAACGGATATGCTTGTGCAAACTTTCATGTCATGAAGAATTCATTTGATTATGAAACATATGGATTGAACGAACAATTTATGCCTAATAAAATGGTAAAATTCAACATGGTTTGAAGGGATTTGGTTGTCATATAAGTGTCATGCAAACACCTTCAATTGAAGATCCTTGATATTCATTATGAAGGTTCTTCCTATGTAGATGTAGAAACTAAAGGTATTGTGTGTTGATGAAAAATATATTTTTAATTTGTATATGGTCCATAAATGAGACACACATTTATGCTTCCACCCAAAATCGAAATTGAAGTGAATTCAAGAGGAATCATATATTCCAAGTGTACATAAGTTATAATAGATGAAACATAACTACAAAAGATTGGTACAGATATGTTGTAAGTGATTAAAAAGACTAAACAATATTATTTTCACTGACCCATATGTCCTTTTAGGACAAGTCCATGGAGCATAAGTTAGGCTAAAAGGGCTCCCTACAAATGAGAATCAAACTTTTTTCCACGAAGTAAAAAGAACAGTAGAATGAAAAGCTACCAAACTTCCGAGTGGCATGAGTAACATGCCCTCAAAAAACCATTGATGATCTACAACCGTGTATTCAGAACATCTGTAACTGCAACTGCAGAAATTTGACATCTGTAACTACAGAAATTTGTGTTGACCAACATACTCAAAGTTATATACAATGTATTAACATGTACGGATGTCAAGACCAAAAGACACCCATCTTTTCTTCCTCTAGTGAGAAGTGTCTTCTTGTCTTATGAATCCTCTTTTCTTGGTAAGTAGGTGAGTGCACACACCAAAACTCTAGAAATACCAGGATGACCAATTCTAAGCCACAAATTTGCATCATAATTCTTCTTGAGATAATTGTGGAAATAGAGCGATAACATGGCCTCCTAATAAAGGAATATTTATCACTACTGCTACCCATACTATCTCTTATGTAATTCTACATATGGAACCCATATTGGCCACTGCATGTTAACCCACATTTTCTCCTCCTTTACACCTACCAATGTAGATAGATTGGCTCTATTCGTATGACAGTTGTCCAAATTCCTCCCCCACTAGGGGTAAAAGCCTATTGCCTTCATTTTCCTGCAGGCTGAACACACACAGACCAAGCCTTTTTGTTCAAAAATAGCCAAGGTGGTGGAATTGTATTAACTCATTCATCCTTATCTGGATAGAGATGGAGACATCACTCTGGCAAAGATCAGTGAAAGCCATGAATCCTGTCTCTGTGACTCATAGCCATAAATTCCTTCCTAATTATAACATTATGTGTTTCCCCACATCTGCATATTTCAACGAGTCGTGGCCCCTCTGTGTTTTGTTTTCAAAGGTGGTCCAACATTCATGTGGGCCTAAATATAATCCTCATCTCCTCCACGTCTCCCACAAATAATATTGCAGGAATCCAACAACATATAAATATATATGATTACAAACCACGAGTAGTTCAATTCAAACTGAAAAAGAACCTTGTGTTGAGTTGAGATCAACTAATACACCCACTTGGTTTCTGAGCTCTTTTACGCCATGAAAATCTGTAGATCCAAGGGTGTACTTAGGTTCCTTCGAATTGCTCGTAGGATTCATAAATCTTTATGTGTTATATTTCCATTAGAGAAGAGCTCATCGCTGCTGCATCAAGATGAATGGAATAGTTATCATGGAGATGATGATGACCAGAGATCAAGCTTTCATATACCTTCTGATGTTCCGAAGGGTCATCTGGCAATTTATTCCGGTAATCAGCAGAACCGGAGAAGATTTGTTGTGAGGACTAGTGATCTGAATCATCCATTGTTTAGGCTGCTAATGGAAAAGGCTGAAGAGGAATTTGGGTTTGAGCAGAGAGGAGTGCTTGTTATTCCATGTGACCCAAAAGTTGTTCAGCATCTTCTTTCTCTTATCCAAACAAAAACTCCTCCACAGTCTGTGAGCTTTTATGGAGAGAGTTCAGGCAAAAGGCTGAGATAGTGCAGAGTTCCATGAGCTTTGAACCTATGGCGAATTTTTATGGAAAGATTTCAGGCAAGAGATTGAGATAATGTAGAGTTTAAGTGTAAATTGTTTCAAGGTTTGATTAAGTCTTCAAGCCTTTGACACCTTTTAGTTTCATGAAGGTCCTTGAATCAGTTTCACACTTTCTTTTCTTCTCTCTTTTTCTTACATGATTCATTGAATCCCTGTCAACAAATATATGTAGAAAAAGAATTGTGTACGAGAACGTGGTCCACAATTTTTGACGTGGGTGCGAGAAGAGCACATGAACAACAGTAGTGGAACATTGATGTGATTAGCCTTGTGTGGCTTCAAGAGCTCTTTGGCATTAGTTAGAAGGCTCAAATTTGCTGTAATTCCATATTCCTCGAACTCAACGAAACATTAAATTCAGTTTCTATTTCATTATGTATACTTAGTGTCTTGGCATTTCAATATTCTACCTCGCCCTCATCTCTCTATATGACATGTTTTACTTAAATATAGTAATTTTATTCATATTAAAAAAATATATAGTTGTCTTATTTTTATTAATCAAAATTATTATTTTCTACTGTTGAATTTGATTACAGTCATCTATTTGTATTGACTGCCATTCTAACATTTAATAATTATAACATGTCTCGTCAGCTGTGCAAATTATTATTCACAAATACCTAAGAATCTAATATCATTTTCAGGACAGTCACATTGACTTTCATTCTAACACCCAAAAATTATAGCATGCCTCCCACCAATGCAAATTATTATTTGCAAATACCTAAGAATTTAATATCATTTTCAGGATACAGTCACATTGACTTCCATTCTAACACCCAATAATTATAGCATGCCTCACCACCAGTACAAATTATTATTTGCAAATACCTAAGAATCTAATATCATTTTCAAGATACAGTCACATTGACTTCCATTCTAACATCCAATAATTATAGCATGCCTCGCCACCAATGCAAATTATTATTTTGCAAATACCTAAGAATCTAATATCATTTTCAAGATACAGTCAAATTGACTTCCATTCTAACATCCAATAATTATAGCATGCCTCGCCACCAATGCAAATTTTTTATTTTGCAAATACCTAAGAATCTAATATCATTTTCAAGATACTAGCACATTCAATGTCTCGCTAAGTTTTTCCAATCACTTTGATGCCATGATTTAATTCAAATTGTGTAGAAATTGATATTGGATGTTTTGGAATTTCAATATATTTTTTAAATATTTATAAAATCATCTTTTAATAATTAAAGATTAATAAATATTTGTATATAGATAAAATATAAAATTATTATTGATTGTAATCAAATTCAACAGTTAAAGTTAATTTTGACTAATAAATTTTAAATTTATCAAATTTTATTTTTGTACACCATTAAGAATAACTAACTTATTATACAACAAAATCTACTCACTATCTTTGCATCTCACTATTGAAACATGAAAGAGCGAAAGAAAATCAACCACACCCCAAATCAATCTAAATTTCAATAAATCATTTTATATTGTATAAATTACATAAAAAATTGATATTAAAAATTTGAAGCCAATCACACTACAAATCAGTATGATTTACTAAAAGTATAGATTCTATTTTCTAAACAATTTTATATATATTTTTTTAATTACACAAAATTAAACTGAATAGCGTAAGGTGGTTAGTCATGAATTTCCAAAGTAAGAGGGTATTTTAATACATATTTCTATACAGTTGAAATCCAAAACCTTAAGCCTCAACAGTAATATATATTATACCAGAGATTGAGACCAGCAACGCTTATTATTCGGAATTGAGAAGTTGGGCTTAGTGAAAGATTGTATAGATTTGAATATTTGGTAAGAGCAAAGACCGTTGATGAAGCATTAATCCATTTTGTGTAGGTTTTAAATCTGGACTTGAACACTTATTAGATCAATGATTTCTAGATCTGAATATTGAGAGCAACTATTTATCTATTATGTTAGATTCATCTATACTAAGCCTGAATATTAAGAACAACTGTTTATATATTATGTTAGATATCTTCTATACTTAAAGAGCTAAGAGCATAGCATATCCAATATTTTGAATCTCTCTTGAAGTTTATATGTTGTTGAAGAGAGTCGAGCATTTGAATGAGGGAAGATTGGTAATTTTTTATTTTGGAAAATTTATGATTTTACCTCATTGTTGAAATAAATGAAGAAGAGCATGTGAGAGTGTACTGGTTTATTGAACTATTACTACAATATGCATTCCATATGATATGGTATGTGGAAAATATCCAAGTACTAATTTAAAAGTAGTTTCCCTCTACCTTCCAAATGAGATGGTTCTAGGGTTTAAAGATATTTATAGAACTGCAACAAAGAATCTCCTTATGTTTAAGACTCCAATAGCAATTCCTAATGACAGATCTCCTCTTCTCATCCCCTACATAAACTGCAAGTGCTCTTGGAACATTCAAAGGAATACAAAGTTTCTATGAGTTACACCCACCATGAGCCTCAGATGGCCTGTAATGCTGCAATTTTTTTTCATTCTACTAGTTCTAATTGGACAATATCAATAACCGGCTAGCCCAAGGTGACTCAAGTTCACAAACTTAAACCTGGCCACTAGAGAGTAAAGTTCATCGATTGTGGTTATTGGGAAACAGAATGTTGGGTTAGGGAGAGACAATGATAGATTGAAATAACTGATAAGAATGATACGAAGTATGGAGGGTATTGCTTTTGCAGGCTGAGCCATTAACAGTTAATGGCATATTTTCAGAGCTTACAGGGGATGATTACAATGAGAATTAATGTCCATTTTGTCCAGTTGTTTTGTGAATTTGAAAGCAGGAAGAACAAATTGGACCAATGATTTCCAATTGTGGATATTGGGGGCAACTGTTTGATATGGACTCACTACGTATAGGCAGTCTGCAACATATAACCTTTACCTGGTAGACATCAGAAAGGAATCTTCTACTAGATTTCCAAGACTGCGGTGATGAATGAGGCACTGCTGAAAAGCATGGTGGGGGAAGCTTCCTTTCCCTTTCCCTTTCCGTGTTGTCCTTTACTCTGTCCTTTATTGTACCCTTCAATAAATATAAAAATAATTATTTTCTGTACTGCAAGTTTTTGAGAGGAGTTAATGTTATTTTGTGGAGACAGGGGAGGGTCCAATAGCAGTGCATCTTAATTTTAAAGGGTGGTGTGGTCTTATATATGTCACATTGGTAGTAAGTGTGCATTTGTGTAGGAGCTGAGAATTAACTCACATTTTTTAATCATTTGTAAAACAAAAAAATAACTTTTCACAAGAGAATATGGTAAGATAATAGTTTGTTTGATATGATATTTTATAAATGTATAAAAATCTTGCTTATATAGACATGGTGAAAGATAGGATTAGACAAGATTATAACAAATGTCTTAATTTTATAATATGGGACAACTAATTCAACGAATATTAAATGATCTAGGACTCAAGAATTAAATATCAAAAAAATAAGATCTAAATGACAACTAAGACTTCTAGAAAGATTCCTATGATCTAAGTAAACTTAACATGTGATTAAGACCTACTAGTGGACTAGATAGGTAAAATTTATATTCACACCAACACCCTCTTATGTACAACTTAGGGAGTAGTAAATTACTATGCAAATGATACAAAACATGAAGATTATTATGGGTTCCAACAACTAGGCCATGTTGGGTACTCATTTATAATGCAGTCTCTCACAAATAGAGAAAAGGAGAAAACTCAATGGGACAAAACTCCTCTCCAAAAAAGAGAAAAGATATAATCAATTTCTCCTCCATAGGAAGGAATGAAGAGAGACTATATAGCCCCCCCGTAATGAGATAACCTGCTACAAAGAAACACTGAAAGCACATTGTTGAGTAAACTCTAAAACCTTAATCATAAAAACAAAGGACAAGACGAGTCTAATGCCAAAAACACTAGAAACTCTTTGGAGCAACTCTCGAATTATAACAAAGCAATAGAAATAAATATTGGTTGTTATGATGCCAAGGAACATTGGAAACCTCTTGATATGGAAAAAACGTGAAATCTAATTGAAGCAACAAGAGATAGATACATGTTCTAGAACTAAAATGAAGTACATGGATCAAACACAAAACCTTCCCAAGTGAAAAGATGTCCAAGTGATCAACTAGAATACAAATATACACACATGAATAAAATATACTCAGGGTTGACTCTAGAAAAAGTGCATGGATAGGACCTGAAGAACTCTTGAATACCTTTCAAATGTTGTTGGAACCACAAAAATTGGATAAATTGGCAAAAAATTATGAGCTTGGATGTCCAAATGGGAGATCTACTTCAAACAACAATAAAATGCACCTACAACAAAATTTGGCAAAATGGTTTGCATCACCATGAAGTGCTCGGAACCAAGTTTTCGATGATATCTCATTTCCAAAAAAAGGACTCCTAGGTCAAAATATATGTTCCCCTAAAAAAAATTGTCCTATTAAGGCCTTAGGGGCAAAATTTAAGCCCCCTAGAGGCTACTAGGCGGTCCTACATATGACTACAGGTTATCGATTGGCAGAAAAAATCCCATAGCTTGACAGATAGCAGAGGGTTGAGCACTAGTGGTGGGGGCTGATGGTGGCTTCGCACGCCACCAAGGTCCTTATAGCATTAAGTGCTTATCACATGACTGCAACTTTAAACCAACTGCTTGATATGATATGTTACAAATGTACAAGAGATTGCTTATATAGATAGGGTGAAAGATATGATTACATCAATTAGGTTAATTATCTATGAAGCCCTAATGGTTCATCATAAGTTTCAATGTTTCTAAAACACATTGCAAGGTTGTACTAATTTCCCATTGTCTTGAAATCCATTGTAATGGTTGCTACATTGTTGAGTTCAATGGTTGTTTCATTAGCATTTTCTTGTAAACATAACTAAATCTTGACTTCGTAATATTTTTGTCTTTATGGTGTATTTCTTTCACTATTTGGAAAAGGGTACACCTCCAAGAATAAGAATATTATGAAAATATACCATCCATTTGTTATGCTTATGAACATAATTGTGTGTACTCTCTTTTGCGTTTCATAACACTTTCATCCATTATAGATATTTGAATATTCTTTTCAACCATCATTGTGACCTATTAAACTTAAGTTATAACTTGAACATTGAGATCTCTCAATTATAAATTGTATAAACCCATTTTCTTGCAATGGGTAATAAAAAATTGAATGCTTGTGAAGAATATTAAATCTGTATTCTCTCTTGATTATCTTGAAAGCTTACTAATGGTTGTTACATTTTTGAGTTCAATACTACTTTAGACCTACAATCTCACATCATTATCCTTTAACCAAAAATATTACTAGCTCTTGATTTCAAAAAAAATCTTGTATTAAAGTGTAATTTGAATAGAACGATCTTCAAGGAGACATAGAAATAAGAAAGCGGGTTAAAAAAAGATACTTATATGGTGAGATAAAGATTTCTTAGATATCCTTGGGTGGCTAGGACATAGAGGAGTCTAGTAGTTAAGTAGTAGAAATTTAGAAATAATCCCATGAAATGCCTTTGTGAGTAAATTTCCCATGAAATGATAGCTAATGACACTAATAAATCCTAATGTGAGTCCTCATAAGGTGTGTTTTTTTCCATTATAATACGATTACATCTAGATCTTAGAAAATTCCCACAAGATAGGGCCAAAATCATGGAGACATTGGGTTCCCAAAACAATATCACAACCTCTCAGGGAAAGGGCAAAATGATAGATTTGAAAGTGTAGTCTCTCGTGGAGATGGGGACATTTAGATAGTTACCCTTACAAGTTATAATTCAACCATTGGAGATCATTACATTAAAGCTAGAATAATTGTGGATCAAATAGTCTACTTGTTTGGCCAATTTAGGGTCAATGAAATCATGAGTGTTACTTGAATCAATTAAAATGATGAGTGAATATATATTTAAGAACCCTTCAATACCCATGGTTTGGTGAGTCGATATTCCAACTAATGCATGTACACAGACTTCACAAGGATCATTGACAAGTGGATTCTCAACCAAGGGAATCTCCTCTTCTTGGGTTTATTTGATATATTCCTATTTATTTGTGTTGGGGATAAGGAGATTCGGTTTTGTCATCATAGATCACATCTAAGATAGCAATGCCTTAGTGAATTTAATTTTTATCACTTCAAAGACACAAACAACTATGCCATAAAGCAGAAGCAGCCATAGTTGATCCCCCATTGATCCTCTGAGAAAAGTAAATGCTTAACATATAACAGATTCAACACAATCACAGATTCAACACAAGCACGGATTCAGTTTGCAGAATCAAACAACCATGAAAGACAAAACTATGAACACACAGATTTACGTGGGGAAAACCCTTTCGGGTAAAAACCCCACCCTCCAAAACACTCAGCTCTCATGTATTATTCAGTAACTAAAATGGTTACAATACAAAACCAGAGCTATGCTCTTCAAGAGATTACATCTTGTTCATCTAGAGAATAATAAAGGCAACACAAAATAGAATCTTCACATAGTTACAATGTCCTCATCACATACTGTGTAGATTCCCTTTAGCTCCTAACAAAAGACTATCATAGCCAGCCTCACGGCCAACCCAGCCTCTTGGCCTCCATAGATTCACATCCTTGTAGATCTGAGATTCTAAGTGTTCACAGTCAGAACAGTTCCTTACTGCAGTATGGCGGTATCCTTCTGGTAAACCACTGGCGGTCACACCGTGCTACCATGGGGGCCGTCAGGCCACCCTGTGGTAGCGCGATAACCACTAGGCCGAGTGCAGGTTGTCTTACCGCGGACACAACAATGAGAGGAACCACCACCTGCGAAATGGCGGTAACCGCTGAGCCCACCGCTAGTGGTCTCACTGCGGTCATCGTGATGAGGGGGACCACTGCCAGCAGCAAGGTGGTAAGTGTCGAGCCAGGCTGCTGGTGGCCTTACCATGCCACCACGGTGAGAGAACTCATCACGCACGGTACGACGATAACCACCAACGCAGGCTACAAGTGGCCTTACCTCGCCACCATGGTGAGAGAACTTGCCATGTGCGGTAAGGCGATAACCACTAGACAGAAACTGCCAAGACCAAGCTAGACCGCCACGGTAAATGCCAGAACAAGAAGGAAAATGCCAAGTCTTAAGGGAACAAGCCAGAATATTGAGGCATAATTTCCCAACAATCTCCCACTTGCTGAAGAATTTCAAGCTTCCTCCAAACACCCAAACATGGACCAACACCATGCTTCCATGCTCCAACCAAGACACCTGCAACAAAATTCAAAAGATTTCCACCATCTCAGGCTGAAGATCCAAACATCCAACACAGGAAAAGGAACAAGCCAAGGTGTATATGCACCAATCTTTGGAACACAAACATCTGATCCTCGAGGCGGAAAAGGCACCAAAACAACAACATCAAAACACAAGAATGAGAAACATTCTCTAGAACAAGAAAAACCATCAGCTCGAACTACAACCAAAAAACTGACTACCCTCATCCAGCTGATCAAACCCACGTGATTGAAAACTAGCACCCACAGCTCATGGCTAAAACCATTCAACCACCCATACCTCAAAGGTATGACCATCAGTAAACTCACGCCATCACATAACCACCCAACAATAGCAAAAATAGGCACCATGTGTCAACCAGTCAAAATACCAAACACATCTAGGTATTCTCACTGCAAAGGTACTATCCAGATGAATGCAAACAAAGCATCATCACAAGTGATCCAGGCATACCAAGTCCACCAATCACCTGCACAAAGAAATGAGGAACCATGTAGTTCTGAGGAACAACCACACTGATCTGCACCACCTGCTGCAAGAAATTTTTCTCTCAATTGTCTTCCATAGTTCTTCCAAAATCCTCCATATCTGACTGAAGAAAGAGGCATAGGAACCTTCCTGTCATCACTGAAGTGACAACACATGACCACAAACTATGACCAACTCGGCTCCACAAAAGAATCTCACATGTAAAGTCATATGAAAACAAACATACAGGAAGAAAAGACCAGATTAGAGAGAAAATGCAAATCAAAACATGTAGCATCCTCCTACATACATTTCTAAATGCTAGTTGTGCCAAGAATGATCTTCTTCACATCCTGAAGGGAAAAGCCATAACAACACCCAAGAGATCCATGGATGTAAGCACCTCAAAGAAGATCAGATTCACCCATATAACCATCTCCTATCAGTCCTCAAAATCATAAGGAGATACATAATGTTGTCCACCTCTCATTATGAATCCTCCGTAATTTCAAAACAACTCAAGATTTTGTAAACATGCAAAACTAACATTATGCATCCAATTCTTCTATTAATCAATTAAAACAATTTATTGATTAATTCCCTAGCTTCATCATGCTTAATTAAATAAATCAAATTATTTCATTAAGTCCTTAAGTTCTCATTTGATTCAATAAATCAAAATGATTTAAATCAAATGTCAAACTCCTAAAATCCTCTAATTTAATTAATCTGAATTAATTAACCTCTAAACATAATCATCCATTCTCTAGCTTTTGACTCAACTTGAGTCAAATCTAAACTCTCAACTTACCCACCCACTTGCACCAATAAATCATTTCTTTGATTTATTAATTCTTCTAATTACTTTCAATAAGGCATCAAGATGGAATATTCTATCAATTTGAATCTTCCCTCCAAAGTACTTGTCCCTTCCAACAAAGCATTAAATGCTCTTACACATTCTCTTACAAATCTCTTGCACAAGTCAAACTTGGCATTTAATGCACCTTTCATCCCCCCTAAACGTGTCATTTCAACAAAATTCAAATTTGAAATTGGCACATTGACCAAAACTTGCACATTCCTCATCCTCTCAAATCTTGACAAGTGGCATCTTGTCATTGGCTTATGAATGATCCCACATTCATCAATTTGGCATCTCCTCTCTTCAAACTCAACTATAAGTTGAAGGCTTCTCTCCTTCAAAACAACAACACAATTTGAGGACAACACTTTTTCATGTAAAGTTACACTCTATATGTGAGAACTAATTTTGCTCTTCATCATCTTTCATTTTGGAAATCTTGCTTATCAGGGGGTAGGAAAGGGATTTCTTTCCACATTTCAAAAGGCACCACTCCCACTATGGGATAGGTTTGAACATACTTGCAATGAGTCTCTTTGCTATTTTAGTGTTTTATTTGCATTATTTAGTATGGTTCAATATCTCATAGGGATGTTGTGATTTGCTAACAACGTTAATCTATGTTAAATATTTAAGCATTTGCAGATTTCAATGTCCATAGATTCATATCCATGAAAGATAAAGCATGACACACATCTGAAAGCTATAATGGGAAAATACCTTTCAAATAAACCTCACTGTCGAGTAGTCCAAGAAGAAAAAGAAAAGATGCTCCTCCAAGATATACAAGCCATCGTGACTTACCCAAGAGAAATTCCCTTCATGGTCTTTGTTGAACTCATGTTCAACCAAGGTGCAAGCTACTCGGACTTTCAGCTGTAACAACAAAATTCTCAAAAGAATTCCAGCCTCACCTTATTCTCCATGCATCCATGAGCACCAGCAACCTGTAATTTCATGCTAACTCCAATCTACTACATTACTGCACTTAAACATGAAGTCCTCCAACATATGACCAAGGTACTCAAAGCAAAATGAAACACCAAACCACTATCAAAGCTCCAAACCAGATGAACAAGAACTTATCATGGCATCATGATCTACACATCTCCATTAGGAGATACCATGCTTCAAGTGAACTATCCATGGTCTCAAGAGCAAAGCAACATGCCAAAAATCTAATGCAGAAGCAAGAGTACACATGACATAAATCTTACAAAGTCTAAACCAACATCACCTGTCAAGCACCACCAACATCTTAGCCAAAGACTACCAAGGTCCTTCATGGCTCCAAGATGTTGCACATCTTCAAAAAATGACCATGCATATGCAAAAGGAAATCTTCTACAGCAACAGGATCTAAGAGTCCTCAAGAAGCATCTGCCACACCAAATAAGATCATTCACCACCAATTGATGAATCCACAGTCACTACTAAATCTCCCACTGAACTATGACACTGAGCTTTCTGAGCACCATGACCGACCACCCCATCACTATCAAAAGCTTACACTAGCCAGTGTATCCAACTCTCCATAACATCGTGATTCACATGCTTCAGGTCCCCATCACTCACTATTTAGGTACTCAAACACCATCCCTCCTCTCATCTCAAAACAACCACACCAATGCACAAGTGACCACAGACAAGGTCAGCTAACAAATCTACACCAGACAGTTACAACCTCATGGATATTGACAGTCCACTTCCGAGTTGTCTCACAACAAACATGTAGGTAAGGACAACCCACAACATTGCACAACTTGTGGATGCAACCAAATGAAAACCTGCAAATCTATCATCACACTGAAAACTGCAAAACTGAGATAATCAAAGAGAACAACCCATGTAGACAACATGACTCAAACACCAGATCAGTAACAGATCTAATTTGCCAATAACATCCATAGCTCAAGCACCATAGTCTAGAAAACCAACAAACATACCACAAGAATGTTGAAAGAGAAACTCATACCAACACTCCCATGTAGAGAAGACATCAGACTTTCTCAAAACATGTTGAACTATAGCTATCTCATCCAGTCAGACCCCAGAAGCCAGGGTCTAGAAAATAGTTGAACAACAGCTCCACAAACCATAAGTTTTCCTTGACCGTGTAAAACCTACAAAACCATAGTGTTTCCAAAACACTCACGCATATCCATATTCACTGCTCATCTAGACGACTCGAGAGTTTGCACACAACCATCACGGTTAACCGAAAAAATGAAAAGAAACATGAAAAAGCATGATAGACTATTTAGGAAAATCTACAGAAAACCTCCAAAGCCAAAGACATGAATCTGAACCATGCGAGTGGAAGACAAAGGTAAGAACGAAACAACAGGTCCATTTCAGACCAGTTCCAAAAACCACAATCATGCACAAGCATACGAGAGAGCCAGGCTATTCAGAAGTTGCAGACCACCAAGATCAACTTCGTAGCCTCCATGCAATCAGAGCAATAGAGAAACTGCCTTCAATGCTAAGTCAGAACACTCAGCACAAGAATAATACTCCATGGATGAAAAGCAACACAAGCAATTCCATATCGACAGGGAGCCTCTCACACAGACACCTAGTATGAAACCATGCTTCGCTGCAACACAACCACAAGCACATCTCACACCCTTTGCATCAGGAGCATTTGTTGTGAGCCAGGAGCCTCATACCTCATTGCCACAATATGATCAACTCCATGAAACTCTAGTGTCTTTCAAAACTGTATGTTGAATCAAAGAAGCAAGAACTTCCACTCATTGAAGGATCAATCACCAACTGATTTCTCCAGACTTCCTCAAGCTTTCCAGGCTAAGAAATCATCACAGGAGAAATACCCAAAACTTTAGTAACCAGGAGAAGGCTTTGACACCACTTGTTGGTATCATAAAGCCTCAACCTCCTTCAACCAACTTTGATACCACTTGTTGGGGATAAGGAGATTCGGTTATGTCATCATAGATCACATCTAAGACAACAGTGCCTTAGTGATTTTCATTTTTATCACTTCAAAGACACAAACAACTATGTCATAAAGCAGAAGCAGGCATAGTTGATTCCCCATTGATCCTCTGAGAAAAGTAAATGCTTAACATATAACAAATTCAACATAAGCACATATTCAGTTTGCAGAATCAAACAACCATGAAAGACAAAACTATGAACACACATATTTACATGGGGAAAACCCTTTCGGGTAAAAACCCCACCCTCCAAAACACTCAGCTCTCATGCATTATTCAGTAACTAAAATGGTTACAATACAAAACCAGAGCTATGCTCTTCAGGAGATTACATCTTGTTCATTTGGAGAATAATACAGGCAACACAAAATAAAATCTTCACACAGTTACAATGTCCTCATGACATACTGTGTAGATTCCCTTTAGCTCCTCACAAAATACTATCACAACCAGCCTCACGGCCAGCCCAGCCTCTTGGCCTCCACAGATTCACATCCTTTCAGATCTGAGAGTCTTAAGTGTTCACGGTCAGAACCATTCCTTACCGCAGTATGGCAGTATCCTTCTAGAAAACCGCTGGCTACCGTGGGAGATGCCAGGCTACCTCGCGGTAGGGCGGTAACCGCTAGGCTGACTACAGGCAGTCTCACCGCAGACACCTTGGTGAGAGGAACCACCTCCTATGGTATGGCAGTAACCGTCGAGCCCACCCCTTGCGGTTTCACTGCGGTCATCGCAATGAGGGGGACCACTGCCAGCAGTAAGGTTGTAACTATCGAGCTAGGCCGCTGGTGGCCTTACCGAACCACTGCGGTGAGAGAACTCACCACACACGGTAAGGCGGTAACCACCAACATAGGCTGTAGGCAGCCTTACCCCGCCACCGCAGTGAGAGAACTCATCGCACATGGTAAGGCGATAACCGCCAAACAAAAACTGCCAAGACCAAGCCAGACCACCGCGGTAAAGGCCAAAACAAGAAGGAAAATTCCAAGTCTGAAGGGAACAAGCCAGAATGTTGAGGCATAATTTCCCAACAATTTACCTTAGGTGGAGATTCCACATCAAGAAAAATATAGCTTTTATTTGACATAAAGATGACCAAAGGTAAATTTTTCATCATAATTAAAACACCTCTTTATATTGATGAACTCTCATTTCTACTTTAGTGAGATGTTTGCAAGCATGACATGAGGCATGGAATTATAATTGTGATGGTTCACCGTATTAGGCTTGACGAGGGTGAACTTGGAGAAGTGATGTTGAAATATTAACGGTCTTCTAAAAGTTTTGTCAAACCAATGACTACCATCATCTCCTTAGGTTTGAAAATTTTGAACTCAACTTGAATGTCCTCTTTAATACTACTAATGGAATGATTAGTGAAGAAAGCATCTACCAAGCCTTCAACTCAATCAATTTTTTTCCCAAATTTAGTTTGGAAATCACTCTCAAAACCAATTTATTTTAGTTTGATCAAAGACAATGTAAAATATTCATAAGCACTAGGGCTAAAGTGAACCAAAATAAGCTCTATGACTTTGGTCAAACTACGTTCATTATTGGTTTTCCTACGCCAGTTATACTTTAAATGAATGGCTACTTTTTTAAGTTGAATGAGGCAATAGGAACTATGTTCCCCCAAGAAGTACAATGGGGGGCAAAATATTGTGTTGCATGGTACATCCAACTAGTAGGATTTGTAGCATCAAATTTGGAGAAATCAAGTTTGGGTCCTTGAGGCATAATGGTGGATTGGGAAATATTTGATATGATCAAAGTGGTCATGAAAGGATTTAGGCCTAGTTAAAGGTGATTGAGATATTTATTAAGGGTTGATAAGTGAGCTAATAATCCTCAAAAATTTAGATCCCTATGAATTGGACATATAACCAAATTTTATGATTTATTGCTTGGTAAAAAAAATTGGTGTACATCAGTTGTAGAGAAAGAACCCCACTATGCACAAGATGACTAGAAATATTAAGGCCCACTAGACTAATTCCACTAATCATAATATTAAATTAAAAACTATAGATAGCCAATGTGTGCAACAATCAATGATAGTCTTGTTCACCAACTCCATAGGCTAGGATAGAAAATCAAAGGAAAAAAAGGAGATCTCTAGGTAGAGTGTTTGATCTTTGAGCCTACAAATATGTCAATGTAGATGAATCAAGCGTGAGGTGAGTAATTTATTAGGATGAACTACTTATTGGTGTATAATAGTTTACTGATGGTCAATGGCTTCCTAGGGATAGGTTTTAAAAATGTATATGCGGTCTTCCAATATACCCAAAGGTACATGAAATCTCAATAAATTATACAAACTTTATTTTATGGCATAGTTTTTGAGGGAAACCCTTTCACCTTTCATTGGAAACCCACATGATCAATCCAACTAAACCTCTAATGATAGATTTTTTATGATATTTTAAAACCCTAGTTCATAGTTTCTACCCTAAAAATAAGTACTAGTAAGAAAAAGGGTAACCTTTTAAGAAAAAATAATAGAAGTTGGAGCCACTTTTAATCATCAAGATCTTGAGAGGGAAAGGTGAGATCATATGGTGGATAGTCATATAAGGTGCTAGAAAAAATTACAATGGAATATTTACAGCCCTAGGAAGAGCTTTGATACCATATATGATGTTCCTCTTTGCAAAAGACTATCCAAAAACATGAAATTTAAAAAATAAACACAAAAATGATATTGTATTGATTTGATGAAATTACATTATACAATATTGTAGGCCTCTTCAAGAGGGTGGCCTCTTTTAAGCAATGCTAAATACAATATAATTCATGGATGGTCCATTCTATTATCGAACCCTTTATTTATACTAATTCTACCCAAAGGAACTACTACTTTCCAATTATGTGGGAGAAACTAATTTAGCAAAAGGGACAACTTACAAAGTAGATCATGCATGTGGTGCTTTTATTAATAAAGATGTAATTGGAAAAAATGTCTAGGACTACAGGTCCTAACAATCATGGGGTTGGTGTAATCTCAAAACATTCATTTTTTTGTTAATATAATACAGAGGACTAGGACTCACTTCCCTATTTATGTATTTAAAAATAAAATTGATTAAAATGGGATTTGATAATTTATAATATTTAGAAATTGAGTGCAATGGTTATGACTATTTAGCTCTATAATCAATGATGGAGAAATTTTATTGGTCATGTCATGTTCAATCTATTTTCCATTATCTAGAAAATTAATGCCCTCAATCTTATATGGATGCATTAAAGCCTATATGTAGTATTATAATTTTATGTGGTTTAATCTCGAGTGTTGTAGTGTCAATCTTGTGCAATGTGGATTTGATTTGGCATGCAAAATTGATATGTGACATATGAAAACGATCTAACAAAACATGCTTTAAAAAACCCTCATGCCTTTGCTTCCTAATAGTTAAATGTGTCATGTTGGTGTCCATATATATTATTGGAGATATTATTGATTCGATAGGTGATCGTGTTATTTTAGGTCACACTCCTTGGTGGGTAAAATTAACATCAATGAAGAATATTGAAGACAAAATTCACCAACATGCAGATATAATTACGTCGTTCTTTTTATTCTCAAATCCAACATTTAAATTAGTGATACACTACATATCTTTAAATATCATGATATAACACCATGCCACACAATTGGGTACATCAAGTAGGCCTATAATGACTAATAGAAAGGGGTTAGGAAATTCAAATTTAAATTGAATAATTTGAATTTTGGAAATATTTTCATGTGTCTTAAGATTGAACTAAGTCAATTGCATGCCACATGATAATAAACCTTAAAGAAAAAGAAGGAATTTTGAAGAATAGAGTGAATGAATGTATGGAAGTGAGCGCAAATAGAGATGGATAAATAGCAAAATAAATGAAAAAATATATAGAAATAAATAGAAATAGAAATAAAATGAATATGTATAGAGATTGATCTATGAACCACACCTAATATAAAAATGTACTATTTATTGATATATTATTATTTATCTATCATGTGATAAAATTATTATGAACCAAACATAATAAACACAATTAAAAAATAAAACAAATACACAAATTTTCCAATATAAGTTTAAGCACCTATAATTGTTAAAAAGATACTCTACTAATCATAATTACAAGTATTTTCTTCCTCCCATAAATCTTGTTTTACAAAATCAATAAATGAATATTGATTGATGAGAACAATACTTACAATCTTCTAAGTAAAGATGAAGCTCAACAATTAGAAAATAACTCATATAACAAACACTTCCACATTGTTTCAATCTTTACAGTCTTATGTTATTCTTTATGCAACAAAAACATTGAAGAATAATTTGTTTAATCTATTAGATAAGCCAAGGAAGCAAGCATTTCTTTGCAATCTTTTGTTGTTCCTTTATGCAAGAAGAATAATTTGTTTAAACTAGTAGATAAGGTAAGGAAAATGTAGGAAGAAGCTTTATTATTATTCCAATTTCCTTGAGAGCAGTGACCGAGAGTGTATGAGGTTGCTGATATAATGAACTATTACCAAAAACATGCATTTAACATTGAATGTCCCTTGTTATTTAAAAGTAGATTCGTTTGGCAGATTCATTTCTTGGACTGCAACAAGGAAGTTCCTTGTATGATTGAAGTACTATAAGAAAACCTAATAAAGACTACACTAGCATACAATGCTGAGCAATTATGGTTTCCATCTGAAATGTAGGATTTCTTGGGACATATACATATATGTACATAGGAGCATTGATAAGATTGGACACTAATCAGGATAGCAAAAGCCTCTCAAACTCCATTTCACAAGCAGTAAAAGAGTTTTCGTTTTTATGCAGCAGAAGCAGAAGACCCTGAATGACTTTTGGATCACAAGGTAGGGTAAGTCCCCCCTTCTGATCGAACCCAAATTCTTCCTCAGCCTTATCCAGCAACAGTCTGAACAGAGGATGATTCAAGTAACGTGCCTTTACAACAAACCTTCTCCGCTCGCTCCCTGCATAAACTGCTAAGTGCTCATCTGGAACATCAAAAGGAACATGAAATTCTTCCTCTGAAAGATCACAGTTGGAATCACATTGGCTTTTCAAAGGCCTTCTGAGAGTAAGACCACATTTTTGTAGTTTCTTCAATACAATGAACCTTAGATGGCATAGGATGCTGCAGATTGTATTCGCTCTCCTCATTCTTAATTGACAAAATCAAAGCAAATATCCCAAGGTGGTACAGGCATACATGCCCTAGTAAGAAGTAGGTATATGAGTTTATAAGCGGAGAATTATCAAGGCTGCTAGTATAGCTGACCATAGAGTAAAGATCAGCAGCTTTGATTTTTGGGAACAGAAAATGTGGGGTTGGTAAGAGACAATAGTGGACTAAAACCTGCTTCAAGAATGGTACAAAGCATGGAGGCCATTCTTGTTGCAGGCTGAGCAAGATGACAGTTAATGGCATATTGCCAGTGTTTAGAGGGAAATATAGGTACCCAGCTAAATGTTCCAACAATTTACCCTATTAACTTGTAGGTTGAGAGCTAGAAAGCAATTATCAGAAAAATGATTTCCATGCCCGGATATTGGGAGCAACTACTTGTTATGGGTAGTAATGAGTGGGAAGCCTCAGATCAGATAACCGATCTGAAAATAGATCAAAGAATATTATACTTTATCAGTACTTGCAGTGGTGGATGAGGCATGGGCTGGAAGACCATCAAGCTGCTGCACAATTTTGAGAGAGTCTCTGATCATTTTTATCTGTTTCTATTAAGTCCTGCAGTGACCTTTATTGTACTCTGCGAAACGGTAATTGATAGAAATTGTAACTCAAAGGTATATATAGACCATTTTTTTTTTTTAACTAATGCTTATGTTAGGAAACAATTGGAATATTCATGCTGTATTAACTTGTAAGACTTTTCTGAGGTGCACATGCAATTTCTGACTTAGTCATATGGCATTCATCAATGCAAGGTCTAAATAGAGGTTTCCTCCCTGCATGACCAGAAAATTCAAATAGTGCATATGGTACTAGCAGACTATACACTATTCTTCCTGGAAATCAGCTGGAACAACCAAATATCCAAATTACATGTGGAATAGACTGTAGGCTTTCTCCTTTTATATCCACATTTTTAAGAAAATATACAACCTAGTATGTCATTGAGAAAACCTCATGGAAACCACAATCTCTACGCAAAAGACTTACCTCTGAGTCAAATGAATCAACGATGTCTGCAATCTGAACTTGACCAACAGCCTTTAGACAGTGGACAGGTATAAGGAGGTAGACTAGAAGTGAGCATCAGAAAACACAAAAGTTTAGAGTCTATAAAAGATGCAAATTAAGGGATAATATTTTATCTGACACAAATTCAAGGGATCTACACAGAGAGCATGTGTAGGTGGTTTGTCATAGTATATACTATGACACTAGAGAAATGGGCAGGATATATCTCTAAGAAAGTGAGCCTATGTCTAAAGAGTCAGATTCCAGCTGATGAGAAAGCTGCACCTCTAAAAAGACTTCAAATAGATACTTTTTTCTATTAGGAAAGAGGATTCAATTGTTGTGTGGTTTAAAAGCTAGGTTGTTAATTGTAATGTTTTTTTACAGCAAGAAACTTCAGGTGAGGCTTATGTTTTTTAATTTTTATCAATTATTTATAAAATTCAATTATTTGTTATGTTAAGATTAAATTTAAAATTAAAAAAAAAATCAAATTAAGATATTGATGCATTAGAATTAAAAATTCAGTTATGGTTTTGTGAAGGGAGTTTGTTAAAATTTAGTAATGGTTTTATGAAGGGGGCTTGTTGGATGTTGCTGAGAAAAATTTAAGAGCTTATTTCAAAACAAGGGTTCTATGCATTTTTAATTCTCTATTAAAAAATTTTTTTAAAAAATCTTATATAAGAAATTATAGCAATTAAATAATAATTAAATCAAATTTTAAAAAATACATGTAAACTGTCAAATAAACATAAAAATCTTCAAATTGATGTAAAGAAATTTCAAACCTCCTCTTCCACAAAAACTAAAAATTTCAAATATAAATATGAAATTCCAATTTAAAAAAAAATCTTATAATTATAAAAACCCAAGCCCATTCCTTAATATAGCTTCTCTATACCCAAATAAATTTCCTTGATACCCAAAATAAGAGATATATCTGAAAGGCAAACTTGAGAAAGAAGCAACACATTAAAAATTAAGAAAATACAAGCAGCAGAGAATTCCAATCTATCCACAACTTGACAAATTTGACATGTCAGTTTCCTCCTGTAGGCTTGCAAGTCTGCTAAAGGCTTCTTGCCTATAGTCTCTACCAAGATGGGCCATCTGGCTGAGGGATGTATATCCCCAAATTATCCATAACAAGCAAGGATGATTAACAATATAAGCAATACCCCATTTCTGCTAAAGACTGAAGTTTTTAAAAGATTCTAAAGACTGAATATAAGCAATGATGATTAGTGGGCACTGAGATTAAGAATGTGGAGCTGATTAGTAGATTACATTCATAAAACTTGGGTATGTGGAGTTCAGCTACTTTAGGCTATTTGTAATGATTGTGTACCATGAGCAGCAGGAGCTGATTAGAATTTGCAGCATATTAAGCCATCTAAGGTTCATGGTAGTTAAAGGAATTGCACAAGTTTTGTCTGGATGTTAGCAGGTCTTAATAGAAACCATGTGCTTCGGACTGTATTATCAGAGGAATAATGTTGATGTAGTGAATCGGACGAGAAATGTTTTAAGGACTTCTTACTTAAATCATCCCCTATTTAGATTGTTGCTAGGTAAGGCAGAAGAGGAATTTGGATTTGATCATTAAGATGACTTTACCAATTCTTATCTAAAAATTATTTAGAAAATAGGAATTATCTAGATAGTAAGATTGATTAGAAGATGAAGATTAGTTCTATGTAAGATAAGAATTCTTTAGATAGCAATATTTGATTAAAAGTCTTTAACATATTAACCGCTTTTCATATTATTTTTTAAAAATAATTTTAAACGTTAGTACATCGAAATTATAAAATTTATGACTATTTATTGGACAATGGAAATTAATTGGATTATATCGGATGGTACTAAATGAATAATAGAATAATTTAGTTTGGTTTGTACACTTTTAATGATAGATTGATTAAAAAATCAATTTATTTTGTTTGGAAATTTGTATGAATGTTGATTATGACTGTTTCTTTTTACATGTGAGGTTGAATGTCTGGCTATTCATGTTTTTTGTGTCCACATGTTTATATTGTGTGTATGATAGGGATATGTGTGCACAATTTGTTTTAGACTCTCTCAATTTTATCAAAGTGAACCATATGTGGGATTGATAGGGGTTGCGGAAACCCTTTTTGGAAGTGTTATTTGTGCAAATGAAAAGTTTCCCCCTTTTCTCCTCCTTATTATGAATTATACAATTATTCATAAGTGTTCATCCAAGCCATGGGATTATGGTGCGCTTGAAGGCCTTGTAAACTTATTACTTTGTGATTACCTAATTTTAAAGGGCCTCCTAGCTCAAGAATGGGTTTGCTTCAAACCCTATTTTTGGGAGGTGAGCACCTCTATTGACATTTGTCATTTGTATAAAGAAAAAACATTGCATGTTTGAAGACATTAAATTATCTTTTATGAAGTAGAGTAACCCAACTCTTGTAAATTTGATTCCCATGAGGCCTATGGAGTGAGAAAGCTCCTCATTGTGATGAAAAGGAATTATCCATATCTTTTTAGGTGTTATTCATATATATAACACTTACTATATTTTATTGTTGATGCTACGGCTAGAGGTGTAAATGTGAAATAGAAGGCATTATTGTGTGAGAGGAAACTTGTTTTCTTACTTGGTTTTGAGCATTGGTGAATGCTTGAGCTCAACTAGTTGCCATAGGAATGTTAACATCTATTATGTGAGCTAGACAATGTAACACTTCTATTCCTTTGGAATCATTTATTAGCTTCCTAATATTGTCCACAATAGGAATTGTCTCTCCAGCTAAAGGCTCAATACTTAGGTAGTCTTGAAGACCTTCTAAATCCTTATCCAATTGTTTTAGTTTATCTTTTGGGACATGGGCAATAGTAGCTTCAAGTCCACATAAATTTTAGGTTGCAATGAAGTCATAGGTAATATAGGATTAGGGAGAGAATCCAAGATGGATTGGATAGAGGCAATACCTTGTGTGAAAAATTTGTAAGGCTCAGGCTCAACATCAATTGTAATTGTAGCACGAGAAGCCATAAGTTTGAAACTACATCTCACAAGGGTATCAGTGATATAACACTAGGTTGTGAAGCTCATATGAGATTCAAAGTGTACATGCAAGGAATGTTAAACACAACACAGTCACAAAAACAAAAATAATTTTCAAAGCACATAACCCGAAAACACATAGGAAACACAAAGACAAAACTGTGATCCAATTTTTAAGAAAAAATGATTGGAAAAGGGTTTTGGGTGCCTTAGACCAATAGGTTAATTTTATTAAGTTCAAAATATGGATGTGTTTTATAGTGTCTGAGGGTCCTAATCTATAACTATTCAGGTTTGATGATAGGTAGATTTCCAAAAATGTACATAATTTTTTTTTTGTAATATGTAAAGCACAATTTGTATGCAATGTTTAGATTGTTCAAGTAAAATGTAATTCTCAAATTGTAAAGTACAATAATTAATTGATCCTAATTTGACAAATCTGAAAATTGAATTTTTTTTTTTTTTTGAAACAATAATAACAACAATGCAACTTTTCACTTTTTCAACAACATGCATATGCCTAAATTACGTATACATAAATTATGAATTTACACAACCTAGGATTCTATTCAGATTTTAAAATGATATGCTTTAGATTTTAGAAGATTTTGAAGTGCACAAATAGTCAAGTTCACTGAAACTTTTGTTTGGAAAAAGGGATATAGGTCTTAAATTACGCTTCTTCCAATATGAAACATTGGGATGATTAAAATGATCTCAAGACCCACTTGGCTACAAACCTCAATGGAAGAGACATAATGGTGGATTAGGATTTTAATCCTATGTGGGGGCATGATTTGTCATTAATTGATTGTTAATTGACTAAGTTTTATCATGTAATGTTGTTCCTAGGTTATTTATGAAAATGCAACAAACTATTGAGATTTATGAAAAACACAAAACAAACAAATAGATACAGAGTTCAAAATAGAAGAGGGTGGACACAAAAGAGCCTGGCATATAAATTTGGGCTTAAAATAGTTGGAAAAGGGTGTTGGGCGCCCTAGATTGGGTAACAACTACTCAAGATCTTATTTCACTTCCATGTTGCTCTCGGTCTATGTGCTCTTCTCTTTTGGACTCACTGTCATAACTTCATCTGTAGCTGATAAAATCCACTTTCCTTGATTGGATGAATTGTAGGGCTTGAATGCATGAATGAGAAATTAGTCTTCAAATCTTCCTCCAATTCACTTCAAATATGTAACTTGCACACATAAAAGAGGGGGAAGGGTTGTTTTGTATAGGGGCTTGCCTAAGTCAAACCCTGTTTTGGTATTTCTACCTCCACAATGGCTATGATGATATAAAAGAGAGCTTACCCTCAATCAAGCAAAGGTTAAATGATAAACAAGTGATAAATTAAAAAATGTTTCAGTTTGTGCTCTGGCAGAGTAAAGTGTTGATGAAGGCATGTTGGAATGCTCTACATTCCTCCAGAAGTCATGTTTTGTCTTTGTGGTTTTGTGGACATGTTCATTGATGTTCAATGCATACTATATTATTGTATCATGTGTTTTGGTGGTCTGCAAGTGTGGTTTTCAAAGGATAGTGTAGTACAGTTGGTTCGGATGCTTAATTATTCCACATAGCATATGTTTGTCTTCTTGTGCCAACACTTAATGATCAAATACTTCAAAAGATGGTTGAAAAGTTATTGTGCATAGACTACATTGTTCACATCTTGGTCTGCTTAATGCTTTTAGTTTTTCCCCAGTTGTGTGAAGTTGAATAGTTGGCAGTTTTGGTGGTGTTTTCATTGTTTGGGTTGATAGTCTTGTTTCCTTCATCTGTGGTTGATCCTGATTAAATAATTTTTCGTTGGAGGATGTGTTGTGATGTTTTTTGGTCCTGTTATGCCATGTGTTGATCCAAAACTTATTTTCTCTTCATAATGTATATGTTTGGAGTTGACCTATGTTTTACCATACGTTTCATCTAAAGGTCATCTTGGAATTGACCTAATTGAGGTTTTGAGTTTTCGCAAAGGGTATTTATAGAAGAACAAAATCAGTTGTAAATTGATTGATTGTGAGATTGAGCAACATGTTGAATATGAAGTGTGTGAATTTAGTATGATGGAGTAATTATGTGAAAAAAGGGACTACAACATCAACATATGTTGGATGCTTCTTTATAGTACTTCATGTTCATGTTTTTCATTATGATTTTCATGTATCTTGATCTGAGATAGTGAGTATCAATAGGTCCTTGTATCTTGCCCTAAGGTTGTGCACCTTAGTCTACAAGTCCTTAGGCAGTGAGCCTTAAACAACATTATAATTTTTGTAAGCAGTGAGCTTCATATATCATGACTTAACTCTCACCATGGTTTTCCCTCATTGGGTTTTCCACGTAAAAATCTTGATGTCCTTGTGTGGTGCATATTTTCATTTATGATCTTCTTTCAACTACTGTGATTTGACGTTTAATCTGCAAATGGAAATGTTTAAGTTTTAGTATATGTTGATTCACCCCCTCTCAACACTTTGGTATGTTCAACAAAATATATGTGCATCTCTAAAAGGAGAGGAAAACAACCTAGAGATGCACACACGTTTTTCCAACAACCTAGATGCACATGAGAGAAGTGTTTACACCTTGATTAATATTGGAAAGAGTGAAAAACCTTCAACAAATGGTATACAATCATGTCACAAGAACCTAGATTAATCACATAAACCTTTTCAACGAGCAATACCAGGTTTTGAACTGGATATTCCAAAGATAATAGAGAAACTAAACTATGATATGCTAATTATTAGATTTTCATGTACCATTGGAGACATGAGTTTACATAACAAATTTATCAACTTCACAAGACAAATGAGATGCATGTAGATGTTACTTTTCCCATTTTTCTCATAAAGTTACACTTGGCCTTCAAAGATATGATGGATTATATGTCATCTATGGCTAATATGAGTGGTAAATTAGTAGATTTGGAGTTAAAAAGATGTGAATAATTATACTCCACTTGAAGAAGATATTTATGAACAAACTCAAAATGATGAAATTGAAGAGTACCATGAATACACAAATCCCATTAATGAGAATGAGCACTCAGTGGAGCCCAAAGTAGAAGGTAAAATAATTGGCCATGATATTGGTTTACCCTATTTTAGAGCTAATAATGTAGAAGAAGGTGAAAATAAATTTTATTGTGAGCTTGAGGATAATTTTGTATGCAATGTTGGCTTGGCTCTCAAGGTGAAACTATGGTTTTTCTATCCTTTAGGTAAGACACTAAAAAAATCCCTATTTTGGTTGATGCTAAAACATTTGACAATCATGTGCGGTATGATAAATTTAATGGAAGATCTAGAATTGTCATCCCTACCAATTAAGATAGAAAGAATGGGGATATTCTAGTTGTAGATGAACTTGTATGATCATATGAGTTGGTTACCATAGATTAGCATTGCCTTGAGACACACGAGCATGACCAAGAATTTTGCAACATACCCTTGGTGGATGAGGAATCTGAAAGCCCTAAATGAGGAAAACAAGGTGTTTATGATACAATCATAGACAAAGAATCCAATGAAGCATTATCCTACCATGCAACTAAATGAAATAAAACAAATGAAACTCGATGAAATAATAGAGTAATAATGTGATATTTATTTATTCATGAACGTAATAGAATTACAATCTACTACAATGGGCTTCCAACATGATAGGCCACAACCATTTCATTATAAATGAGTATAATATGTGGGAATTATAGAATTTGAATAATATTGCAATAGAATATGAATGTTGAGCTCCACAAATAAAATAACTATATTGACTACCTTCAAATTATTGTGAGTGATGTTTATATAGAAACTTTTAGTATTTTGGGCGATCTCATTAGCCATGAGGTGTAAATCTCAAAGCCAAGTATAGGGCACAACTAGCCAAATGTGTGAATAATCTTCTAGAATGAACATACAAAAGATTAAGACATGAACATTAAGATTGTAAGGCTGAGACACCTTAACTGAATAGACGTTAAGTGAGTCCATTATTTTGCATGGACCCCATATCCGTTCATGCTAAATCTTTAATTTTCATGCATGTTTGTGAGAACTCGAATACTTTAAATTCCATGTTCATTGTAGGATTCACATGCACCTCAAAGTGGAGGCAAATTGTAACAGTAATTGCATAATTCCTATTTAGTTTTGGATCCATTTTGATGGAGTGTCTTAATATAATTACATAAAAAAATGTGACATAGATTTGTGCTAAGTTTGGTTCCTTCCCCAATCCCTAGTTATCCTCATTTATTCTCACTCGCAAACACTTCCATATATTTGATCTTATCTTAACCCTATCTACACCTATTCCCACTCATTTACCTCATATTAGCTCACTCTTTCACATATCCATTCCTAATACAAAGGCCTAGTCTTCCCCATCTTGGGCCTACAATGTGTAGGATATATCCAACATGGTGTAGATTTGACCTCAAATTTAAATTTTAAAAAATGGTGAACTCCTACCATTTCTTCCTAATTTTTGGAAGGTAACTTGGTACATGTTTGTGTGAATATTCATTGCCTTAGTATTTGAAGAAAATTATTTAAACATTAATTCATCATTAAAAAATTAAAAAAACATTATCCACATCATAGAGGGCATTCCTAAAACCATTTGGTTTAGGAGCACACAAAAAAATCAGTACTTGCATTAGAATTCACATCTAAACCATTACACACTTAGTTGTTGTTTACCAATAGTTGCCCAAGGTCATAAAAATGATTATTATCATACCGGGTGGTTGAGAAGAATGTGAACGCTCACAATTCAACAATTTTTCCAAGGTATTTGTAAATATTGTCAACCCTTACATGCAAACTAAGAACCATAATGAATTAGATCATTTTTTTTTATTCAACTAAATAATAGTCTTACACTTCAAAGACATCAATTTTATAGACAATCTTAAAAATTCCAACTTTAATTCAAATACAAAATACACATTTTAATTTATAATTAATTTTCCAAAAAAAAAACATTTATTTATCCAACTCTAATTTACCTATATTAAATGCACTTTAATGTTAAACCTAGCTGATTTAAAAAGTTTATTTTGACCCATTTATACATAGTAATGCATACAAAATTGATAAAGAGATTATAATTTTCTTATTGCGTGAGTGAAAATCCCTTAACCAGTGAATATCATTTTGCCCTAAATTTCAGCAAAAGGTCCAAATTTCACCGGCCTAAATTGCGGCGAAGGGGCGGAGACTTAAAAGATTCCATTGCCACGTCGTACAAATTACAATACACGCCTTGCCTTAAAAAAGTGCATTATTTTTCTTGTTGACCAACATTCATTATTATATACTAAAGTTGTTGAGATGTCAATCAATGTCGTTATGCATGTGTTGTCTAGATGTTTTTGTTTGTTTGAAAAAGTGTATATTTTGTAATTTTTTATTTTTATTTTATGTTATCTAATTTGCATGTTTAAGTATATTGTTTAGTATATGATTTTGATTGATTTGATAAGTTAATGATTTTATATTAAAATGAAATTTTACAAATATAATTTAACTTTTTGCGAAATAATTAGTTATTAGTTTATAATTGAATGTATCAGATTAATCTATATTTTCTAATTTTCAATTTAATATCAAGCCTAAGCTAACTCAATTTCAAATAGTCATTATGTTGACTCTACATCAATTATTTTTTATTTGCTTGGTACATGCAAAAAAGAGTATTCCTAGATCATTTAAAATCAAGATTACTTATCATCCAAATCCACTCCTTATCCTCTAGAATCGCTCACTTCTAACGTTCATGCCACTTAGAATCACATATACCTTATGGTGACACACTTTTACATCAACTATATTGATAATACCAACGAATTCCAAAAGCCTAGTTCTTACACTGCATCAGTAAATCATCTTTTAAGTCTCAAGTTATCATTAATGTAACCCAACATTTGCAATTTACCTTCCAACTTTATCAAAATCATTGAATTAGACTTGACTAAGGAAAAAGGTTAAAAGCTAGGCATCTTCCTTTCTAGCACAACATGTTCCAATATTGATCTTCAACACAATAAAGTTTTCAATTGTAGGTGCATAGATATCAAGAAAAGCTTTATTATAGATACCAACAATCTAAAAATCACAAGTTCAATTTCATAGCATAAGGTTAATACCATAGACAGCAAGTTAGAATTGTAGTTGCAAGGATCAAACTTATAGGTGGAAGAATATCCCAAGATCATCCATAATCACATAATTCACATGGCTTAGTCATCTTAGACCACTCATCTTACGTCTAGTTTCAAATTTTGGGTTATAGTCATTTATCATAGTTATATCAATGCTCTTTTCCTCAACACTAAGGTGTGCATTTGATTTTTGTTATTTCATTCTATTATGAAATTTGATTATATGTTTTGACACAACTCGAATATCTAGACATTTCAATTATTATTACTTCTTTGCATTTATTTACCCTAGATATTTATGTAGGGTTTTTTTATTTTCCCATATAAATTGGTGAACTTGTTTTATCTTATACATGTATACAGTTTGACATTGGTTTTTATCCTTCTATGTTACTATTTAATATTTGATATCTATTATTTCTTGTATATTTTATTTTAAATTTAATTAGGGTTTGTCTCATTATAAAATCATTCATTATGGACACCTTTTTAGTCATCAGATGACATTTATTTGTTATCTTTATGATAATGACATTTGTTTCTTAGACTTTTTCTCCTATCCTTTTTCCTTGTAAATTTAAAAGTAGATAGAATTTAACCTTATTTGGATATTGCTCTCAAGTGTTGAAGCTGGGTCGGACTTCTAACATTGTTGTGCTTGTAATGCCACACACCTCTAATAAAATCCTTGTATTCTCTTAATAGACTAACCAATCCTTCCCTTTCCATGTTTAAAAGAGACACCCTTATGTTGACCAATTTAGGATCTTCCTCAAAAGAAATATTAATAAACAAAAATAGTTTTTTCACAACTTTGTTAGGTTCCACATTATTTGGTTTAACACTAAGGTAAAAAAAATAGTAAAACCACACCCTTAAGAATCTTTTGTCTTCATATTCACCACTCCCTCTTCATCTATTCATCATCTATAAATCTTCTTTTTATTTTCAGCAATAATTTGATATGTAATTTTTTTATACTTGTCAAGAATAATAGACTAGCAGTTGCATGCAGTGACATGCAACAATGAGCCGATAGGCGGAGGAGAAGTCCAAATTGCAGGGATTTGTACATGCATAGAAGGAATTAAAGAGGGGGATGCTAAGAACAATCTGGGAGAGAACAAAGTAGTTGAAGACGAATGCACAATTGCTATCATGACCATATAGAACAATATGCAGGAAAGAAAATGGTGCTTTAAAAGAATACGTAAGTGCATAAAAGGGAAATTTAAAGAATTTAGAAGTAGTTTATTGACAACCAATAGATAAAATTAATGCAAACAATAGCCATTGAGGGAAGATAAATTTGAATTGAGTTTTTCAATACAACTACGCACAAAAGAATATTTTGAAGTTATTTGAAATCCCAAAAATATTCCATGATAATCGAGAACAACCATAGTCAATGTTAGAAATGAAGAGCAACATTTCTATCAAATGGAAGTGTGAAGCATGTAACAAATATAAACAACCCATATTGGCAATCACTGGTTGTAGGCTACTTCTTTGATGATATGATCATTATCATTATGTCCATTATAGTATTCTTCTTATCGCTGAATTTGTTTGTCTTGAGTATGTTCTGCAAAAGTCAAAGAAAAATGTGAATTTTAGTGCGATGAACATGTGTCATTGTTAGACAATATCTAAATTAGGAAATATAAATAGTTATATAATTTATAACAAATAATATGCAATGCCCATGCAATAGAAGAGATTAGATAAATAAGATGTAGGCATACCTTGTGCACGCTGCAGGATGCAGTATGTTTACGATTATAAGTCCCATATAATTCTGTTCTAGTACTTGAGAATTTTGTTGAGTTGAAATCAGTGTTATATATTTTTAAAAGAATATACAGTTGTACCATTTATGACAAATAATTTGAAATGCAGTTGTGAAATAAGAGATGGAATAAAGGACATATAGCCTTACCTTGTATATAAATGGAATGTAGTTCTAGCTCGTATACCATGCCAAACATGCAATCACGAAGCTATTTAGCATTGTGGATATTTAGTTATAGCTGAGAACGTTTACAATCTAAAATTCTTTCAATCATATATAGTTACACATAGATGGTTTGAAGGCGAGAGCACTAGTAGTGGTATCATTGACTAAAGATTGTAGCAACTTTGGGTTGTGTGGGTATAATAAGCCTAAAAACTAGGTTGAGACATTTTAGTATACATATACAAGAATTGAAAAAATAAATATAAATGTTATATGGTCAACCAAAGAAGTGGAAGGAATTCAAGTTTGTCATTGGAGGAGAGGAGAAGCATAATGCAGGAATCGAACAAAAACTTCTCTTAGTAATCACCATGGAAGCAAAACTCCGACTAGCACGGCGAGAGTGGTTGCAACTACACTATGGAGGGAATGAGAAGGAAGCAGTGAGTTAACTTACATATGGAATCAAACAATTAGAAATGGTGGAAATTCTATATGCATTGAAATGAAGAGGCAAAGGAGAAGCGATATAGTTACCGAAAAGAATACAAAAATTTCATCATGTTGGTAATGCACACAAATGTTGGAGGTGATCCTCTTCATTGATTCGGTGTGCACTATATTTGTTGGCACGTAATCTGGAGTATCTATCAAAAGAGAAAGGTGGATCTATGCGTATACTTGTAATTGATTTTACATGGGAAAGACTTGTGAACATTAGTCCTTATCTTTCTTTAGTTCCAATATCTATTGTAGATTTCTCCAGTGTCAAGCCTTGAGATTTATGTATTGTTATTACCCAAGTCATTATCAAGGGGAGCTATGTTCGGCTACCCCTTGTGATCGAGGGAATGGGGATGGATTTTGGGTTGTCTTGATCCCATGTTGGGCCAATGTAGTTTGGGAAGTGCACAACAACATATTGAGGTGGTTGAGATAGTTTAGCACCCCTAGCATATATGATAGACTTGACAAAACCCAATGATGCATTGACTAGGTCAGTTGCCACACAAAGATTTGTGGTTAACATTACTTTTTCGCCAATTGCAAGTAAGAGGTATGCTTGAATTTGCTCATCATTGCCATAATCAGGTGTATTTTGCTGAGTAGTTTTAGCAATACTAATTGCAATGGGAACATTTTACTGTTGAATAATTTTTCTATTGTGCAAGGTGACCAAGCTATTTATTGGGAATAAGTGAATAGCTACATCAAACTCTTAGTTTTGTTGAGTTGAAAGCATGGAATTTGTTCGATTCATAAGAGTTTTCCAATAATCTTGAGATGCCTAATAATTTCTAATATTCAAAATGATTCTATGGAAGTCTTGATGTGCATCAAATTGTCCATGTTGGCAGAAGACTGTGTTGAGTGTGACAACAACATTAAAAGTGTATCAAAGAGCTAAGGCTGTGGAATGAGAAGGGTAGATAGTCTTGTCCAAAATAGGTAGAAACTATGCGAGGTCACCCACAGTTATAGCAGAAGCACCGCCAAATGGTTGCATATGTCTAGCAGGAAATGTTTGCCGCAACCGACTCTATTTTGAGTAACTACTTGGGTCCCAAGAAGCTCATTTCATCAATTAAGATGTACTTAATATGTTTTAAGTCCTCTTGAAATATGGTCAATGGCTATCCTTTCAACGGATTCATATCTCTAATTGGTATCCGAAGAGTTGCATGCACTGTAGAGGCACATATATTATAAGTGGCCACCCCGTTGGCACCAAAGCAAGCAAAGGATTCATTCTTTGATTTGGCGATGTATTTAGTGTTCTCTAGATGTTGTCTATAAGAAATAATTTACTTGTACCTATAGTACCTTGAATAATCATATGCAATGGTGATGATGAAGATGGGCCAAGGTGGTGTTGTTAATGATATTTAGAGAAAGCTTTTGCTTAGGAGATAGATGATGACAAAGTGCAGTTGCAGCAGGTGGGAAAAGACTATCTCCAACTATATGAAATTTACTTGTTGAGATGAAATCTACAACAACGTTATGTAGATTCTTAGGAACATGGTGTGTGTCCTACATGTGATTTAAATCAAAGTCTTGTCTACCTAATAGTTGCAGCTAGTCCAAATAGACACTGTTTGTAGCACCAAGGCGAGAAAGTAATTCCTATTTGTATTCATCTATGGGAGGTAGAGACTGGGTGTTGTCAGTATCACTATCACCTTCTTCTTGACCAGTGGGGGGAGCAATAACTCTATTGACAAGCCAAGGGTGATAACCAACAACATGAAATAGCCTCTAGTTCTGTGTTATACTATCTTTGGTGAGGCCTATAGCTGCTTCAACATCTTGGAAAGGCTTGTATAGCAACAATTCTGACCAAAAAAATGTTCCAAAGGTATCACAATGCTTAGGAGGGGTAGACTTGAATAGAGGGTAAACAATGATCACAGTAGGGTGTGGTTGCAAATGCCAAGCCCCACCTTTGTGATTTTTTTGATGTGTATACAATTGTGAAGATTGAATAAGGGATATAGTGTCCATCTTAGCTGGTCTTTGCATGTAACAATGAATATAACTACTTTCAAGCTCTTCACCATTATCAGTTGTTTTCAAACAGTGGAAGGTTTTCCTACTCATGTTCAAAGATAGGAAATGTCGGCTTGACATGACAAGGGGAAAATTTTACAACATATGGTATGTTTCTTGTGCACCAATATCACGATTTGCAACCAAATTCATCATCAACTTTTGATAGGAAAGTAATGCTTTATCCCCAAATGAATTTCTATTTGCAAGCCTCTGCAAGATATCAATATAGCTTTCAAAAAAAAAATCAGACTTTGATGCATATTTGGAAATGTAGTTTAGCACAATTTGTCTTGACAAGACTGGCTGGCAATCAACGTTTTCTCACCAAATCACAAGATTCTAAGGGTTGTGGATATTAAGGAAGTCATCATTTCTTGTTGGCTTATAGGATTTATTTGATTCATTGTCAATTTCCAATGTCGATGATGGTTGTGTGTTCCATGGAGCTTTGTAGTGACATTGTAATTGTTGGCCTTTTTTCCTAAGTTATGTGTACTGAGTACATTTGGTATGCCTCTACACCATGTTCACCAGCTATGCATAATCCACCATTGGGTCCATGCAAGGAATTTGTGAAGTGTCAAGCAAACACGGGTCCTCCAAAGAAGAGTGGTGGACTCTTGATATTAGTTGTTCTAGGGAACACGGATTCCATGTTGAAACATAGCGATCGAAGAAGCTTTTTGCCTTCTGAATTTCATGTGGGTTGGGCTAGTCAAGCATGGCCATATTTGGGGCACTTGGAAGCCATAAGAAACCATGGACATGTGTTGATCCATGGTGTTGCCACTCATACCTATACCAATAATCCTTTGTATGGAAAAACCTCTCAAGAACCTCGTCACGAAAAATGGTGAACTACAAGTGCATGTACAAGGCTGTTATATGCGGCTTCTAGACAACATTGTCCATGAAGTGTCTTTGGGAGTATGGCATATATGGTTGAGCACCAAGATCAAGTACCTTCTGCAAATCAAGCCATTTTGTGTCTACGGAGCTCAGAGTGAAAAAAAGAGCCAATGTCCCAAGCTAGTGGATCATTGCAGCAAGCTCTTGTTGGCACTTGCCCTAATACAAGCACATCCCTTGCAAGGATGCATCAAAGAAAATGATTTGGTTTCTTATCTGGGTGTCTGGTGCATCCCGAAGTAGTTGTCATAGTGCAACCAAAAACTTTGGGATCCTTTCTTTCAAGTTTATTTTCATGACAACAAAAGTTGATTGTTGGCTTCAATGTCTCATTATTAAATTACAAAGGTAATATCTATGACATGCCTCCCAAATATATTATCATAGTGTCTCATCAAGTGCAATGAATATTCATGTAAGTGAATCTGTATGCTTCTCAACTGTAGGGGCATCCGTGTTCCAGTGGGGAACAATGTTGGAAAAGCCATAGTTAATAACCCTTTTGTATTATATTCATTAATAGGGTTAGAATTTATGTCAGGCCAAGGAAAAGTATCTTGACTAAATCTTCAATCTACAACGTGTCTCTAATTGCCTACAATTCCTGAGGAGGGTTGGGAAACAATGAAATAAATGATGATGAGTCCTCAAGCTCAACTTCCTCATCAACAACAGTTTCCAAAGTTGCTACTGGTTCAACTATGTTTTGTACTAGTTCTTTCATTGTGTGCAAAATATTGGAGATATCAGTACTTGTAGCAGAAAACAAATTTAAAGCATCACAATCAATTGTAACATCACTATAGTATGGATCATTTTCAATTTTGTATATCAATGCAGCCATGACATTATGTTTGTCAACATAGCAATCATAGTTCATTCCCTGAATGCCAGTTCTTCAAACAATCACCACTTCAACATCATGTAGGTAACGTGGCAAAAAATTTGCAATGGTCATGATGTCCTAAGGGAAGTGTTGATGGTGAAAATGACACAAACAATGTTAAACAAAATATTTCTACTCTATTTCTCCTGAAAAAGAAAGATAACATATAGTAGCCTAACTCCCAAGGTCCTGGTAGTTGGTTCTCAACTATCTGGTGTCACTCAATTGGTCCATGCAACTGTAATGTTCAAGGGGCCTTTGCTGGTAATAGGGAATGCAAGCAACAATGGATTCGTCAATCTATACTTAACGAAAGGGGTTTTAAATAAATAGAAAAAGATAGGTCAAGGCATAAATCAGTAGAACATGAATGAAATTCTCTAATATACAGACATATGCTTTCAACAACGAATGCTCCTTCAATAGATCAAGAAAACCATAACATGATGCAATTTATAGAATAATCCATACCATTGCATGCATCTATAGCGCTTAGTTTAACCATCACAATCAATCATCACAATACTTTTTAAGATTTAAAAAGAACAAAATCTTCATTCGTTGCTAAAAACATAGATCAACAGACATGTAACAATTCCATCCATAGATAATTTAATGAAATAATCTTTGAAATTTGGTTCCTTCTATTGATTCTCACCAAATAAGAAACATTTATGCTTCAACAAACTCACTGGCATACAGATAGATTATGATTCATTAACCTCATCCAATAAACACAATTCCAACATAACACCGTATAAAATTGTATCTAAATTAAACTGTAACTTAAGAAAAACAAAGTATCCTTTCAAAGCTATGAAATTCCTATCTCCTACTATTAGGTGGCTAATTCTACTCTTATTAGCCGACCTTTACAATATGGCACCCAAAAATACATATAGGCGTGCAAAGCATAAATTCCTCTCAATCAAATTTGAGATCCACTAATCAAGGAATTGAAATATCCTCAGAAACTTGGACTAGTTGATCTGCAGTTCCAAATTGATTGCCCTATGAAATAGGAAAGAAAGAAGGGGGGGGGGGGGAAGTCATGCACCAAAAATAGACTGCCAACTCATTCTTGTGTTGTTTGCTCCAGAATGTATTCATCCTAACTGGAGAAGACCTGTTGAAGAATATCTATATTCGGCCCATCAATCCAGCTGCCCTCAAATTTAATTCTCTTTAGTTCTGCAGAGGAAAACCCCTTCATGTCTTTCAATTTAGTCAACTCCTTTCTTGCAGCCTTCACTCCTTCCCTGACATCCATCAATCTATCTAATAATAGATCCTCTCCATCATCCTCTTTTTGCATAACCTCTTAAAATCTATTGTCCCATTTCTCTTTTAATTGACTTAGAGGCATGCCCTCTTTAATCGGTGTATCAACATTAACTAGAATAGCTACAATAGCTTCTATTTCATCGAGTTTTTCATTCAAATCCTTAATAGAATCTTGGATTTCATTCCTATGCTTGTATATAAAATTAGATCTGAACCGGATTATGCTAGAGGCTTTTTCCAAGAAATCTGCATTGTCTTCCTCAAGAATTGACTACTCAAGAAGGGTTGACTTTGGCAATTTATTAATATCCTTTATCTTTTGGACATACCCCCTATATTCTTCCTCCTACCTTTCCAACGTTTTAGTGTGGTGCTTCATTTCTTCTATTAATTCTAATGTTGCCTTGTGGATCTCAAAATTGCTTACTAACACCTCTCCTACCTCCTGGTTAAGTTTATCTGTCCATCTGTCCATCATCCCAACCTTATTCTTTATTTGCACCAAATCATCAACCTCTCTTTTGCTAAGCAAAACTAGTGTCTCTAAGGCAGCAATTTTTTGTGATCTAGGAGCAGAAACATCCCTCAAAAAGGTATGCAGCTGATCCAACTGAGCTTTGAGCTCATCCTTTCTTTGTTTGTCCTTCATCATCCTTGACTTGGTGGATGAGGCTACAACATCAATCAGGTTCATCTGATAATTTCTTGTAAGCCTTCCTAAATTGGTAGTGCCCAGTTGGTAATCTGTGACCTGCATGTCTCCCATATCTTTATCCACTACTGGTATTGCACATTCTACAATAATTTCGCCTACCTCAGTTAGTCTTATGGAATGAATAATTCTAGCCCTCTTCTTGGGTCTCTCCTTTTCAATCTCCTTAATCATATCTTCCCAATTAAGAGGTTGTGGGGGAGCTATTTATTTCTTTTCAAGATCAAGCTTCAACCAGGTAGGAGCACTCAGAGTAGTAGCCATTATTGTAGAAGAAGAGGCAGTAGTTGTAGAAGATAATGGTTATAGTAAATTAACCCTAGGTTGAGAATCAAACTCCTGTACATTTTGTTGTTCTTTTTCTGCATTCTCTTTTGCAAGCTTCTTAGCCTCTTCCCTATCTCTTTTCTCTTGTATCCTTTTATCTTCTTGCTCCTTTTCCAATCTCTCTTCCTCCAACCTCTTTTGTTCAAGCAGTTTATTTATTTCCTCTTCCAAGACCTTGAGTTTTTCTGATGCTTCCTTATCTTTTTGTTGCTGCTTAGCCAACTCCTCAGCATCCTTACTCTTTTGCAGGTGTTCTTCTTCTTCTCTTTTCTTATAGGCCTCTTCAATCATTTTAAACTTGACCTCAAGGGCCTCTCTTTCTCTTCTTTGCTTGGCCTTTTCTTCTTCCAACTCATGTATCTTTTTCACCATTTCCAATTTGTCATTTCCATCCTTTGTTCTGAGCTCATGCTCCTTTTGTTGATGTTGCTTGATCACTTCATCAACTCTCTACTTGGCCTCCAACTGTTGTTGCTAGAGCACTGCATCAGCTTGTGCCTTTGCATCCATTTCTTTTTGCTTTTCCATAGCTTCAGCATGTGCCTATGCATCCGAGGCTTTCTTAGCCTCTTCAAATAATGCCCACTGATCCTCTTTTGTCAACACATGCTCAGTTTCCTCCAAAGGCATCTTCTCTTGTGTCTCCTTATCTAATAAAGTATCATCAGAGTCTGTTTCTATGTCATGAATCTCCATCTATGATTCCTTTTCCTTTAAAGTCTCAGCTTCATCATGGAGAGTCCCCTTAAGCATTTCTCCACTTTATTGCTCTATAGGAGGGAGTTGGGTAGATGATTCTCCCATAATTGATGTTGAGGGCATCGATCCCATTGGAACTTCTCCTTCATGTGCCTCAGGCAATTCTTGGGCTGGAGCTTCAAGCTCAAACTCATCTATGTCAGGGGGAAAGTTCTCTAAAGGTTCTTTGGGAGGCATTTTCTTGTTGGTTCTCTTATACCCTCTCCCTTTCTTAGAAGTTTGACCCCCAGGAGCTTTGGTTCTGAGTACAACCCAATGGATACTCCTATCCAACGCTGGTTTGGCTATTTGTTTGATATCCACTGTCTCCTCCACATCCCAATCCACAGGGTCTAAGTTCTTGGTACCTATATTTTGTGCTTCATATACAAGATCCAAAATTACACCATCATCTGACAGCATTTCAGGAATGTCTACCTTAACTCCATATTCCACCATGAGTGGGACAGGAAACCTCTCATAATTTATCTTCCTGAGGTCATATTCATCTTGGAGATCACTCCAGAATTATTCCAATAGGTTGAAATGTTTATCAAAGACTGAAGCAAGCAAGGCATTTATCTTTTTCTTCGGATCAAAATGCTTCCTGGTGGTATATAGGTCCAACTTCAAATGCATTAACTCATTACAAACAACCTTAGCTCCCACAAGGTGTGGGCAGTTGTACTCACCCAATTGCATGCAGAACTTATGACAACTTGTTTTATGCTTTATTCCAAACTTTGCATTAACCCCCAAAGCTTGGTAAACAAACTCCATTAAGACAATTTTGTTGCTGCAACACCTAGGGAGCAAGTGAGGATGACCCTCAAACCCAGCCAACTTGAAATAAGTGAATTTGGGATATTGAATAAACCAATAACCCCACTCTGTAATGAAAGTCATAGCCTCCTGGCTCAGTCTATATCTTGCATCTCCATTAAGTTGGTTAATAACTACATACAAAAATGCATCATTGACTCTTCTATAATGCAATTCAGAGATCTGCAAGGACAACTAGTCATAATGATTCCATACTTTATTTTTCCCATTAGCTTCTCCTAACACTCCCACTTTGTTTAATCCTGGCAAGATGCCTCTCCTTGCTACTGCATAAATGACATAAGAGGTCATAAAGAACCTCTTAGTTTCCCTCACTCTTATCATTTGATTATGTATGCTTTTCGACACAATAATAGGCCAATCAAACTGTTGCCTTCCATCCAAGATTGTTTGAATGAATGGAAACATCCATTCTTTAAAATGAAAAGTATCTCTCTTTCTGAAGACTCTAGATAACATCATTATAATATCTCCAACTTCTTTGTAGAACTCTGCCCTTTTTGGATGATCTGAAAGCTTTGTTAGAGAATTCTTCTCAGTTCTTAACCATTTCTTATTTAAATGAGCCTTGTTGGTCTCCTTATGATTGCTATATATCTTTAAAGCTTCTGCCTCATTAAGTTGTCCAAGATTCTTTGGATTAGGAACACTGAACATAAATTGAAACATTTGGGGAGTCAAATCTATGATAATGTTGCCTTGTTAATCAACACATTGTCTAGTGGCTGGATTATAAGCTCTAGTTGCTGTCATTATCAGCTCAGTACATTGGATTGATAGAGGAAAGATAGTAGTGTGAGCCAAACCAGACTCAACTATCCTTTGAGTTCTCCTTGTCACCTCCTCAACAAATGTCTTTGAGTACAACTCCTCATAATTAAATGGACCCAGATTTGTGTCAGTTATATCGGCCCAATCGGACTCCACCTTGCTAGCAGTGACAGCAAGACCCCTATGATTATACCTCAAGGTATAAGGGAGCTGTTCAGGTTTAATCATTTTAAACTTAGTTGTTGCCTTTGAAGTTTCTATAGGTTGACTCCTCTGAGAAGCCTAACCTGATGCTCCTAACATCTTTTAGTTTCCTGTGATAAAAACCCCAGATTAGATCTATAAGAAGTATAAAAAAACATGATTAGAGATCTTACCCTTCCATACATACCGGAGGCAGAACCAGGCAGAAGACATCCTTAAAAGTCTCCTTTCAAAACACTGTCAGGGTTGGGACCAGAATAGGCATTGAGTTTGCAATAAACCATACGGCAGGATCGGAGTTGGAGTCGGGATGGCAATTAGAATGGAAACCGATTTGGTACCATGAAGAAATTTCAAATTTATGTTTGACTCTGGTTCCAGTTCCACCCATGTTAACAACATTTTGAAAGCTTGTTTCTTATTGGAAGTGGGATTAGAGACATAATGAAAATGGTAACCGATACTTACTATAAATCAAGGTTTAAGATCAAAAACAAATCTGATTCCAATTTTGCTTAAAACAATTATGATGTCACTAGCAACTTCAATAGGATAAAAAATGACATCATAACCTAAAGACTAGGTCATGACAAACCGAAGGGGCTAAAAAAAAACCGTACGAGACCATCCCCATATGACCGAGAGGAAACCACAGTAACCAGGGCATCATTTTCTAATTTAATGGCAAGACAGGGTAGATGAAATCATCAATGCACAAATCAAATTGATTTGTGATGACTCAGATTATGACATGTTGATGAGTAGTATGGATAAAATCATTAACACTAGCTCATTTTTTGAATCTTTTGAAAGGGAGGCAAATCAAGTAGCAGTAAAGTATACACCTTAGAGTGCCAAGGTAAATGAGGTGGTAAATTTTAATTGGCCAACAGATGAGGAATATCAAGGATGGGTAGAAAAGTACTTAATTGAACAAGAATAGGATAGAGTCTACAACCAGCAGTTAACAGCTCAGCAGTTATGGTTATAACAAATTTTGGCTGTCTTGGTGGCAGTTTTGGTGCAATATTTCAAAGTTGGGCAAATGCACCAATTATTCTCTAGTGGATGGGATGAACAAGAAGATTCTCCAGAGACTCGGTTGTTGTAACCAATTTTTGAAATGTCATAAGGCGGTCCAAGTGACCAGTGATAGGTGTATTTCTGGTCTGATGCTTGTTGCTACTTCATTTTCCATATAAGAAGGATTTCAGGACCAGAAATACGGGTTAGCAAGTTAGATATCTTTAGGTCGAGTCTAACTGAAGTTGTAGAGCGAATTTGTAAAGACCCTGATATTATAGTGAAAATACTATTCTTAGGTTTGCTGTCATTTTGTTGTAGGTTTTAGTTTCAAAGGTACTTAATTTTCAAGACAGTACTAGCATCTGAATGAAAATTACTCATTTCAAGGTCATGTATCTCCATTGTATGAATATATTATTATCTTGAATAAAATGATCAAGAGTTATTTTGTTCATCTCACTGTTATGGTGTGTGTAATTCTCATTTTGGCTTTAATTCAAGGAATTAATTAAAATGCTTGAGTGAGGTTATAGGTGACTATGTTCATATAAGGATTTGATAAGTAGTATTGGGTTAGAATATAGATTGATGGTATTGTAAGGCAGTATTATCTAAGATTTTATATGCTATGTGTCTAGAAGATTAACTTGGTTACAGTAAAAAACAACCAACACCTTTGATATTATCTAGCTATGGCTCCCAAATCTATTGCAAATTGATCATTAGGGTTAAAATTGAAACCTTGCAAATATAATCTTTGTCCAAATCCATCAAGAATTTTCCATCAGTTATAAACAATTCCCTTATAAAGAATTTGTGAAGCCAGGTCTAAAATCTGGAAATGAAATTCTAAAAATGCACAAGACTAAAAATGAAATCTAATGAGATGTTGCTTTAAAATATGATTTTCAAACCTGGAAGTACAAATCTGACTTCACAAATGAATTCTGGAAAAATACAATGACTACCCTCAACCTGGCGATATGTTCTTGACTTTCTTCTGATTTTCCCCAAGAAAATTGTCGAGCAAAACACTGTTACAATAAATAGTCGAGCTCATTTCAATTTATGCCTGCCGCAATTAAACTTTGCAAGTTCGTCGCAATTTCGGTGAAATATCTTCGTTGAAACATTGATGAAACAAAGGTTCGTCGACATTCCGATGAACGTTGGGGATAAAAATTAACAAAAATGAAAATTCGCACACAAGTGCCCGACGATACATTTGATTATATAGCTTTCGTCGAAAGGTTTCATCGGAAATTGGGGTCAAATAAGTTAGTGTATGATAGTTTTCATAAGATGCTATGACAGTATAATAGATTCCCTATGATATAATATGCTATTTTTGGACCCCAGGCGCCCATGCATGAGAGAAGCCTAATGACAGTTGTAAGAGCATATGTAAGAGGCTATTTTTGGTATTTTTTGATCATTTTGATGAGGGAGACATGGTTTTTTCTAGGTGGTATTTCTGCTTATTGTTTGGTGAAACCATGGTGGTTTTCATCCTCACAAATCTCTTTAAAGTGGTGCCTTGAGCTAGAGCTATTCAATTCAATTTTGCAAGTTGTAGGGTAACAAGGTGCTGCCATATTTTACAGAGATTGATAAGAGAAGTCTATTGCTACATGTAATATTTCAGATTATCAGTAATATACTTTCCTCTCTTTTGGTGGTGTATTTTTTTCCCTTTGGGGTTTCTCCATGTAAATCTGTTGTTGCATGTGTTATGATTCTTCTATCTCTCTCTCTCTCTCTCATTCTTTCTTCACACTAAGGCTAAAAGGTTAATCTACATATTTCAAATTTGTGCTCACTTATTTAATTTCGTATTGCAATCTTTCTTCACCTTCATAATCAACATTTGGTAGTAGAGCTAACAGTTCTGTTAAGGAAGGGATGCTTTCCTTTTAGAGTGTTGAAGGTTTTTTGCTGCAATGGGAGCTTTTGTGTTGTGGGTTTTGCAGATTTGTGAAAGATTGCATATCATGGCCTCCACCTCTTGTCAAGATATTGAGAAGTTCAATGGCACTGGTTACGAGATGTGGAAGTTGAAAGTGGAGGATCTCCTTGAGGAGCGAGATCAATGGTTACTAGTTTCAGTTGATAATAATCCATCTACTTCATCCATGTCAGATGAAGATTGGAAGAAGTTAGACAAGAAGGCTTGAGGGACCATTCAGTTGTGTCTCACTAACTTTGTCCTTCTGAATGTCTCTTCAAAAGACATGACATACAAGATTTGGAGGAAGATAGGTGAAATCTACCAAACTAAGAGTTTTTCTAACAAGTTGTATCTCAAAAGATGTTTATATTCATTAAAGATGGATGGAAATCCTATTGTTGAAAATTTGAATGCTTTTAATTTGATTATAAGTCATCTTGCATCTATTGATGTTAAAATAGAAGATGAGGATAAATGCATTTTATTGATTTTCTCTTTGTCGAAATCTTGGTAAAATTTAATTGTTATAACAAGTGGTGGTGTGGAACCTAAGATTGATAATATTATTCCCATACTTCTTTCAGAGGAGATGAGGAGAAAGACCATGCATAGTGGCTCCCAAGATGCCTTGCATGTGCAAGGCAGGTCCAAGGAGAAAGGGCCTAATGGGGATAAGAAGAAGGATAAGTCTAAAGGATGAATATCTAAGACCCTCAGAAAGAGCAGAGCGAAGTGTTGGAACTTTGGTAAATGAGGACATGTGAAGAAGGAATGTAAAATCAAGAAAAAGAATGCAGATTCCTCTACAAAAAAGTCCTCTGATAACGATGATTCTAAAGCTTTGATTATTTCAGCTAACACAGTTTGTAATGATGCTTGGTTTATTGATTCAGGTGCTTCCTTCCATATGACTCCTCATAAGGAGTGGTTTTCTACATACAAATAATATGATGGAGGAGAGGTCTTCATGGGTGATGATAGCTCACAAAAGATTATCGGTAAAGGAAAGGTAAAGTTGTGTTTTAGTGATGGGAGGTTTAAAATCCTTGATGATGTTTTACATATTCTGGAACTTACAAAAAGATTAATTTCGGTTTCCAAGTTGAATGACTCTAGAATGCATGTGACATTTAACAAGTCTGGTTGCAAGATGGTAAGGGGAAGTTTGGTGGTTGCTAAAGGATCTCAGATAGGTAATTTTTGTATGCTACATGCCTCTACTTTTTGTAACTCCTCTTTTGTAACTAGCACTAAAAATGCATGTATGTTGTGGCACCATAGGTTGGGTCACATTGGTGAAAAATGTCTTAGGACCATACTTCATAAGAAAATAGTAGACGGTATTTATGATTATTCTATTGGTAAAAATGACTTATGTGAGGATTGTGTGTTTGGTAAACAAAACAAGCCATCATTTCCTAAAGCAACTAATAAAGCTAATGGATTGTTAGAACTAATTCATTCAGATGTATGTCGTCCAGTGGATACAAATTCCTTGGGTAGATCTCATTATTATGCTTCCTTCATTGATTATTACTCAAGATATACTTGGATTTATTTTATGCATACAAAATCTGAAGTTTTCACCAAATTTAAGGCATTGGTTGAAAAGCAAACATATTATAAGATAAAAGTATTGAGATCTGACAATGGGGGTGAATATTGTTCTAAGGAATTTGATGAGTTTTGCAAACATGCAGGAATTGTTAGGCAAAAGACTACACCTTACACACCCCAACAAAATGGGGTAGTAGAAATAATGAACCGTACATTCATGGAAAGAGCTAGGAGCACGTTAATTAGTGCTAAGTTAGATAAATGATTTTGGGCAGAAGCTATTGGTACTGCTTGTTATTTAATTAATAGATCTCCTCGCAAAGCTCTTGTTGATAAAACACCTTATGAAATGTGGTTGGGTAAAAATCCTTTAGTTTCACATTTAAGGGTCTTTGGTTGTGTGGCTTTTGTTCATGTGCCTAAAGAGAAGTGATCTAAATTGGATTCGAAATCTCAAAAATGCATCTTTGTAGGTTATGGTGAAAATTTTAAAGGTTATAAACTTTGGAATCCACTAACATGAAAGATGATATTTTCAGGGGATTTAGAGATAACTTTGAAGATGAGCAACCTAAGGAAAAGTCAAAGATAGTGCATTTTGAAACTAAGCAAGAAGATGCACATGTGGAAGAACAAAGAGATGGAGAAGAAGAAGAGAGTTATGAAGAATCTATTGTAACAGAAGAAGTTGAAAAAAATGAGGATGAACATGAGAAGGAACCTCTTACTCTACCTTTGAGAAGGTCCACAAGACAACGAATTCCAGTTGATAGGTATAACCCACCTAATTTTCATTGTAAATTTTATTTGTTATGTACTGATGATGAACCTAGATCTTTTAGGGAGGATCTCTCTTCAAAAGAATGTGATTCTTAGATGTAGGCCATGCAGGATGAGATGATGTCTTTGGAAAATTGTGACACCTGGGATCTTGTTAGTTTTCTGAAAGGAAGAAAGGCCATTGGTTGTAAGTGGGTATATAAAAAGAAGTTTGGTGCAAATGGTAAGTTGGAATGGTACAAGGCCAAATTAGTGGCCAAGGGCTACTCCCAGAGAGAGGGAGTTGATTTTGGTGAAATATTCTCTCCTATTTCTAAGTTGACTTCTATTAGATTCTTTTTATCCATTGTTGTTGCTTATGATTTAGAAATAGAACAAATGGATGTTAAAACTACTTTCTTGCATGGGGATCTTGAGGAAGAAATTTATATGCAACAGCCTGACACTTTTGTTGTGAAAGGAAAAGAACACTTGGTTTGCAGGTTAAAACGGTCTCTATATGGTTTAAAATAGTCACCTAGGATGTGGTACCAAAAGTTTTATGCCTTTGTATTAAATTTGGGTTTTGTTAGAAGTGAAGAGGATCATTGTGTTTATTTTAAAGTCATTGATGATCATATACTGATTATTGTCTTATATGTGGATGATATGTTGTTCATTGGTAACAATAAGGAAATGATTAGGGAACTTAAAGCTCAGCTTTCTGGCACATTTGATATGAAATATTTAGGGGCTACTAAATATATTATTGGGATGGAAATCATTAGGGATCAGGTTCACATAAAGCTTTTGGTAAGTCAAAGTAAGTATGTTAGCACTATTTTGCAGAGGTTTAATATGCAGAACTGTAAACCGATAAATATTCCATTTCTTGTTGGTACTAAGTTAAGTTTAGACATGTGTCCTGAATTGGATGATGATATTGTTGAAATATCTAAAGTTCCTTATGCTAGTGTTGTCGGTAGTTTAATATATGCAATGGTTTGTACTAGACCAGATATAGCCCAAGCAGTAGGAGTTCTAAGCAGGTTTATGTCTAACCTTGGTACAAAAAATTGGAATTTTATTAAAAGGGTATTTAGATATTTGCGAGGCACTTTTGATTATTGTTATGTTTATCATGGTATTGATAATGTTGATAAGTCATTGGACATACATGGTTTTGTTGATGCAAATTGGGCAGGTGAATTGGATAGTTGAAGGTCCACTAGTGGCTATGTCTTTACTTTTTTTGGAGGTGCAGTCAGTTGGATGAGTAAAATACAACTTACAATTGCTTTGTTTACCATTGAAGCGGAGTATATGGCTAATACACATGCCTCTAAGGAGGCGGTTTGGTTACAAAAACTTGGTAATGGTATTGGTTTTGATTACAAGATAGTGAGAATCGGATGTGATAGTTAGAGTGTGATATGTTTGGCTAAAAATCCTATGTATCATGATCATACTAAGCATGTTGATGTTCAGTATCGCTTTGTGTGAGAAATGGTTGAGAATGGACATGTCTTGATTGAAAAAGTTGACACTTTGGATAATGTTGCAGATTCTCTTATGAAGCTAGTCACCATGGATAAGTTCTCTTGGTGCAGGAATGCCATGGGCCTTGATCACTATACTTGATTCTATGTAATTGTATCTCTATGGGTTAATTTACCATGTATGATGTCAAGTGGGAGAATGTTAAGATTTAGGTGCCATCAACCTTGTAAATCCTTTAATGAATTATTCTCCTAAAGTGTTTTGTACATTTACCCATAAGAGGTGAAACCGTTTGACCAACGGTGGTGAAAGAGACAATGTAAATGCAATGTTATCGTTACCATTTGTCCTTTTGGAAAAGGACAAAATAGCTAGGCATCCCACTTTGGAATCTTCTAGAATGAGGTTGTTGGGTAAAAATAGGGTGTTGTAAGAGCATTTATGACATGTATGATAGTTTTCATAAGATGTTATGACAGTATGATAGATTACCTATGATAGAATATGTTATTTTTGGACCCCAGGCGCCCATGCATGAGAGATGCCTTATGACAATTGTAAGAACATTTGTAAGAGGCTATTTTTCGTATTTTTGACCATTTCAAGGAGGGAGGCGTGGGTTTTTCTAGGTGGTATTTCTGCCTATTTTTTGTTGAAACCATGGTGGCTTTCATCCTCACAAATCTCTTTGAATTGGGGTCTTGAGCTAGATTTATTCAATTTAGTTTTATAGGTTGCAAGGTAACAAGGTGCTGCCGGATTTTACAAAGATTGATAAGAGAAGTCTATTGCTGCATATAATATTTTAGATTATCAATAATATACTTGCCTCTCTTTTGGTGGTGGAGTTTTTTCCCTTTGGGGTTTCTCCACGTAAATCTATTGTTGCATGTGTTATGATTCTTCTATCTCTCTCTCATTCTTTCTTCACACTAAGGCTAAAAGGTTAATCTACATATTTTAGATTTGCATTCACTTATTTAAGTTCATATTGCAAGCTTTCTTCACCTTGATAATCAACACCTATAACTAGACCAAGATCAAATATTAAAAAAGGTGGTCCCCACAAATATGAAATCTTACAACAACAAGTACAAGTAGTGCAAAACAATAGCCAACCTTGATCCCTTCAGGTTCCTACACACATAGTTTTTCAAGCACAATATGCAACCTATTTTCAATGCCCCTACAAACAAAAGGTCATTGTATCTTGCAGGAAAAGTGCCTATTTACATGTGGGTTCCATCAAAGACGACAACGTTGTAATGATCAATCGGGCTTTGATCACCACCTATTTTCTAAAAAGACATTAGTTGGAGAACCAGATATGGGATGGCATCTCCAGCATCAATAGATCAGATCGCATGCCCTATCAAGGTTGGTCGTACATTTGAATCCTACAAGGATTTTTTTCTCAACTAAGCCAAAGCAATGATATGTTCAAGACTGTGACACAAATCTAGAAGAAAAAGTGGGGGGAAGAGGTAGCAAAAAATGAATCAATTATTGTTATTTGATATGCAGACACATAGATAATTATACATTGTTATAGGATCACAACGACTTCAAAATTTCATATAATAGATGAATATGAAAGGAGGGAAAGGTCGAGCAAGAAGCAAACAAGATTATATTTTTTGCTGAATATAAACAAAGGAAGAACATAGCAATGTTGACACATCTCAAAACTGCAACCTTTTTTTTTCTAACACATAGGCCACTCCCAAATGGCCAGCAAACCAAAAGGAAAAGGAAACATAAAGAGCTCAAATATAAATTAGTTAGACTATATATTACAAGGACTGTTAATTCAAATGAAGCATATTCATAATTCACTGGATGCATGTGGCAAAGAGCCAATACAATTCTTAGCAGAAAAAAGGAAACAAGAAACAAACTTACGAGATTGGTGTCTGAGGGTTGTTTAGCAGCCTGGGGAGAACTAGAGTCCACCGACATTGTTGGGTCTGCTCTTTAAAAATTTGAGAGTTTCAACACCGATGGTTGACTACGATCTCTATGACACAAAAACGTGAGGGTTGAATGTTTAATTAAAGAAACAAAGGCTGACGAGAACCCCAACCAAAACACATACAAAAAATATAGAACACCAATAAAATGACAACCATCAAGATCTTCAAAACACAGCATGATCTCTCAATTTTTTTGTAGAGACATTAACAATATGAGGGAAAAATAATAATAATAAAAAGGCTTCACTGTTTCATATAAAACTTAATATACAGTTTATCATTCCAAGAATTCCCTATTGAGGTTCAAACAAATAACAACTATTTTTCTAAAAGAATAAACATAGGGAAGAGTATGTATGAATGTTGTTTACATCTACTTTGGCATACATACATATCTACAAATAGGAAAATAAAATGAAACACAAAAAAACAAGGCATGCTATCCACCCAACCATATTGGGTCATGGAGCATCATAGGCTCTCACCAAACTATGGTAGGATGGAGAGAAAGCCCTCTTTTCTTGTCACTCATTTTTATTTTCCCTACGTGCAAATATCTACGTATGTGAAATTAGATGCAAAAAACATTATTATATATAGACAATATTCATATCCAGCATGCAACCCATTTTATTTTTCTTTGCTTGGGTTTGTTACTATGAATTCTTTTGTTTTCTAGTTTTTTTCCTCTAAAACAATTTTTTTGGCTTTTTCCAATGGTTGGACAAAGAAGGCAACTGAAAGAAAGCAAGAAGGAAGAGGCACAATTGGAAAACCCTTTGTAGAGAATTTCGAAAATAGTCTATGTTCTTGCAAAACAACCAACCAAGAACATACACTGTCCATCACTACGATCAATGGTGACATCAATGTTCCATATAACACCTAATATACAACTTATCATTCCAAGAATGTCCCAAAAGAATAAACATAGGGATCAATATGTATGAATTTTGTTTGCATCCACTATGAAATACATGCTTATCTGCACATAGGGGAAATAAAATGAAACACAACAAAACAAGGCATGCTATCCACCCAACCATATTGGATCATGGAGTGTCATAGGCTCTCACTAAACTATGGCATGATGGAGAGAAATCCCTCTTTTCTTGTCTTTCATTTAATTTTCCCTACATGCAAATATGTATGTATGTGAAATTAGATGCAGAAAATATTCATATATACAAACAATATTCATATCGAGCATTCAACCCATTCCTTTTTTTTTTTTTGCATGGGTTTGTTATTGTGTATTCTTCTATTTTATGGGTTTTTTCATCTAGGTCATTGTTGAAACCAATAATGTTTCATTTTTTTGTGGCGATGGTCGTAACACAATAAAATAGTAAATTTTATACAGTTTATGTTGTTTTCCATAAGGCATTGTTGATTGTTGTTCTCTAGCTTTGGCTATATTGTTTCATTTTCAATAAGGTATTGTTAAAAAAAGAATTTTTCGGGTGCGGGGTTATTTTATTTTTTATTTTTGCATGGGTTTGTTACTGTGAATTATGTTGTCGTCTACGATAGGGTTTTTTCCACATGCACCTCTTCCCACTTGCTTTAAAGGGGTTTCCCAAATGCACCTCTTCCCGATTGCTTTCTCTCAGCTCCCTTCTTTCTCCAACCAGTGCAAAAATGGGGAAAATTTTATCAGAGCCGAGACTTTTGTATTGCCTTTGCAACCATCGCCCCATGCAGAAAACACAAAATAACCTCCAACCTCTACAAAATCTCCACCACTGATCAAAATTGCACCTTCACAAAAGCTCAACAATGGATGATCGAACTTGAACCTTCACAAAATCTTGTCATCTTGGCTCACAACTCTCATAGCAGGTAAAGCCACAAAACAACACCTAACAATGCCTTATCAAAAATTATGTGGACTCTTTAATTGCTTCACTATTTTTTCTCAGGTTTTAAATGGAAGGTGTTATTACAACCATCGCCACTACATCAAAACCATACATCAATTAATGTTGATGCCAACTGACGTTTAATTCTATTGGCCTTCTCTATCAACATGCCAAACGCTTATAATATAAACAATTAAAAAATTCGCCACCTTTTTTTTGTCCAGGAGTCGAACGTCGGAAGGGTTAAAAATCGGGAAGGCTGATGAAAATTCCAGCCAAAGTGCACACAATAAGCCTATCGGCTAAATATGTTGATCATCACAAAAAAGTTAGAATCCTTTTATATTATCAAGCACATAGGGATTTGAAAAAAGTTCTATAAAAAAATGCTTAAGAGTGAAATATTCTAATGAGTCCAAATTAGTTGTAAATATAGGTAAATAATTAGCCCACATACTTCCTCCTAGGAATTAAAGTGATGTTAAGGATAATGAAACTTTTTAGAATATCTCATATCCTAAATTTATACATCTTCAATTTAGATGAGTTTCATTGAAACTTACTCCTTACCTAATTTGTGACCAATTCTGAATCTACATAAATTTGTAGCAATTTGATGTTATGATCAATAGAAAAATCTAATTCCAAAACTAGAGCCTCATATTCTAATGCATTTTTAGTACATGCAAATTAAAGCATCTATGCAAAAAATAAAATATTTCCATTACGATTAATAAGAACAATCACTAGCCTAGAACCTTGTTTGGATATAACATCATAAAAAAAAAGACAAAATACCATAATCAACTTTTTTCTCTTCATTTTTCTCAAAAAATAGTTTAATAACTAAACTATAAAATGTCAATGTATATAGCCAAAGCTTCCACCCTTTCATTTTTTTGATGGTTTTTTTTATCATATGCTTCATTCTATCTTCTTGATTTACTTGAACTCGATCAACTAATCCTTTAAAAAGAAGAGCCACAAGTATGAGAAGTTGATAGCTACATTACCCATTTCAAAGATGTGAAGAATATCCATAACTCAACTTGAACATCAATGTTCCAAATTGATGCACCCTTGGATCCTAAAAAATTGAAATAAGGTGCTATACTTTTACAATCACAATGGCTCTAATACAATGTTAAAATATACAAAATTATGATTAACCCAAAATCTACATAAAAATAAAATGCATACATTCAAATCAATAAATGATTAAAGAATCAAAATGGAAAAAATGAGGATGTTTCAAGAATAAGAGAATAAAAACAAGAATAAAGAGATCAAAATCTCCAATAAAAATATACATGAAGGAATTCTCACAATGACATGAATTGAAGGGATGAGATATGTTAGGCGACTGTGTGTGTATAGAATATGTGAGTGAGAAGAGATGACTTATACAACCATTAGGAAGTGTAACTCTAAAATATCTAAGGTAGGAAAGAATAATTCCTATGGGAGATGTTGACAACCCAATCCACTCACATTATTACCCACTCATAGGAGAAAATAAGCAAGCTTAATTAAAAGTGTAAGAAAAACATGAAAAATAAATAAAAGCCTACACTAGAAAATACTACTCAAATTATCAAGAAATTTTAATGATTAAATGAGCATATTTAGTTAGAGATTGAGATTGAATAAAGGAAGGAACAAAATTAAAAAATCCACAAATCCAACAATATTTGGAAATTAAAAATTTAAGATTTTGATGAATAAAAATACCTAACAAACTTACTTGATATTGAGATTATCCTAGGATATTTGACCTTTAGGGTAAAAGTCTTAAATTTTCAACAACCATGAACTTGAGAATTCAAAATTCTAGTATTGTAACACTTGTGACAGTATAACAATCTTAAGTCCTCAAATTAAGTAATATAAATTTTCTTTCTATTCGGACAATTGATAAGTTGAGATATTGGTAAACCAAATTTATTATTATTAGGGTAAAATATAAGTTAAGTTGAACTCTATTTAAAATATAATTGACTTGGATCCTCAAGAAACTTAAGACTTAATGAGTATATTAGCACAAAGCTTGACATCAAGGAAAATTATAATAAAATCACTTAACAAAATCAAGAATTAGGAATGGAAAAAAATTGAGGCCCACGCAATAAGAACCCTAAGCGTATAAAGAGTAAGGATTGTGACATTTGTCACAATATTAAACTTCAATGACTTGGGGAACTTAAGAGATTAATAAATGAAAGGTGAAAAATGCCTAAGAAACATTACATTGATAATAAAATTGATACAATAAATTAGAGAAAATTGAAGAGAAATCACATAGATTAGAAACACATTTAAGACCTTAGGGAACCAAGAATAAAGGCTAAATGAATAATTAACATAGACAATCTAAGATATTATAAATTTGAGAGACTATGATCAATTAGGTTAAAATTTGGTTTAATTCACTTGGTGTCTTAGAAAACCTAAAGATAAATTACTTTCTAAAAAAATCCAACCTTGCTAAATGTAAATAAACTCAAGAGCTTAATAATAAAACAAACATAAGGAAACATATATTTGACCTAAATGAAGGAATCTTTGAAGCTTAGGGAAAACACAATGTAGGTGCCTATGAAGGATTACAAAAAGCTACATGCAACCTACAAATCATGTATAATAGAATAATTAACTAAGATCTAATATTGATCAAACAAGAGATAATAATATCAAAATAGATTAAGTTAATAATAGGAAAGTGTTACATTATATAGCTTCAAGTTTTTAAATCTGATGAAGATGAGGAAGAGGCATAAAATCCAAAAAGAAAGGGATTGATTTAACAATGTTTCCAAACATGAGAAGAGGAGAATAAAAGTGATGTCCTATGAAAGAAGGATTTTACAATTAATAATTTATCTTTTCTACATAAGGAAACTTAAGTAATAGAGTGAAATTAAATAATTATAATAACACACAAGCAAAAAAAAGAGTATCTAGTATTGTGAATATTTGGGACAAGATGCAAAAAAACAAATCCTTAAGAGGGGAAAAATATTCAAGTGATCATTAAAACCTTGAAATATTAACCTTCAACTTTATATTCTCACCAATTTAGTAGAAATTGGGTTTTTATGGAAAAATCGCCTATGCTAATGATATTTAACTTATTTCTTAATTTATTAATCGACAATGCAAGGAAGTTAAGGTAGTAGAAAAAAATCCTACTCTAATCTTGAGAGGAGGGTAATGCAAAATATTTTAGATCATTATAATATTTACATAAATTAAACAGAAATAATCATAAATATCATGCATACCACAACATAGTGATTTATGTGGGGAAAAACCCCACACTCCAAAAGCCACCCAATATATTATTCATAAATGATGAAGTTTGCAATATACTTGTAGAGAAATCTTCTCACAAGAGTATCACCAACCACAAATCTGAAGGCAACACAACAACTATCAGACTCTTAGAATACATCATAATGAACAGTCATATATAATTCCCTCATAAAATAAAGTTTCTTTCTAGGGAAAGACAAGCCAACAAAATATCTACCATCAAAATTTAGACCTAATTATGAACAGTTCAAACTTATAATAATAAAGTATACATAAATTTTGGCTTTCGAGGGCAACTTTCCCAAATCCTCACCAAGGGGATGGACCCCCTAGACCCCACAAGGGGGTACCCCCTGCAACCCTATGTTCAAATATATTAACCTCTTATAATCAAAAGGTTGAGATACCATTTTTCCTAATATTCTCCCACTTTTCGAGCACCTTGTAAGAGCAATGGGAGGATCGATACTATAATTTAATTTCCAAGAGCCGAGAGGCCCATAAAATTTGAACACTACTTGAAATTCTCTATGCTCACAACCTTAGTTAAACAATAAAAAATAATCATCAAATTTTATACCTTAACTAACTTCACCCTACCATTTTTGACCATATCTTTGACAAAATGATATTGTACATCAATGTCCTTGGTCTTAGCATGATATTATGTTCTAAGCTAGGCATATCACACTCTAACTGTCACAATAAATTGTCACTGCATCTTGCTTTATTCTAACATTTGAACAAATTCTCTTAATCCAAATTACTTGTTTACAAGTATGAGAAGTTGTCATAAACTCAACTTTAGTAGTGGAAAAAGAAACCATAGCTTTTTGCTTACTAATTCAATTGATTACACCACCAAATAAAGTAAACACATAAGCACTAGTGGATCATTTTCTATCAACATCACCTACCTAGTATGAATCCCACATAATCATTAATATCAAAGGAAAGTATGTCTCATGTCAAATTACCATGATAACACAAGGAATACTTTGATGTACCCCACAAATGATTGAAGACTCTTTTAACTACATCCAATGAACTCTACCAAGATTAGACATATATATGAAAATAACTCCCATTGGTTGGGAAATTTTTGGTCTAGTGTAGACCATAACATATATCAAACTTCCATCTACACTCTAGTAAGGCACTTTGCACATGTCTTCCATCTTAGATAGGGATGTTGGACAATCTGAAATAGATTATGTCATTCTAGTTGTAAAAGGAACACACAATGGATTACAATCCTACATGTTAAATCTATATAATTGACATACTTACTCTAGCCAAGCAATATAATTTTTCACTCTATCTCTTCTAATTTACACCCCAAGAATGTGTTTAGTTGCACCAAGATCTTTCATTTTAAACTTAGCTACAAGTTGAGATGTTAGTTATAAAATCATTCCTTTCTCTTTACCAATAAATAACATATCATCAACATATAATGTAATAAACATGAAATGATCACCATTAGTCTTATAATAAACATAATTATTATATTTAGAATGCTCAAATCCCAAACTCAAGACATATGTATCAAATTTTTGGTACCTCATCCTAGGACTCTATTTGAGGCATGTAGTGTAGAAAATTGATAACCTTAACAATTTCACATTATGTTTTGTCCCCCTAATTTATTGGAATTAATTAAGCTCCTAATTTTCCAAATTATGCATTCCAATGCCTAATTTTTACCATTTCCCGAAGAAGGAAAAGCATTAAGAAAATACATCTAATCATTAAATTGTCCCCGACTTAAGTGTCCTAGAAACTTGGGCCAGGACCTATTCACCCATGGGCGACCGAGTCCCCTTTCTTAGCCGGGACCCAAATTCAAATATGTTGTTGGGGGCATTTAAACATCCAAAATTCAAATATGAAGTGTTGGCTTTTCAAATCTATATTTTAGGAAATTGGATAAACACCTATAAATACCTAGTTATTTTATCATTTGAAATATAATAGAAGATATCTAGCAGAAAGGAATATAATTGAGAAAATACTATATTGTCAAGAGTAATTTAAGAGCAACATTATCAAATTTTATTACAATAATTCAAGATCCAACATCACGTCAAATCTTATGTGTGTTCTTGTTCATGTTTTATGTGAAGGCTAACATTGTTGTAGGTCTCCAAGCATTTAATCATTCAAGAAAATATATCAAGAAAGATCAAGATCCTTGAAGTGATGTGCATGACTTCAATCCTTCAAGGAAGCCATTGAAGGGTGGTGAGTTGCAACATTGTGTTCATTCATCATTTCCTTCCTTTCCATTATTAGTTTATCATTGACATTGCTATTATGAAAGTGGAAATGCTTACATGGGGTTTGACTAAGGCAAGCCCCAATATGGCACAAAATTTTCTCCCTCTTTAAATGTGAAAGTTGCAAGTTTTGAATGGATCAAAGGAAGATTCAAGCAAAATTATCAATTGTTACATTTGTTGTCATCAACCTTGTCAAGCCACAAAAACTTACCTACAAAATTTACTGACGACATTCTAACAAGTTTATAACTAGAAAATAAAAGCTTGGATCTAGCATCAGAGGACCCCAAAAGTTGAGCAAGACACCTTAAGAAATACTCATTAGCCATTGGGTGATCCAATCCTTGTAGGCACAACTAGACTATGTTTTTTGGGTAGGTACACATTAGTCTGCACTCTCCAGATCTACTTGCAAATTATTGTTTCAATTTGCTTACTTTTGAGAAATTGCATTCATCATATTAGGTCATATAGTTTAGTTATGGAAATCATTTTAAAACATTTCCAATTCATTCTTAAGACTCAAAAATATGTAGATCCAAGTTTTATTGACTCACCTTGGGGGTTGAAAGTTAATATATGCACCTTGTTGATTTGTATCCTAATGAAATCCTAGAAATGATGGAACATTTACCCTAGGTTTTGGGAATTAAACTTAGGGTAACCATATTTTTATGTTTCATTTTGGTGAACACAACATTTGACATCATAGCTTTCTGATTTGGTTGTCTTTCAAACCCTAGATCTAGGTTTTGCATCATTGTGTTATGCATTTCTCATTTAGGGTCGCATATTGGAATTCTAAACAGTCATAAAAATTCAAAAGTATTGCATACATATTGCATCATATCTTGCATTAGGGTGTGTTTCAGTCATTTAGATCAGATTTTCATTTCAAAATTGCATTGAAAATAGTGTCATTTTATTTCAAAATTGTCATACATTTGCATTTGCATTACATTAGAAAATTTTGGAAAAACAGTCACTATCAAACCTATTTGTAGATAGGAACAATGTTCGAGTGAAAATACACTGAGAGGGGGGGGGTGAATCAATGTTATTAAATTCTTTACCAAATTTAACTGAAACTAAAAAGAACCATACATATGCTCTCATTTATCAATGATAGAATCATTCATGTATTTGAATGCAATCACATACATTGAAATGAGAATAGTGTAACATAGCATTTTAAAGCAATAAAGCACTGAACCAAATGAATCACAGAAACTCAAATAGACATAATATATGCTGAGTGGAAAACCCTCCTGGGATAGAAAAACCACTCCTAAACCTGTTGCCTTTTTCAGGCTTTCATTTCAATAATTATTTTGACAATGCCTCATTGGCTGATTTCTGAGCACCAACCCCTCTATTTAGAGACACCAATCTCAAGGAGCATCAACCCCTTTTGTGTTTTTCAATAGAACATACAATGATATAGAGGATCCCTATGTTTCTCTTATTTCTGTCAAGTGCCTCTTGATAGACAATGCATAGAATTCTCAAGAGTCAAGAATGACTCTTCAGAGTTCCATTCATTATCAAGCCTTAAGACAACTTGAGGAAAATCTAGTTACAGTGTTAATACAACTACACATCAAACTATATTACAGTGATATGATTATTTATTTCTTTTTCTCAGACTCTGATTTTTAATCTTTCATGATACAAAATACAGAACGGATAACACATTGTGTTTTCCAAATTTTCAGCATCGATAAATGAATACCCTATCTCCTCTCTTAATAGAACTGCCCTTTTTACTTTTTAGGTTTTTCAGAGATGATTAAGCCCTAATCTCTCTATTTTCAACAATTTATGGATTACATCATAATTTACAACTTTCGGTTACAGCATAAACTATTATTTTCAGATAAATGAAGAGGTGACGTTTTTTATTGTTTTTATGTCTTTGACAAGTTATGGTTCAGGTAATACAGAGGTCATTTTTGCAGAATATTTTCTCTAGGCATGACAAGAAAAGTAGCATGTAAAAAATAGAAGTAACAGAACCCTATCCTGTCGAGCTGATTGCAAGGGAAGAGCTTGACCAAAACCAGTATCAAGACATGCATGAGTGCATGCATAACAACCACTGAAAAAGTAACAACAATAAGTAACTGTAAGTTTATTTTTAGCAATTGAAACCTCAAAAAGGATTGTTCCCAAAGAACACTTACCCATGAACCAGGTGAAGCTGAGAAGATATTCAAAGAACAATACCCATTATAATAGCTGCAAATCTTAAGTAACTGAACCAATAATGCTCAACAAATCGAGATCATTATGATGTGAAACCGAAACAATAAACTGAAGCACTTAAGAATGGTTACCAACAAATCCACGTGTGAAACTGAGAAGATTCTTTAGGTTTCACAATTACCCACTACTAAAAAATGCCATTCCTTAAATTTGATATAGTAACTCTATTGAAATATGATTCTAGGAAGGCGAAATTCATAATAGTTCTGATTGAGAGATGAATAAACCAAATCTCCAAATTTCATGCAAAAATAAACACTTATCCCTTATTAACCTTGATTGTAAGGGTAACGGTTTTGCAAGGATAAATAAATGGGTACCTGTGAAGACCAGAAATGCATTTCCCATGAGAGATTTACCAGGTCTGTGAAGAAACAGAGCAGCTCGAGCTCTTTCCCCATTCGAGCTTCCATCTGATGGCAAGAGATCGATAGGTGAAATGACCATTGTCATTGTCTTCTTATCTTCCTTATACGTTGTCAAAGTTCAGTAACCCTACAAATTTCTCAATGAAACGGTTGAAAGCAAACTTTCATGATGGCGGCTAGAGTAGGGTTCCAAACCCTTCGAGCAACATAAATAATGTTATGAACTAAACTTCCAAAACAAACACATCATAATCCTTTGCAAAGAATGATAGTCATTTGGAGTCTAAGAGGACAGTCATTAATTAATCAAAAACTCATAATAGTCTTTGAAATTCGTGGGCTGTACAAAGATAATCATGCTGACAAAAACCAAACTCATAATGCCTTTTCAAAACCGTGAGAAAACAGTGACTTGCATGTCGACAGGCATTATATCAATCGACTGATTTAGATAGTGAATAAACATCGACCACATTTCCCATCATATGTCGATTAGAAAGATGCCTAGCATTATTGCATGTAAGGAGTCAAATTACTTAGGACATAATGTTTCCAAGAGATCAAGGCTAAGTCACTTCCAAAGTGACAAGTAAAAGTAATCAAAACCAAACACTTGTTGTCAACCTTGAGGCCTAGAGATTTATCCATCTTAAGGCCCAAATCATATGCATAGACAATTATCAATTTGTTTACCTTTGATCAAAACCAAATTTCCACCTCATTGATATCCAGTGCTATAAAATATGTTCAAGTTCAATGGTATCTAAAACTTTGTGAAGAGATAAAGACTTTGATGAATATCAAGAAGATGTTTCAATTTCAAGATGCTTGTAACTGATCAAGCCATAATTAATCAACTTGTAGAAGAACTGAACATGCCAAACACATGTAATCAAGTGAAACATTGAAGCACAAATTATCAAAATAGAAACATGTCACCTAAACAATGGAACATAGAACCTGTAACCAAAATGCCTCAACTGAGATATGCACATGGAGTTAAATTATCAGTACCACCATATATAGTAACAACTGTGAAGTAAATATTGCAATTAGGAAAGCAGATCAACTGAGTGAGTAACCATCAAAATACCAAAGTAACATATATTGTCATCAAGGAAAAATTTGCACAATAGAGATTCAACAAACTCCCCCTTTGTCCTTGATGGAAAAAAATGAGCCACCAAGCCAAGATGAAATACAAGAACCAAATGCTCATAATTCTCACCCTTTTTGTCACAAGGATAAAGGGAAGTTAACACAGATAAACCAGAAACAACTGTGAAATTTTAACAAACTGCAGAAGTAACCTTTGAGCAGCAAAGTATGAGCTACAGGAAGAGCTAACCAACACCCCCTATCACCGAGATCAACTGATTAAGATAACAGAGATTGAGAGACAACTCCCAATCTAGACCGAAGTGTTTCAAAAATATCTTTAGCCAACGGTTTTGTAAAAATGTCAGCAACCTGTGCTTGTGTAGGAACATATTGCATAGATACCTCGTTAGCCAGCACCTTTTCATGAAGAAAATGAAACTTTATAGCTATGTGTTTAGTTCGAGAGTGCATAACAGGATTTTTTGAAATATTGATTGCACTAGTATTATCACATTGAATAGTAATAGGTTTTGGAATTTCAATACCCATGTCTGATAATGTCTATGACATCCAAATTACCCAAGTGCAGCAAGAAGTGGCAACTATATATTCTGCTTCAACAATAGAGAGTGAAACATATTCTCGTTTTTTGCCGTGTCGGGCCACTAAACGATCACCAAGAAAGAAAGCAGCACCACTGGTGCTTTTCCTGTCATCTAGACAACCTGCCTAGTCAGAATCAGTATATTCCACTAAAGAGAAATCATTGCTTCTGGGATACCAGAGCCCATAATCAATTGTGCCTTGTACATATTTAAGAATTCTTCTAACAGCATTAATGTGGGATTCCTTAGGAGATGCATGAAATTGAGCAACCATGCAAACAACTTGCATTATATCAGGTCTTGAGGCTGTTAGATATAATAGGTTGCCTATCATTGACCTATAGTCAGTTGTTTTGATAGTAGGAGAGTCATCAACCTTACTAAGTTTACAGCCTATAGGCATTGGTGTGCTAACTGGATGACTTTCTTCCATTTGAAACATTTTTAACATTTCTTTTGCATATCTTGCTTGAGATAAAAAGATGCCAGATTCAAGTTGTGAAATCTGAATACCTAAGAAGAATGACAATTCTCCCAACATAGACATTTCGAATTCAGATTCCATAATCTATGAGAATTTTTGACTCAAGGCAATATTGTTGCAACCAAAAATGGTGTCATCAACATAAATTTCAACAACAAGAATATTAGACCCTTCAATTTTATCATACAGATTACTGTCTACTCCTCCTCTAATGAATCCTTTGGACATTAAGTGACTGTCCAATTTGGAGTACCAAGCTCTAGGAGCTTGTTTTGGGCCATATAGAGCCTTTTTCAGCCTATAGACATGATTGGGTTTGTTTTTATAGGTAAACCCTTCAGGCTATTCTGTGTAAACTTCTTTATCCAAATACCCATTCAAAAAGGAAATTTTAACATCCATTTGATATATAGTAAAGTTCTTGAAAATAGAAAATTCCAAGAAAATTCTAATTGATTCAAGTCTAGCTACTGGTGCAAATGTTTCACCGAAGTCAATACCTTCTTGCTGAGCATATCCTTTGCAGACATATCTTATCCTTGTTGTGAACAACATGACCATTTTCATCATGTTTATTTCTGAAAATCCACTTACCTCCTATGACATTTTTGTCATTTGGTCTTGGGACTAGCTCCCAAGTCTAATTTTTCTCAATCTGATCAATTTCCTCTTGCATTGCATTAAGCCAGCATTCATCAGTTAGAGCTTCATCAAAAAAATTTGGCTCAAACTGAGTGATTAAACTAAAAGCAGTAAGCATAGCTATGTGAGATTTTTCATCATAGTTAACTATTCTTTTCCTTGTTTGAACTCCAGCTGATTTATCTCCTATAATTAGATCTTTAGGATGGTTTTTAGCAAGAGATTTTGAGGGAGTTTTAGCTGCACATTTTTCAGAGCTGATTTCAGCATCTTCAGATTTTGCTTCAGCTAGTTTAGGACTTGCTGATTTTGTTTCAGGCTTTGCAGTTTCAAAGCCTTCAAAAATTATATCAAGTTCAAATTCTTCCTCTTCATCATCCTGCATAGGTTTAGCATCTAAAAGTAGATTTTCATCAAATTTGACATTTACAAATTCAACAATTTTATTCAACCTATTGTTAAAGCATTTAAAGGCTTTGCTGTGAGTAGAGTATCCTAAGAAGATACCTTCATCTATCTTAGATTGAAAACTGCCTAAGTTATCATCGTCTCTCTTGATAAAACATTTGCAACCAAATATTCTGAAATATTTAATTGAGGCAGATTTACCATACCACAGTTCATATGGAGTGAAATTTGATTTCACTTTGATCTGGACTCTATTCAAAATGTAGAAATTTCTATGAACATCTTCTTTCCAGTACATGTTTGGCAGATTTGCTTCATTTAGCATAGTTCTTACCATCTCTTTTACAATCCCGTTCTTTCTCTCAACTACCTCGTTCTGTTGGGGTGTTCTGGTAGCAACATATTGTCTTTTTCTGCCATGTTTATCACAATAGTCTATAAATTCTTGTGAGGTGAATTCACCACCTTTGTCAGATCTTAAAAATTTCAATTTTAAATCTGACTCTCTTTCTACCATTTTTCTAAAAACTTCAAAACGTTCAAAAGCTTCTGATTTATTCTTGAGAAAGGTAACCCATACCATATGAGAGTAGTCATCAACAAATAGCATAAAATATTTCTCACCATTGATAGATCTAGTCCTTGTAGGACCACATAAGTCAGTATGAACAATTTGCAGAGGTTTAGTAGAGAAATGTTCCTTGGATTTAAAGCTTACCTTAGTTTGCTTTCCTTTGAGACATTTTGTGCATACAGCATTATCAAGCTTTTTCAGAATAGGCAGACCTCTTACATTATTATTTTTACTAATTCTAACCATATTGTCAAAATTAATATGACCTAGTCTCTTGTGCCACAACCAGCTTTCTTCAACATGACTCATTAAGCACATACCTTGATTTTTTTCATTTCCAGAAGTGTCAAGTAAATTGTAGACATTTCCCTTAGTCCTTCTTCCAGTAGCAATAGATTTTCCAATCTTGTTTTTTATTTCACACCCCTATGAAGTGAATAGGACTTGATAGCCACTATCACAAATTTGACTGACACTCAGAAGGTTATGTTTTATTCCTTCTACATAATATACATTGTAAATAGGAGTGTCTTCATTCAGAAAAAGAGAACCTCTACCTTTGATATGAATTCTAGAGTTGTCTCCAAACTTTACATATCCACCCACATAATCTTCCAGATAAGTAAATTTTTCTTTGTCACCTGTCATGTGGTTTGAACAACCATTGTCCAGGACCCATAGGTCCTTTTTCTTTGAGTGGAAGGCAGTTTGAATTAACATAGTCTGTTCTATGTTGTTGACAACTTTGGGTTTCCAGACCTTGATTGTTTTCAGTTGTTTATTCTACTGATCAGCATTACATTGCTTAGGAGAATGACCCAAAGAATTGCATGTGAAACATCTAATCTGTCTTGCAAAGCCATGATTCTGCCTAAAACCAAATCTAGGTGTTCTAGAATTCATAAATCTGCAAGAGTTCACCTTGTGACCAAATTTGCTGCAGAAGTAACAATACCCATAAAAGAAAGGGTAGGAGTTATAAGCCATTATGTTGCTCCTAAAAGGATGAACATGATCCTTGTCAAAATCAGGATGTTTGAGTTCAGGACTTTTGTTTCCAGCAACAACATTGTCCTTTGCACTGTTATTTGAACATTCACCTTTCACAAAACCAATACCAGTTTTGTCATTGTTCAGTTTATGTTTACTGAACATGTCATTCAGTTTAAGAGTGCTCTCATATTTGTCAATGGTATTTCTAAGATCTACAATCTCATGTTCAAGTTTTTGAATTTCTTGATCTTTAAAGCTTATTCCAATATGAAGACAATATTCAACTCTTTTAGATTCTTCAAGTTGAGTTTTTAATGAGACTATCTCGAGAATTATGAGTTGCTCCTGTGAAGTATCTTGAGCAGTATTTTTTTCTTGAGCACGTATTTGTTTTTTAAGTTTCCTTAGCTCTTTTAGAGCACATTTCAGTTCTCCTTCATAATCCACTTCGCCATCTTCAACATCATTGCTATTAGCTTCATCTTGCTGAATGATTTCAGCCATGAAGAGATTTTCATCCTCTTAATAAGAATCTTCAGATTCAGAGTCTGTTTCATTTTTGCTGAATAGACTTTTTTTCTTTTTGAAATTGAACTTCTGTTTGGGTCTATAAGCCTTTTTCTTGGCAAGTTTTTCAGATTTTTTGTTATCACTATTTGTGTCACCATAGGGGCACTTTGCAGCAAAGTGGCCTATTTTTCCACAGTTAAAGCATTTGAAGGGAATTTTTCCCTTATACTTTCCAAAACCCTTTTTGAGTTTCCTCACAAAGTGGGATTCTTTAGAATCAGAAAATTCTAATTCGGTGAGCTCTTCCTTTTCTTTCCTTTCAACATTAAATGTTGTTTCTTTTGTAGAGGTGTTGTTTTTACTAATCCTCATTTCATAGGCAGTCAGAGTGCCTTGTAGGTTGTCAAGGGTAAGCTGGGTAAAGTGTTTCTTCTCTTATAGAGTAGCTACCTTAGCTTCAAATTTTTTCGGTAAGGTTCTGATGACCTTGGTTACAACATCAAATTCCTTGACTTCTTCTCCCAGACCCTTCATGGCATTGACTATTTCATCAACTCTCAAAAAGTAGTCAGCTACTTTTTCATCGTCCCTCATTTTTAACTCTTCAAACTGGTGTTTTAAAGTGAGGACTTTTGACTGTTTTACCTTTTCATTTCCTTGATAGATAGTTTCAAGTTTAGTCCATATTTCCCTAGCAGAAATGTAGTGCATGACTTTGATGAAGACGTCTTTAGTTAGAGCACACAAAAGAGCATTTTTTTTCTCTTGCGTTGGTTTCATATCTTTTCTTTTCATCAGAAGTAGTAGGCAAAGTAGTTGGTACAGTGTACCCAGACAATACTATGCTCCAGACATCGAGGTCAATAGAAGTTAAATAAGTCTCCATTTTGATTTTCAAGAATACATAATCAGTTCCATCAAATAATGGAGCTCTAGTCATGGAAGTACCTTCATGAGCTTGAGACATTTTGAATACACTCCAAGTCTAGAATCAATCCTAGGTTGGAAAGACCTATCAGAGGACCCTAGGCTCCGATACCAATTCTTGGAGTGAAAATACACTGAGAGGGGGGGGGTGAATCAATGTTATTAACTTCTTTACCAAATTTAACTAAAACTGAAAAGAACCATACATCTGCTCTCATTTATCAATGATAGAATCATTCATGTATTTGAATGCAATCACATAAATTGAAATGAGAATAGTGTAACATAGCATTTTAAAGCAATAAAGCACTGAACCAAATGAATCATAGAAACTCAAATAGACACAAGATATGCCAAGTGGAAAACCCTCCTAGGATATAAAACCACTCCTGAACCTGCTGCCTTTTTCAGGCTTTCATTTCAATAATTATTTTGACAATGCCTAATTGGCTGATTTCTGAGCACCAACCCCTCTATTTAGAGACAACAATCTCAAAGAGCATAAAACCCTTTTGTGTTTTTCAATAGAACATACAATGATACAGAGGATCCCTCTATTTCTCTTATTTCTATCAAGTGCCTCTTGACAGACAATGCATAGAATTCTCAAGAGTCAAGAATGACTCTTCAGAGTTCCATTCATTATCAAGCCTTAAGACAACTTGAGGAAAATCTAGTTACAGTGTTAATACAACTACACATCAAACTATATTACAGTGATATGATTATTTATTTCTTTTTCTCAGACTCTGATTTTTAATCTTTCATGATACAAAATACAGAACGGATAACACACTGTGTTTTCCAAATTTTCAGCATCGATAAATGAATACCCTATCTCCTCTCTTAATAGAACTGCCCTTTTTACTTTTTAGGTTTTTCAGAGATGATTAAGCCCTAATCTCTTTGTTTTCAACAATTTATAGATTACATCATAATTTATAACTTTCGATTACAGTAGAAACTGTTATTTTTAGACAAATGAAGAGGTGACGTTTTTTACTATTTTTACGTCTTTGACAAGTTATGGTTCAGGTAATACAGAGGTCAGTTTTTGCAGAATCTTTTCTCTAGGCATGACAAGAAAAGTAGCATGTAAAAAATAGAAGTAACAGAACCCTATCCTGATGAGCAGCCTACAAGGGCAGAGCTTGACCAAAACCATTATCAAGACATGCATGAGTACATGCATAACAACCACTAAAAAAGTAACAGCAAGAAGTAACTGTAACTTTATTTTTAGCAATTGAAACCTCAAAAAGGATTGTTCCCAAAGAGCAGTTACCCATGAACCAAGTGAAGCTGAGAAGATATTCAAAGAATAATACCCATTATAATAGTTGCAAATCTTAAGTAACTAAACCAATAATGCTCAACAAACCGAGATCATTATGATGTGAAACTGAAACAATAAACTGAAGCATTTAAGAACGGTTACCAATGAATCCAAGTGTGAAATTGAGAAGATTCTTTAGGTTTCACAAATACCCACTACTGAAAAATGCCATTCCTTAAATCTGATATAGTAACTCTATTGAAATATGATTCTAGGCAAGCAAAATTCATAATAGTTTTGACTGAGAGAGGAATAAACCAAATCTCCAAATTTCATGCAAAAACAAACACTTATCCCTTATTAACCTTGACTGTAACGGTAATGATTCTGCAAGGATAAATAAATGAGTACCTGTGAAGACCAAAAATGCATTTCCCATGAGAGATTTACCAAGTCTACGAAGAGAGAGAGTAGCTTGATTCTTTCCCCCATTCGAGCTTCCATCTGATGGCAAGAGACCGACAGGTGAAATGACCATTGTCATGGTCTTCCCATCTTCCTTATACGTTGTCAAAGTTCAGTAACCCTACAGATTTTTCAATGAAATGGTTGAAAGAAAACTATCATGATGGTGGCCAGAGTAGGGTTCCAAACCCTTTGAGCAACATAAATAATGTTTTGACCTAAACTTCCAAAATAAACACATTATAATCCTTTGCAAAGAATGATAGCCATTTGGAGTCCATGAGGACAGTCATTAATTAATCAAAAACTCATAATAGTCTTTGAAATCCACGGGCTATACAAAGATAATCATGCCGACAAAAATCAAACTCATAATGCCTTTTCAAAACCATGAGAAAACAGTGACTTGCATGTCGACAGGCATTATATCAATTGACTGATTTAGACAGTGAATAAACATCGACCACATTTCCCATCAAATGTCAATTAGAAAGATGCCTAACATTATTACATGTAAGGAGTCGAATTGCTTAGGACATAATGTTTCCAAGAGATCAAGGCTAAGTCACTTCCAAAGTGACAAGTAAAAGTAATCAAAACCAAACACCTGTTGTCGGCCTTGAGGCCTAGACATTTATCCATCTTAAGGCCCGAATCATATGCATAGACAGTTATCAATTTGTTTACCTTTGACCAAAACCAAATTTCCACCTCATTGATATCCAGTGCTATATAATATGTCCAATGGTATCCAAAACTTTGTGAAGAGATAAAGACTTTGACGAATATCAAGAAGATGTTTCAATTTCAAGATGCTTGTAACTGATCAAGCCATAATTAATCAACTTGTAGAAGAACTAAACATTCCAAACACATGTAATCAAGTGAAACACTGAAGCACAAATTATCAAAATAGAAACGTGTCACTTGAACAATGGAACATAGAACTTGTAACCAAAATGCCTCAACTGAGATCTGCACATGGAGTTAAATTATCAGTACCACCATATATAGTAACAATTGTGAAGTAAATATGCCAATTAGGAAAGCAGATCAACTGAGTGAGTAACCATCAAAATGCCAGAGTAACATATATTGTCATCAAGGACAAATTTGCACAAGAGAGATTCAACAAACAATACTCTTAAACAATAACTTAAACATTCAATTTTTCAGTTTTTAAAATCCTGATAGAGGACTCAATCATCCTTGGGTGACCCTGTGCTTGTACAGGTGTCTTAACACACTTTTTCACAATGGTTTGTCTTTGTCTGCTCAGTTTCACTCTACTTGCATATCCCTATTCTAGAATCAGTAATTGCAGGTTTTTAGGTATTTTGCATTTAGCTCAATTAGTGAAAGAATGTGCATTGTTTAAGATCAAAATTTGCATTCAAAATCATCATTTTTAGGTTTCTACATATTTTAATTATTACATTTCAAATCTGAAAATCACATTCAAATTTATCCAAAAATCTTCAACATCATTGTATACTTGTATTTTGCATCAAATTGGGATACATTAAGCAAATTCTAAAAAAAATATTTACGGTTACAGTTGTTTGCAAGTAGAATTAGAATACTTAAGAAGTGTAGTATATAGTCAAACTTTGAACTTTTAGAACCTCTAACCAAGACTCAAATGACCTTGAGAAACCTTGTCCTACTTTCATTGGCCAAAAAACACTTCTGTAAGACCTTTATTCTTGTGGTTCTCGTTTGCTTCTTCTTGTTGCTTTCTATTTCTAGGTGTATGTTGTACTTATTTAGCAGTTTGTTTTTCCTTGGGTACAATTTTGGCATTGTGAAACCTGTATGAGTTTCACGGCCTGGTGCCCTATTACCAATACTTCAATGAGACATATTTCTAGACTTGTGGCATCCTTTGTTGGTTTCACATCCATTGTGGATCATGAGTCTTTTAACTCTTTCATGACAAGTGTTGTCAATACTTAACTTTGTTCTTGACGTTACCATGCCAATGAAAACCTTACAATCACCTGCCTTTACCTATATTGAGACTATGGTTGATCATGTTCCTAAAGACAAAGTAATAAAATTAGACAAGGATTTATAAAAACTTCAAGAATATGTAAGTACTAAACACTTTTCTAGTACTGCAATTCTTATAATTAACAACATGAGGAAGTTGCTTAATGATGATCATGGATTGAAGGTTGTGCATAGTCTAGCCCATATAGTTGATGATAATATACCTACAATGGGTAGTTGTGCTCAAACTTTGGGATACACCTAAATTCAAGGAGAAAATCAAGTTTCCCTCCCTACCACTCTAACCTCTATTCCTATATACACAAATTCATTTGTTGCTTCAACAATACTAGAAAGCATTGGGATAACTTCAACAACAGGTTTTTCGACTAGAAATCCTTATGGTTTTGGATCTTCACATATTACACCTCAAGCTCCATTGCCACTTATAAATTCACAACATAGTAGCCGACCAAATGCATACATCATTCCGCCATATTCACCCCATTCCCAAAACATGTCAAACATGATTCTATCATAAACCAAATTTTACAAAACATAACATCAATTCAATAAAAAATCTCAACAATGAAACAAAACCAAAATGGACAACCATCACAATATATCAAAAGGAGACTATTGTCACTTGATATATTTAAAGTAAAAATGACACAAAAAATAGAGATTCCCCGATTTGACAAGTACAATGGTAAAGGGGACCCTAGAAACCACATATCAACATATACTACCATGTGTAGTGACTTTATTTTCGAGGATAAGTTCCTAGCTAAAATTTCCCTTAGTCCATTAAAAGACATGGCCTTGGAATGGTTATTTTCATTGCCTAATAATCCAATCCACTCATTTAATGAGCTTGTTGATGCTTTCCTCGATCATTTTCAAGTCAACATTGGTCCTAAGATCAACATAACTGATTTAATGCGATGTAAACAAAAACAAGGTGAAAAGGTTACAAATTTCATGAATTGATATCAATTGATACTATCACAAGTCAATATAACTCTTCCTGATGCACAAATCCCAAGAATGTTCATTGACAACTTACAAAAGGATATGAGGGAAAAATTCCTATTGATGAGATTTTTGTAACATCTTAGATTTTTCTGCATAGTGTGACTAGATAAACAAAGTTAAATCCTAATCTAAATAATCTAAAATCTAACAACAAAGAACGAGGAAATAAACTAAACTAATAAAACCAAAATGATCTCACCGAATATGCGTTCATCCCTTCAAATTATCCTGATTGTTCTTCTCCATTTTGCCTTTTTAGTATTCTTGCCCTCAGATTTTTGTGTTTGAATGCAAGTATAGTATTGTCGAGTGTCTAAGCAAAATATCAAAGTTGAATCTCTTCTCAAAAGTATGTGATTTCGGGAGGAGGAATAATGATTGTGATAGGCCATTTTATAGATTTTGTGTTTTTGAACGATTGGCTCAGATTGAAAGAGAGATCAACGGACGAGATTGATGAATGCCATGCGATGTGAGTTATGTCTTAGATAGAATGTGAGTTAGAACACGAGTTCAGGAAAGATTGCAGATAGAGACTAAATTAGAACGTGAGTTAGAACACAAGTTCAGATCTTAATCTCCAAAAATAGAAGAAATAGACTTTGTATGCAAAAGCCAAAGTTGGAACTCGAAGACTTAATGCATTTGAATGCAAACATGAGTTAGAACTAGTTAATTGACCAGTTGTAATGGAGAGTCTTCTCGCATAGATAAACACAGAGATAACTGAAGAACTAAAAATATATCTTGAGTCAGAAGGTGAGTGAATGAATTAGATAATTGAATGATAGAGGAATGTGACATAATTAATTAATAAATGAATTAAATGTTAATTTAATTCAATCATTCGAAAATGAGACTTTAATTAAATAAATAAAGTAATTTATTTAATTGACTTTTGGAAAGGATAATATAAATAATTAAATAAAGATATTTAATTATAGTTGGAAAAGTATGATAAAGGGGTAATTAAATAATAAAGTATTTAATTGATAGATAAAGGGGTTAAAATTAATTAGTTCACAACATAATTAAACAAATATGATTTATTTAATTAATCAAGTTGAATAAAGATTAATAATGAATTAATGAATTAATTAAAAAGGGGTATTTAATTAATAGAGGAAATGTGTGTTAAAAAGGTTAATTAAATAATTAACATTATTTAATCGAGATGACGGACTATAGAAAATTATGTCAAAATGTGTACTCGCAGGCCTAGACCAATTTTCGGTATCTACAGTCTGCCCCTCTTTGATACAATGTTGGTACAACATTGTGTCAAAGAACATATGCCCCGATCGTGCCCCAGCATGAAACAGGGTAAGGTATGCCCCCTCGAGAAAATTGACATGTTTTGAAAAGTTTCAAAAAAAATCAGGAAAAATTCTCGATAAGTCAAGATGATAGTCAGAAATGCTATGGAGTCGACAAAATTGAATTTGGAGATGTTTCAGACGAATACGGGTCATTGGAAGTTGAAAGGCTAAGCGGCCAATAGAGAAGGGCTGAAGAAATGCCATTTCTAACCCACCTATAAATAAGAATTAGGGCTAAAATCAATTCATTTGCACCCGGAGGAGATAGAAAAAGTTGAGTTTTTGCTCTGACTAGCAGACGAAATGGCACCCATTCCATACACTTCGCATCGCAGTTATCGGATCCAGACATTCAGGAGACTAGCCGACGTAGGACCATCGGTATGTACCCAAAAACAAACCCTTGAAATTTATTTTTGCACACTTTTCTAGGCTTTAGAAAATCAAGTAAGAAAATGCGGTGTGTTGTAAACGACACATATGCCATCGTATTCGCCGCATCTGACTACGAAACGACACATTTCCAAAAATGCGTTAGGGCTAGATTTGGCTAGTTAGGAAATGACCGCATGTGGAGTATTATGCACCGCATGTGTATTTATGCATCACATGTGCATTAGGGTTAGACGCAAATGTATTTGTGAACCGCATATGCATCTTTGAGATGCATATGATCTAATTTGGTAAGCTGTTGAAAAATGCACCGCATGTGGTTTAGTGAACCGCATGTGCAGTAGTTGGAAAGGGTGTATGGAGAAATATGCAGCACATATGAAATATGCACCGCATGTGAGGCTCTCTGAATGGCATTTTCAAAAATGCACCGCATCTATAAAAGTGAGCCGCATTTGACTAGTAAAATTTTTGAAAAAAATTTCCAAGGAAACTTTGAAAAATGCTAACACCATGGTTAAATTGCAGGTGGTGATAGATCCTATTTACATGTGAGAGTCACGACCAGACACATTTGACCTAAGAGATAGGTTGAGCTCTGCAGAGATTCATCTTGTATGGAAGCTAGGCCTATGTCACTGTTTGTCGATGCCTGCCATTGGGGCAAACAGGGGGATGCTGACGACACTGTGCGAGCGATGGCATTCAGAGACATCGTCGTTTCATTTACCGACTAGGGAGGCCACTGTCACATTGGAGGATATGTATAGGATTCTGAGATTGCCTATTAGAGGTGAGCAGGTTATGTATGATACCCAGTGAGGATTGATGGAGATAGCACGGTTCTATCAAGTGGATGACATCAGTAGGCTCGGGATCAAGCATTACAAGATTAGACGGCCAGTACTAGTAGACAGATATGATTGGATCGACTGTATTCTATGTACCTTGATTGGGGGTATAGTGCTTCCAAACAGAATGGGGTCACGGATTTCCAGTGGGATGGGGAGCTATGTTGGTCGGCATGTTGGAGTTTGAGACGAGAAATGCATGGGGTCCATGTCTACTTGGGATGTTGTACTTCCATTTACATGACATCGCCTACAGAGATGCACAGTCGTTGAGTTGTGGGATGACACTATTGATGGTATGGGGCTGGGAGAGGATAGCTATATTTTGTCCTCCAGTTACAGTAGAGAGAGAGGAGAGATGCCTATATGTATTTCAATATACAGGATAGATTACGCAGACCCATGTGGGAGACACAGGGTATTGGCGACACGCCTTGGATATTCTTGATCAGTTCACAAGGAGACCTTAAATGGATTGTGAGGAGTGGGTGGACGAGGATATACATTTGCCATTCTGCAGATAGACACAGTATCTCATTGGGAGGACTATTTCTAGTGTTCACATTATTGAGTGACATCTACTAGACAGAATTCTGAGACAGTTCGGGGAGGTTCAGGATGAGCCTCGAGGTAGAGCAGAGTTTTCTTGGTCATCGAGAGAGGTTCCATGGTGGGGACCCATGATTCCAGTGGCTATTGCGGAGGCAGACATATAGGCATTACAGCCAGTATAGTGGGGATGGAGAGATGGATTAGCAGATCCAGGGACTACAGCTGCATATGATGCATGGTGGGTGGTCCATCGTCTGATTCCTTATATAGATCCTGACCAGCTAGCACCAGTCGAGAGACGAGGCACAAGGCCGAGAGGACGACAGAGAGGTGGAGGTGCCAGAGTGGGTAGAGTTGGTGGTAGAGGTGATGGAGATGATGGCAGAGGCGGAGGTAGAGGTGGGAGACGAGGACGGAGAGGGGGTCAGGCAGGTGGACATGCACCTATTCAGGAGGCAGTGGCAGTTGATGTACCGATGGCAGACATCGGAGGGAGAGTGGATGTACAGGCTAGGGGTGAGCATGATGCAGCGAAGATAGTGGTTGAGGAGTGTGTAGAGGTAGATGTTGGAGTAGAGGATGTTGAAGAGGATTTGGATGCAAAGATGGCTTTAGATCCTCTAGATGTGTGGGCAAGATATGGAGAGGATGATATAGAGGATGACGATGAGGAGGATGCACAGATGGAGGAGCAGGAGAGAGAGCTCCGAGATCAGATTGTAGAGGGGAGACAGGATGAGGATTCTCCTAGGGATGGTGACAGGGAGGCCTTGGAGGAGAGACTCAGACTTATGACTACAGAGTTTGAGGCGATGAGACTAGAGAGGGATAGTGCCTATACAGAGAGGGACAGTGCTCTTGTAGAGAGGGACAGTGCTCGTACAGAGAGGGATAGTGCTCTTATGGAGAGAGACCGGGCTATAGCATGGAGACATGAGATAGAGCAACAGTTCACAGAGGTTAGACACCTTTGCAGTGGGTCCTCATCTGATGGTATGGTGCAAGAGTTGGTCAGATCAGTGGAGAGAGCCACTTATTACAAGGATCTTTATGAGGCAGTCGTGCCAGCAGAGAGACAAGCTCCTAGCTTGTCAGAGGTGTGGAGTCAGAGCAAGAGTCATACTAGGAGTCAGAGGACACAAAGCACAGAGGGGGTGGTAGGACGATCGAGGCCAGGTCCATATGAGAGACCTTCCACCTCACAGAGAGCACCTTCGAGTCTTTTTCCACCACCATCACCACGTGATAGCATGGGTAGCGGGACACAATGACGGGGTTACATATGTAGACATCATATTTTGATCAGAGAGCCTACGAGCTCATATTTTATTTATGGATACATTCAGACATTGTACTATGACACACTATTTTTGAGCGATATATATATATGATTTTGGCGGCTTCTACATGATATGCAGTTCTATTTTATGAATGATGCTTTATTTCTACATGATCATGTTTCCTAGATGATGTATGGACATGTATTATGAATGAAATCTTTCTATATGTTTTGATTTATGCATATTATAATGATGTTATGGATGATTCTATTTACTTATGATCATGAAGGAAATGATCTATATGATGTTTATCTATATATGATGGTGATATGTACATGCAATGTTTACATTATGTATGTTATGATGATGCAATGCCTATTATGTCATGATTTCGAAATGCAATGGAACTATGTGGAATGTATGCTAATGCAAATGATCTAATGTTTCTATGGTGTCGCAGGACTTTATCTTTATGTTTGAAGAAGAGAAATGTTAAGATGAAAATGAATTCAGAATGTTAGTAAGAAATGATTAAATTCGATTGATGGAGAAAAAGATATAATGAAAGTTTGATTGATTGAGAAAAATACATAATCTTCGATATATTGCCAAATACGCTATACTTGCTTGTTATCATCATTGGATGGGACATGACACAGATGGATAGTACACACTATGATATGAGATAGACCATAGTGTACAAAGTCATCCATATGCGAAAAACAGGCAGTCACAGACAAGGAGTGTCTTAACTCATACTAAGGATAGTAATTGCCCCAGTCATTTTGTCGAGACAAACCACAGACAGCAGACAAATAAAAGATGAGTCACGAGACGTCATTGCTCCTCTAAATCCTTGATAGGACATCCTTGAGGAAACTAGTAACATGACTCAAAAACCAATGATTAAAAAGATAATTGATAGACAAGAGCCAAAGAAAAAGAGTCCTGAGACATCGTTGCTTCTCTAAATCCTTCAAGGGACATCCTCAAGAAAGCTAGTAACAGGATCTTGCACAAATCGATAAAAAGAGAAGACAAAATAAGATATAAAGTCATAAAGCCAAATAAATGTATTCGCCAAAACTTGATCTTGTGGGATTGTTTGATGTTGATGTTTGACATAGCGTAATGTGAGAGAATGACACATACCGCATAAGACGTTGAGTCTGGTTTTGACTTGGTGACTTCTGTATAAGGCATGACAAAGCCTGGTTTCAGTACGACATGTGCCGTATAAGATGTTGAAGTCTGATGACGTTGAAGTGACAAGCCACATAAGACTATGACAATTTGATGACGTCTATTGACGAGAAAGACATATCTTGCGTAAGACATAGGTTGATCGCTTTGACAATGTGTTTCATATTGACTTGCTGACTTTGAGATGTTTTGCCTTGTTGATGCATGACTTGTTTTGACTCCTTGACTAATAAAAAGTGTGTGCGTGCTGATAGTGTATGAAATGAAATGATACCTTAAACTATGATATGCAATTTGTGTGAAAGTGATTGCGAATGAACCCTATTGGACTGACCTAGTGTGGTCTCGGGAGCTCATCAATTGATTAGCCTTGCCTACGTTGTACACGCAGAGACCTCGTAGTTCGACATGACCAAAGACTTTGAATATATAATGCGTCATGATTTAAAATGTGTGTGATACATGACAAACCTAGACTGATAGACCTAATGCCTCGGGGGCACATCGATTGACCTTGCCTACATCCCAGTCGCAGAGGCAACGTAGTTCGACCATGACTGTGACTGACTTAACATGACCAACTTGACATGATGACCTGGCTCTATTTTTGGGATTTTTTGACATTTTATTTTTTTTGGATTTTTGAAGTTTTCTACTGTTTTTGGGATTTTTCAGGACATTTTCAATGGTGTGACGTTATGTACACAATGTTAGGGCATAGAACAAGGATTTTCCCCTAGTCGGGAATAAGATTTGGAAGATGGAGTGGGTAATGTGATGGAATGGATGCTATATGTCAGTCGTTTCAAGGAATGGACAAGACAACCATTTATTATGAATGATGGTGAAAAATTCTGATTAGAAAGATGGTAGATGGAAGAGCGAGCTTGACTACACATGGCGCCTATTTGCCAAGTTTTCACCATGGTACTTATCCATAGTGCCACCGAAGTGGTTTTCACTATTGGACGGATTTATTTCTCTTTACTTCTTTTTTTAATTTTTTTTTTTTGGTGTTACAAAGACGCCTGTTTGCCAGGTTTTCATCAAAGTAACCATTTTTTTGTTTTTTTTTTTGTATTTTTCTAGATTAAGACACGGATTCTCAAAGACTAAGCATAGAACCTTTTTAGATGTAGACTATTGATAGGGGAAAAAAGCGGCTCACCTTCAGGAGTAGAAAGTTGGTACACTCCTGATCCAAAGGCTTCTATGACTATATAGGGCCCCAACCAGTTAGGCTCGAACTTACCTGGTTTCTCTCTTTCAGCTTGGTTCTTAGGATTCTCCATTAATACCAAGTCACCAATGTCAAAATGTTTATTAAGAACCCTCCTATTGTAACTATGATGAAGATGATTCTGATATGCTTGCCAATGATCTAATGCCTTCTGTCTTCGTTCATCCAGCAATTCTAGCTCTTGTAACCTTGAGACACGATACTCTTCATCATTAACATGACCCTTCAAGCATACCCATAGAGAACGTATTTCAACCTTGATAGGTAAGATAGCTTCGGACCTGAATACGAGGGAAAATGGAGTGGTGCCGGTGGGAGTATGGATGCTTGTGCAATAAGCCCATAAGGTAGGATTAAGTTGTAGGTGCCAATCATGGCCAGCGTCATTGACAGTCTTCTTAAGGATTCTAACAATAGTCTTATTAGATGCCTCAGTTGGCCATTACCTTGTGGGTAATACGGAGTGGAGAAATGGTGTTTGATGTGGAATTCTTCACATAAATGGCGTACTTCTTGGTTCTTGAATGGGCGGCCCTTGTCTGTGATTATGGATTGTGGTACACCATACCAACAAATGATATAGTTTAGGATAAACTTAGATATTTGTGTACCGGTTATGTATGTCATGGGAATAGCTTCAATCCATTTGGTGAAGTATTTGGTGGCGGTGATGATGAATTTATGGCCATTTGATGATGGAGGGTGTATCTTACCTATGAGGTCGAGTCCCCATTGGGCGAAGGGCCATGGTGAAGTAATTGGATGAAGCTCCTGTGCTGGTACTCTTATCAAGTCTCCATGTATTTGACATTGTCTACACTTCTTTACAAAGACGTATGAATCTTTCTCCATTGTAGGCCAATAGTAACCTAGTCTCATAATCTTATGGGCTAGAGTGGGACCACTCGAATGAGATCTGCATATACCCTCGTGTACTGCTCGCAAAGTTGTTTGTGCTTCTTCAGCATCGAGACATCTCATAAGGGTGTTATCTAAGGTGCGTCTATATAGGGTTTCTCCGATGATGGTGTACTTAGCTAACTTTCGGATGAACGTTCGACGTTGGTTATTAGACGAGTCTTGAGGTAGCATTTGGTTAGTGAGGTAATCGAATGTGTCTTTATACCAAGGAGACGTAGGACCAACAATGGTACACACTATCGCAGTATTGGGGACATCATAAGTGGGAACCAAAAGTTGTTCAACCAAGAACTCGAACTTAGGCACATTACTCAAAATATCGAACAAGGAACCCATGGTTGCCATTGCATCTTCAGCTCTATTCTAGATACGTGGTATTTGTTGAAAGGTTATGTCTTTGAAATACTATTTGAAACTATCAGCCATTTGCTTATATGGTGCAAGCTTCTCATCCTTAGTCTCGTAGTCATCATTTACCTGTCAGATTACAAGTTGAGAGTCGCCAAAAACATGTAGGCTCTTAATTTTCCATTGAACTACCATTTTCAACCCTATCACTAGAGCTTCATATTCTGCTATATTGTTGGTACAAGGGAAAGCAATCCTATGATTTGGGAATGGTATCACCTTGAGGTGTGACAAATAAGATACCAACTCCTGAACCACGATTTGTATGTGACCCATCAAAGTACAGTTTCCATTCTTTTTTAATGTCAAAGTTGAAGAGGAATTCATCTGGAAAATCTACCACTAATGGATGGTCTGCCTTTATAGGTGCATCAGCTAGTTGATCTGCAATCACCTATCCTTTTATAGCCTTCATTTCGACATACTGAATGTCATACTCGCTAAGTATCATGACCCATTTAGCCAATCGACCTGTTAAAGTTGCCTTACTTAGGAGGTATTTAAGTGGATCAATCTTTGCAATTAGCATTGTTTGTCGATTGAGCATATAATGCCAAAGTTTTTGGGTAGCAAAGACTAGCACAAGATAGGCACGTTCTATGTTGCTATAATTCAATTCATAGCCCACTAAGGTACGACTGATATAATAGATGGCTCTCTCATGACCTTGATCATCATGTTGTGTGAGAAGAGCCCCTAATTTCGACTAAGTTGCTGAGATGTAAAGTATCAATGGTTCTCCCTCTATAGGTGGCATTAAGACTGGTGGAGTAAGCAAATAGTCCTTGATTTGCTAGAAGGCCTCTTGACATTTAAGGGTCCATACAAATGGCACTCCTTTCTTGAGTAGATGCTGAAATGGATGTATTTTATCCACCAATTGTACTGTGAAACATCTAATTGACTGTAATCTCCCTTGTAAGGTTCTGAGTTGACCAATACTGACTAGAGGAGGCATTTCTATGATGGCTCTTACCTTCTCTGGATCTACTTCAATGCCTCTGTGAGAGATGATATACCCTAACAGTTTCCCTGATTTGACTCCAAAGACACACTTCTTCGGATTTAGCCTGACATTGTAATTCTCCTGCCTTTGGAATATCTTGTCTAAGACTTTCAAATGATCTTTACTTGTTTCTGATTTTGCTATGATGTCATCTACATAATCTTCCATGAAAGTATGTACAAAGTCATGGAAAATTGTAGTCATGGCCCGCTGATAGGTAGCTCCTGCATTCTTAAGGCCAAACGGCATAACATTCCAATAGTATGTGCCCCATGGACATGTAAAAGTTGTTTTGCGTTGGTTTTCAGGTGCTATTTTAATCTAGTTATATCCAGAGAAACCATCCATGAGGGATAGCATCTCGTAGCCTGCTGTAAGGTCTACTATCATGTCGATATTCGGCAAAGGAAAGTCATCCTTAGGACATGCCTTGTTGATGTCTCTAAAGTCAGTGCAAATGTGAATGCCCCCAATTGGCTTAGTCACTGGTACAAGATTTGATATCCAATCCACATAGTCTAGTGTCCTTATGAATCCTACATCCAAAATTTTCTTAAGTTCTACCTTGACCAATAGAGCAATTTGTGGATGCATCTTCCTCAACTTCTGCTTGACTGGCTTAATACCTAGCTGTAGTGGTAAATGATGCAATATTAGGTTTGAATCTAGCCCAGGCATGTCAGCATATGACCATGCAAAGTTTATTTGTCTCTTTGTGAAGAAGTCCTTAAACTCATGTTTTTATGTCTCTGTTAAAGAAGCTGCAAAATATACCTTTTGAGGATTCTCTTTTGTACCTATGTTGACTTCAACAGATTCTTCCACTAGCATCGGTGACTTTTCCTATTCAACGGGGAGAATATTTATACCTCTAAGAGGTTTTCACCCTCGGATATGTCCTTTATTTTGTCTTTTTCTTCATCCAAAGGAGCCTTTCGGTTTTCACCTAGGGACTCGTCATTTTTCTTTTTATTGTCTTTTTTCTTTTCATTTTCATTTTTGCAACTAGAGGTGTAAATAAAATCCCCAAAGTATGCTTGATCATCCAATTCTATGGTAAAACCTGCTTTATGGTCCCCTCTTGGCATGCCTTCTCTAAGTCCCATGAACTCAGCAATTGCTTCGTCGTTCTCGAATGCAGCTATGATAGGTGTACCTTGTTGATCCCAGTCGATGAGTTTAGGATATATAAGGTGCATGTCATCATCGAAGTTTTTAAAGGTATCTGCTGACAAGGTGAATACGGAGTGGTTGACATGGTCACATAAGTTTTGGACTAACTCCTTCTTATTCTTCTTCCTAGGTGTAGGTATACTCTGAAGTTGGACTATAGTAAGGGCAGATTCATCAGAAGATGGCTTGTCAGGTGCCCAAGATGCATGATCAAGGGTTTCCCAATAATAGTTCTCTTTCCATTCTTGTTTGGACAAGTGCTTCTTAGGACGAGGACTAGATAGTTTTGGTTTAGGTTTCACTTTGAGGTCCAATTCTCCAAATAAGGCATCTATGTTCACAGTACTAGTGGATGAAAGGGACTCCCATTCACCATCACTTGAGTAAGGGGATTCATCATAGATTGGAGGTTTGTCGTAAACTGGGGGTTTGTCATAAACTGGGGGAAGTGGTTCATGAGATGTCTCGATGTCTACGTAATCATTCACTTCCTCTTGAAATGATGACAAAGTACCAAGAAACCCGATTCTAAGCGGTTGACACCCTAGCCCTAGATATTTCGGTCGTGGGTAGACAGTAATTGGTAATGTCCTTCCATTCTGATATAGACCTAACCCACTGTGCCCATCATAGCCTTCTTTTTGCATTATTTTAAAACTTTTTCCATACTGGTCCTTGGCTATTTGAATAGATGGGGAGGGGTATTCATGTTCTTCTTGATACAACCAGGAATCACCTTGATCCATAATTTCTTTGCTTAACTCTCCCCATTTGGTTAATGTCATTGTAGGGGGAACATGAAACATGACCACTGACTATCTTCTATCTGCCATGGGTAGGCCATATACCTTAGGTGGAATCATTTCATTGTGGAATTTCCTTTAGGCTTGTACAATACTGAAAAGGATCTGGATCACCATCAATGGTGATCTCTGTGCCATTATAGGGGAATTTGAGACATTGGTGGTATGTTGAAGGTACAACCTTCATTGCATGTATCCAAGGTCTACCTAATAACAAGTTGTATGGGAGGGTGAGATCCAAGACTTGGAAGCTGGTGTTCATGATAGCTGGGCCAATTCGAATAGGGAGTGTGACAACTCCTTTGGACGATCTTTCCTCATCATCGTAAGCCTTGATGACTATACTCTTAGAGGTATCTACACAGTCTTCTGAGAATCATAATGCCTTAACCAATTTAAGGGTACACGGGTTCAAACCTGCTCCTCCGTCTACCAAGACTCATCTGACTCTGGTTTCATGGACTAAGACTTCAAGATGTAATGGGTCATTATGATCAGACTTTTCTGTCGAGTAATCCTATTGGGAAAATGTGGCATGATGCGAGTTGGTTAAATATCCCACCATCTCTTTGAAACAATTGACATCTAATTTAGTAGGGATAGTTGTGTTCTGTAAAGCTTTGTCGAGAATGGATCGATGCTCAGGTGACAAAGTCAATAGTTCCAAGATAGATATTTGCGCGGGGGTTTTACTCAATTGATCAAAAAGGTTGTACTTGAACTTGGAAGCTTGCGTGGATGGCTCAGAAGAAGGACCTAGAATAGTGATCTTAGTTTTGCGTGTCTTTACACTACATTCCAAATGCTTCTTAATGGTGAAGGTATCGACATGCTCATTTGCAGAGCGAAGGCTATATACGATATTTCCTTTTCCATAGTCATAGTTGGTGTTTGCGTAATTGGCTGATGGATCATTCTTAGGTCCTGAACTGGAGGCTTTTCCTTTCGTGTGGTCATGTAACGGGTCCTTGAAGACCTTATGATCATTGTTCTTAGTGTTTTTCTGCCCACCAACCTCTATGGTTCCATTCTCAACAAAGTCTTGTATTATGTTCTTGTGTTGACGACATTGTTGGAGGTTGTGCCCTTTGGTTTGATGATATTCACAATGGGCTTTATCATCCCACCAAGAAGGTTTAAACTATCCAGGATCATACTCCCTTGGTTCCAAAGGTTTGATGAAATTGTGTTTAATCAACTCTTTGTAAATAACCTCGATTGGTTGTCCTAAAGGTGTAAATTCACGTGTAGGAAATCTTCTTTGAGGTCGTTGTTGTTGTGAATTTTGGACATAGTTAGCCGTTTGATCTGGACTATCTGTCATGTCTTGATTGGAGTTGTACCCTTTAAGTGTGATAACTGGTCTTGTATGTATGTTTTTAGCATCAACAATGCCATCATTTGTAACATTTTTATTCCTAGACCATAATTTCCTTCTATCATTTGGCGTGTTTTGATTTTGGACAATGGGGTTTCTGCCTGGTACTTTTATTTCTCCTTTCTCAATAAGGCCTTTCTCAAGGATGATGCCTTTTTGTACCATGTTTGAGAATGAAGTACAATAGTGTACCCTTAGATCACTTCACAATTTGGGGTTGATGTTCTCTAGGAATATTGTGACCTTTTTTTTTCGGGTGTTTCAACTGGACACCTACTAGCTAGACTTCGCCATCTCTGAAAGAAAGTGGTGAAATTTTCACCATCTTCTTGTGTCGTGTGGCGCAAGGTTGCAATTGTTACCTAATTGTCTATGTTAAAGGTGAAATGTTTGATAAAGTTCTTAGCTAATTCGCCCCAAGATCGTATACCATATGGTAACTTAGAGAACCATTCCAGTCCTATCCCAACAAGGGTTCATGGAAATAGTCTCATCAAGTATGTGGGGTCATACGCTATGTCCATGCACGTTGTTGAGAACTCTCTAATGTGTTCTATAGGATTCTTTCTCCCATTATACTTAGGCAAAATTGGTATAATGTATCCATGGGGAAAAGGCGTCATGTAAAGCGCTTTGTCAAAGGGACATGGACATAGGTCTTGTGCTGAGATAGTTCATTTTTCGGACATAGACATGTTGTCCATTTGATGTTGAATATTTTGCATCTTGTTTTGAAGGACATCGACTTGCGTCAAGGACATGGTGTTCATGATATTTGGATCAATGTAAGCATTTTGATATGCCATGTTCTATGATGGGTTGTGATTAGGCGAGGGAATATATCCAGTTAAGATATTATGATTCGGTATAGGGATATTCCCTGTCTGAATGGTTTGAGTAGGTATAGGAATGCTTCCTGTCTAAAATGTTTGATTTGGAATAGGAATGCTTCCTGTCTGAAAGATTTGACTTGGTATAGGTATATTTCCGCCAACTTTGGTTCTCTTACCAGTCGTGTTGGTGCTAAAGGGGTTAGAGGAAGTTGCCCCCGTAGTGAATTGTAAACCTTGTGTTATGTTGAAAGGGGTTGTGTTTATAATTGACGATGTTTGAGTTGGTATACCAGTTGGTATCGCTGCGGTTATTTGGGGAATAAAGACTATTGACGTTGTAGTTTGGGATGGTTGAGTTGACTGTGTTTGCAAAGTACGAATATCAAACCCTATGGGTAGTTTGGCACCTTCTGCTAGCAATTTTGCTAGATAGCGTTGGGGATCATTTGCCAAACATTCATCCATGAAAGATGCAAATTCAGGATCTTGTACTGTTGCGTCTATGTCTTCTATATAAATCTGACCATGCGTGTCCCTAGTGACATGTTTTTCTAGCAAAAGCTTGTGTGGTTGTTTACTTCCTAACGGTTGGTTTGCGAATGGATTGATGAATTCATTGGGGTCTGTCATTGCTTTGTGTTTCTTTTGGGACCTTTTGACCATGAAAACTTTGCTCAAAATGGGTAATGCAGACTATGCCTAAAAACTGATATGACCTATATCTATGTTTTTGGATTTTTCTGACGATAAATGACGTACACTAAGATGACGTATGATAGGACTAACGATATGCAAGATGTGAGTAGACTATGACAATAAATGAGTCTAAGATGGTATAACCTACCACCTATGGGATAAATGCATGTAAAGACTTGTTTTTGACCAAGGAACCTGATTGTACGACAAGGACAGTGACAAGGTGAATTTTTCAAACTAGACTTATGGGATGAAAAGATCCACTAGATGGGACTAAAGTGACAAGGTTCAATGATTTTGACAAATCGACACATAAATGTTTCCAATGACGAGGAAAGTTATCTAATCTTGTGATATGCAACTTCCTAGGGAGTATCTATATGCATGCAACTTAGAATGACTATGACTAGGATGTTTACTGTGACCAAGACATATATGACACCTAATGATGGTAACTAAGATGTATATGATACCTAAAGATGCAAGGTTTTGAGCAAAATTTACCAGTTTCGAATCTAAGGTTGATCTTAAAAACCTACAACAAATTATGACAATGATGTTTGGACTCAGGTCGTAGTTTTTGATGTTTTTTGTTGATAGGAAAATGTGGTTCACCTAATAGTTGTGGTTCATATTTTGACAAATGCGGCTTTTTGGCAGTGCATGCGGTGTTTCTGACAGTTGCAGTTTTTCCTATGACAGATGCGGTTTTCTGATACACATGCGGCTCGAAAACTGATAGATGCGGTTTTCACGGACACATGTGACTCAAAAACTGACAGATGCGACTCGTGATATGCAGACTATGAAAAGTGAAAATTTTGACAGCCAGATGCGGCTTTTCCCCTAACAGATGCGACTCTCTAATACACATGTGGCATTTAAACTGACAAATGCGACTCGATTTTTTGACAGCTGAATTTTTCTCGAAAGTTGAAATTTTCCCTAAAGTTTTTGACTGACTTTGTTTGTTTGATCAAGATTTTGACGAATACAGCAAAGAGAAAACACAACAATCAATGTATTTTCAATTTTTGTGATGGTAAGGACTGTTAAGACTTGAAAAACAATTACAACCTAGGCTTTTAGGACAATACTTGTTGAATTCTTATTTGGATTTCTCCAGCTACGCATATTTATGGCGAATGACTAGTAGCTTGACCCCACTGGCTCCCCTCCATGGCACTCACTTATACAGGGCAGCCAAGCTACTACATCCATGAAACTCCCATGGCATACATTTCATTTCCACACATAAACCATAAGAATATAAGACGGCTTCACAGGGCCGACCCTGCTACGCCAACAAGTAGGTAGGATTTTGGTAACTCTACAACAAAGTGTTTAATAAGGGAATTTCATTCGTGGGACACTATCCAACGTTAGTGAGATTCCATTTATGTCCATCTCATCAGAATAGTGCGCGTGATTCTTGGGCTTTCCCCAAGAATCCACTTTTCTATACCTGTTGGAAGTCGCTTGGCTTTAGCGTGCTACCGGTCTGAGTCGTCTTGGGGTGAGTACTTTTTCCCACCAAGACAGGCCCAAGTTCTAGAGTCAACAACCATTTCTCTTACACCCAGGATCGCATGACTGTGCAAGGGGAGAGGATACTTCGGTGTACTGAATCGTAAGGGTTACAGATACGTGCAAAGCACCAAACAAAGAAGACAATGGTTCTTTTTAATCCAAATGACAATTTTCTATCTGTCAAATAGAAAATTCATTTTAATCCCACATGACGATTATCTATCTACCAAGCAAAATCCTGCTTAAATAAATGAATTTAACACAAAGGCATTAGGTCCTGCATGCAAATTCATCAGTAGTTCATTGTTCTTCAACTGTCGTCCTGCAGAAAAATTGTCTTATGTTTTTAAATGTCTTCTATGCTTCGTCCTACAAACACTATGTTATTCCTCCTTAACACAACTAACACAAACATTAGCGAAAAATCCAAAACAACTTAAAAGTGAAAAAATGAAAGTATGGATGCACGGAAATTGATAAAAAGGTGAAAAAGTTTTACCAGGAAGATGCGGCTTTTGGAGCCACAGATGCGGCTCGATGTTGATAGATGGATGCAGTTCGCGAGCTTGTTGACAGGCGGATGCGGTTCGTGACTTCGTGGATGCGGCTTTTTATTACAGATGCATCGCTGTTTTTCACAGATGCGGTTCGTGGATGCAAATGTGTCATTTTGTGGAACAGATGTGGTGCGTCGTACAGAAAACCTGCAAAAAAGAATAGAAAATGGAAAAATGGAAAGACAAAAATATGTGCAGATTTTGAAGCGTGTTCACGTCGGCTTCACCAAATGTAACATCTTAGATTTTTCTACATAGTGTGACTAGATAAACAAAGTTAAATCCTAATCTAAATAATCTAAAATCTAACAACAAAGAACAAGGAAATAAACTAAACTAATAAAACCAAAATTATCTCACCGAATATGCATTCATCCCTTCGAATTATCTTGATTTTTCTTCTCCATTTTGCCTTTTCAGTATTCTTGCCCTCAGATTTCTGTGTTTGAATGAAAGTATAGTATTGTCGAGTGTCTAAGAAAAATATCGAAGTTGAATCTCTTCTCAAAAGTATGTGATTTCGGGAGGAGGAATAATGATTGTGATAGGCCATTTTATAGATTTTGTGTTTTCGAACGATCGGCTCAGGTTGAAAGAGAGATCGACGGACAAGATTGATGAATGCCATGTGATGTGAGTTATGTCTCAGATAGAACATGAGTTAGAACATGAGTTCAGGAAAGACTGTAGATAGAGACTAAATTAGAACGTGAGTTAGAACACAAGTTCAGATCTTAATCTCCAAAAATAGAAGAAATAGACTTTGTATGCAAAAGCCAAAGTTGGAACTCGAAGACTTAATGCATTCGAATGCAAACATGAGTTAGAACAAGTTAATCGACCAGTTGTAATGGAGAGTCTTCTCGCATAGATAAACACAGAGATAACTGAAGAACTAAAAATAGATCTCGAGTCAGAAGGTGAGTGAATGAATTAGATAATTGAATGATAGAGGAATGTGACATAATTAATTAATAAATGAATTAAATGTTAATTTAATTCAGTCATTCGAAAATGAGACTTTAATTAAATAAATAAAGTAATTTATTTAATTGACTTTTGGAAAGGATAGTATAAATAATTAAATAATAAATATTTAATTATAGATAAAAGGAGTTAAATGAATAATTAAATAAAGATATTTAATTATAGTTGGAAAAGTATGATAAAGGGGTAATTAAATAATAAATTATTTAATTGATAGATAAAGGGGTTAAAATTAATTAGTTCGCAACATAATTAAACAAATATGATTTATTTAATTAATCAAATTGAATAAAGATTAATAATTAATTAATTAATTAATTAAAAAGGGGTATTTAATTAATAGAGGAAATGTGTGTTAAAAAGGTTAATTAAATAATTAACATTATTTAATCAAGATGATGGACTATAGAAAATTATGTCGAAATGTGTACTCGCAAGCCTAGACCAATTTTCGGTATCTACAATTTTCATCCTTTATAAGTTTGTGTACAGTGCTTCATGACTATCAAAATTTC